>PVKZ01001667.1:0-344387 GCA_004027375.1 Macroglossus sobrinus | reverse complement strand
TTTCTTTCTTTTCTTTCTTTCTTTCTTTCTTTCTTTCTTTCTTTCTTTCTTTCTTTCTTTCTTTCTTTCTTTCTTTCTTTCTTTCTTTCTTTCTTTCTTTCTTTCTTTCTTTCTTTCTTTCTTTCTTTCTTTCTTTCTTTCTTTCTTTCTTTCTTTCTTTCTTTCTTTCTTTCTTTCTTTCTTTCTTTCTTTCTTTCTTCTTTCATGGTACTGACATGCTGGAAGAGTTCAGGCCAGTTGTCACATAGCATGTTCCACATCCTGGCTCTATCGGATCGTTTCCTCATGATTGAATTCAGGTTAAACATTTTTAGCAAGAATACCACATAGACGACATGTACTTCTCAAGGGAGAGTTTTTTGAAGATAGAAAATACTCAGCCTACTTAAATGCCAACAAAATGATGCAGTAGATAAAGAATGGGTGATGGGAAAGGAAATTGAAAAAATGAATGAAGTGAAGAATCCTTAAATTTGTCCTGGGAGGTGGAGGCAGAGGGCAGGGAATGCTGGGGTGTAGAATCAGATGAAGGGATTAACCCTGACTGGCAGTGGCTATGTCTCCTTGGTTGTAACAAACTAGAAGGAGAATGGGAAGATGGTGAAAATGAAGGAATATAGTCTGGTGCAGGGAGGGCAAGTGTGTTTGGATCTGATGGCTTCTACTTTCTCGGTGAAATGAGGCAAAGTCAGCAGCTGTACCTAAAAGTACAAGTGGAAGAGGAGAGGAGGGAGTTTTAAGAAAGAAAGATACAGTATAACATGGTCATTAGTGGAAGTGGCAAAGTAGGCTTACCAGAGAAATATAAAAAGTTAGGCTGGCCTGTTGGTGAGAATGTTCAATTATAGAAAATACTGAAAATACTATAAAAAACAGTATAAACGTTCCTCAAAAAATTAAACAGAGAATTACCGTGTGATACAGCAATTCCACTTCTGAGTATATACCCCAAAAATGAAAGCAGTATTTCAAAGAGTTATTTACACATCCATATTCATAACAGTATTATTTACAATAGACAAAAAGGTATAAGCAACTCAAGCGTCCATCAAAGGATGAATGGGAAAACAAAATGTGATATATACATAGAATGAAATATTATTTAATCTTAAAAAGGATGGAAACTCTGACACATGCTCTATCATGGATGAACTTCAAGAGCATTATGCTGAGTGAAATAAGCCAATCACAAAAAGACAAATACTATAATATTCATTTATATAAATAGTCAGATTCACAGAAACAGAAAGTAGACTGGTATTTGCCAGGAGCTTGGGGAAGTGGGAAATGGGGAGTTATTGTTTAATGGGAACAAAGTTTCAATTTTGCAAGGTGAAAAACTTCTGGAGATTGGTTGCACAACAATTTGAATATACTTAACACTACTGAACTGTACACTTAGAAAAGGTTAAGATGATAAATTTTACATTATACTTTTTTTTACCACAATAAAATATTAAATACATAGGAAAATAGGTAGGCAGGGCATGTTAAGTGTCCAACTGAGGCTTCAAATAATACATTTATAGAGAAATCAGTCGCTCAGTTGCACAATTTTCTTCCAACCAATATTCTGCTGCTCAGGTATGTAGAAAGAAGGCAGATGCTTGGATTGATCCTACAAAGGGAGAGGGGCCAGGGATTTGATTGAAGGAAGTATTATAGATTGCATCAGTCAAGCAAATATTTTCACCCCAGTAAAAAGAAAAAAGTTCCCTTCCTATTGACTTTGGATTCAACCATGTGACTGAGTCTGACCAATTGAAAGGCAGAAGTGACAGTGTGCCAGTACCAAGCCTAGGCTTTAAAAAATATTGCATGTTTCTATTCCCTCTCTTAGGCTGCTGCATCTGCCATGACAAGGGCATTTCCTGGACAGCCATTGCTCCTTTACCCAGTCTTAGCATAAGAGACACTGGAGCCTAAAGCCAGCTGTGTCAAAGCAAATTAGCAGAATTATTAGTAAGAAGTAAACTTTGTTGTACAAGCCACTGATATTTGAGAACTGTTTGTTACTACAGCAAAGCTTGACTAATACAGGAATTATAATGATAGACCTATGGAAGGAAGGAAGAAAAGTAATGGCAGATAGCAAAATGTTGAGGGGTTATTAGGGGTTAAAATGTTAGGGGTTATTTTGACGAAGTAAAAAAAATTCTGAAAATAGGAGAATTTTCAGCAAGTGAGCCAGAAGGATAAATAGTTGTCAGAGAAGGGGAAGTTTTGAAAACAAGATTTCAGCATTAATGTGATTTCTAATGATGACACAATCCAGGGTGTGATCATAACAGTGGGTAGCTAGGATGGACAAAAGAAAATATGACAGAGTTGGAAAGATTTATCTCTTTAGGGTAGAGTTTAAATTGAAACCAGTGAATCATCAGGAATGAGTCTGTTTTAATTGGTAGGGAGAAAATAGCAGCACTAACTTTCCTGTAAGAACAGTAACTTGTCCGAGGTTAAGACAGAGCAGCAAATGGTGTTTTTAGAGTCACTGAAAGCTATATCATCATTTAATAGCTGGAGATCCTTTGCTAAAAACTTTCTTATTTTCCAGAACCCAGGATGCAGGGAGTCTCCAGTAACATAAATGAGAAACAGAAAAGTGAGAGAAGGAAGAGTACATCTCTCCAATGATAGACAAGAGCCTTCATTTTAAATAGAGAATAACTCAGGTACTAACTAAAAGTACTATCTCAAAACAATTCCCACAGGCTACAGCTGCTTTTAAACATGATAGAAGAATTTAGTGGCTGGTAGCAAAGAGATTCTTACTAACTATGTATTCCTGAACAAATTACTCATGTATTCTAGTCTTCCTTGATTTTCATCTCATAAAATTGGAATAATAGTTCCTGGTTTACAGGATCGGAGATAAATTATAAAGCACCGGGCACATGGTAAAAGGTTGAAAGGAAACAATTATTATTATTGTTGTCATTGTGTCCCTAAGCATGAAGGAATAAATGTCCCTTCAACGAAAGTACCTAGAACATTATCAATTATAGGAGTATAAATGAAGTCAACTAGCTATGTAGAGCAGAGGGCCTAAAGAAGATTAGTAAGTAACTACCAAAAGAGCAATTACCTCCAAAAAATTATTTCAAGAGATACACTAAAAAATACTATAAATAAGTCAAAATATAATTCTAAAATATGTTTGAGTAACCCACAGAAAGGCAGGAAAGAGAAAACAGAAACGAAAAAACAGAGACAGCAACAGAAAATAAAAAATAAAATGGCAGGTTTAAGCACTAATATATTAATAATTACGTTAAATGTAAATGGTCTAAATACACCTATTAAAAAACAGAAATTGGTAGAGTGGATTAAGAAACATGACACAACTATGTGCTGTGTATGGGAAACTCACTTCAAATATAATGATATAGGCAGATTGTAAAAGCATGTAAACAGATATATATCCTGCATACATCAATCAAGGAAAAGTGACAGTGGCTATATTAATATCAGATAATGTAGACTCCAGGGAAAAGAATGTTACCAGAGACAGAGAGGGATTTTACATGATAGAAGAGTCAATTTACCAGGAAGACAGCAATTCTAAATGTGTGCACCCAATAATGGAGCCATAAAAAAAAAAAAAGTGAAACAAAACTGACAGAACTGAAAGGATAAATCCACAATTAAAATTGAAGCATTAAACATACTTCTCACAACAATTGATAGAACAACTAAACAGAAAATGCAAGGATATGAAATAATTCACCACTACCATCAAACAACAAAACCTAATAGACAGGTATAAAACATTTACCTGACAACACAAAATACACATTCTTCTCAAGTGACTACAGAACATATGCCAAGATAGACCATATGCTGAGCTATAAAACAAAACAACAAATTAGAGGAATTGAACTTACTCAAATTGTGTTCTCTGACCACAATAGAATCAAGAGATCAAAAACAGAAAGATAACAGGAAAATCTTCAAACACTTGGAAACTAAACAACACACTTCTAAATAATCCATAAATTAAAGAGGAAGTCCCAAGGGAAATTTAAAATATATTAAATTGAATGAAAATAATAAATAATAAATAAAACAAAAAACTATATCTTTCATAAATATAGATGCAACAATCTTTAACAAAATATTAGCAAGAAAATTCAGCAATTACTAAATAGGGTTTATTTCAAATAAAAATTCAAATAAAAATTATTTCAATGCAAGTTTAGTTCAATGTCTTAAAAATCTATCAATGAAAGCCAGCATAGCAACAATCTTCAGAAGAAAATCACATGACCATATCAATCAATGCAGAAAGGGCATTTAACAAAATTCAACATCCATGATTTAAAAAGAGTAAACTCTCAGAAAAATAGAAATAGAGGATACTTCCTCAACTTGATAAATTATACTGTATCTACCCAAAATTTGCCATCAATGTAACTCTTAATGGCAAAAGGCTGAATCCTTCTCCCATAAGATCAGGAAAAAGGAAAATCAAGGCTCTCACAGCTCTTATTCAACACCATGCTAGGAGTTCTAGCCAGCGCAATAAGAAGAAAAAAAAAAAAAGGCTAAGCAGGTTTAAAAGGCATCTGACTGGAAAGGAATTAATAAAACTCTCCTTATTCACAGATGACATGATTGTCTATGTAGAAAATCCCAAGGAGTTTGGAAGGAAAAAAAAGTCCACGAACTAATAAGTAAATTCAACAAGGTCTCAGAATACAAGTTAAACATATAAAAATCAATTGTATTCCTACATACTAGTAATTAACAGTGGACACCAAAATTAAAATTCAATATTTATAATTGTACACAAAAAATAAAATAGGCAAGTATATAGCTAACAAAACTATACAAGATCTGTATGCTGAAACTATTCAATGCCTGTGAAAGAAATCAAAGCAGAGCTAAACAAATGGAGAGATATAGGATGTTCATGGACTAGAAGATCTAACATAGTGAAGATGTCAATTCTCCATAAAGTGGTATACAGGTTTAAAGCAATTTCTATCAAAATCTCAGCAAGATATTTTTTAGATTTTTCTTGTATATACAAGACTATTTTAAAATTTATATTGTAAGGCACTGGAACTAGAAAATCTAAAGCAATTTTGAGAAAGATAAATAAAGAGGGAGGAATCAGCCTATCAGATTTCAAGACATATTATAATGCTACAGTAATCAAGGCTGGATGGCATCAGTGGAGGGATATAGATATTGGTCAATGGAACAGAACAGAGAAATCAAAAATAGATGTACACCAACATGCCCAACGAATTGTTGACAAAGGTACCAAAGAAAGTCAATGAAGGAAAGAAAGTCTCTTCAACAAGTGGTCCTGGGGTAACTGGACATCCATAGGCAATATTTTAAAAAAAAAAAAAAAAAAAAAAAAAAGAATAAACATCAACCTAAACCTCATGCCTACTACAAAAATTAACTCTAAATGGATCATGGGTTTAAACATAAAATGTAAAACTATAAAACTTTTAGAAATAAGCATAGGAGAAAATCTCTGGTGTCTAGGGTTTACCAAATGCTTTTTGATATTAAAAACATTATCCATTTTTTAAAAAGTCAGTAAATTGTACTTCATAAAAATTAAAAACTTTTGCTCTATGGACAACTCTGCTAAGGGAATGAAAAGACAATGTATAGACCAGGAGAAAATATTTGCAAACCATTTATCCAACAAAAGAGTATTATCTAGAATATATAAAGAACTCTCAGAACTCAACAGTAAGAAAACAAATAATCCAATTGGAAAATGGGCAAAAGACAAAAAGAGGCATTTCTGAAGAAAACATATCAATAGCAGATAAGCATATAAAAAGATGCTCAATATTATCGGCCATCAGAGAAATGCAAATACCACTATTGGATATTTATCAGAATGGCTAAAATACAAAACAGTGACAACTCCAAATGCTGGCAAGGATGTGGAGAAAATTAATCCATCATACATTGCTGGTGGGCCTATAAAATAGAATAACCAACCTGGAAAATAGTTTGAAAGAGTTTTAAAAAATCTAAATATGCAACTCCTATATGACCCAGCAATTGTACTCCTGGGCAATTACCTCAGAGAAAATGACAACTTATATTCAGACATAAACTTGTATATGAATGTTTATAGCAGTCTTATTCATAATAGCCCAAAATGGGAAACAAATAAAATTCTTTTAAGGAGTAAATAAAGAAATGGTAGTACATCAATAACATGAAATATTACTCAGCAATAAACAGGAACGAGCTATTGATATAAGCAATAACTTGGATAAATCTCCAGAGAATTATGCTGAGTGTAAGAAAGCCAATTGCAGAAGGTTATGTGCTGTATGACTTCATTGTTAAAATGACAAAATTATAGAAATGAGTTAAAGAAGGAATGGCCAAAGGAAGCAAGTAGGTGAGACTATAGTAAAACAACATGAAAGATCTTGTGCTGACAGAAGTGTTCTGTATCTTAACAGCATCAATGTCAATATCCTGATTGTGATATTGTTTTTGCAAACACAGTCATTTTGCAAAGTGCGGGCCATAAGCTGTTTGTTAGCAGTTGGTGAGATAAGAATAGAGACTGGGGCTAAGCACTTTATAGCAATTCGGCAAGTTATGTCAAATCTCACAATAATTAGAAGGCTAAAAAAATCAGGGGGCTGTATTTCACGAGTCTTTGGCTTTTAAATTTTTATTTCTCTAGTAATTCGTTTTTGCTGTAAAAGTAAAAATAGACAAGTTTGCAACAGATTGGAAATAAAGACTGGAGCTTGCCCATGAAGTGTTGAGAAGTATGCTTTTATGAATGACTTGATGCATATCTGAGTCCTCATACATCTGTACAAGGGACTTTCTGCTGCAGATTGAAAGAAGTGATTCTCTGGGTTATAGGATATGAACTTTTTTTATTGAGATACAGGGTCATTTGCACTACCTCCATATCACTAGTGTCTTGTTTTAATTTACATGTGCCTGAATACCAGTGAGGTGGAGCTTCTTTTTATATGCTTATGGTTCATTTTGATGTTTCTCAAAGCCTAGGAAGTCAGCCAGGTCCTGGGATGTGATAATCCTTTTGTAACTTGATCTGCTTTAAAGTACTGGGGCATTCTAGGAAGTGAACTAGGTAAGGGTAATTTCCTCTTTAAACATTCCATTCTTCCTGTGGGAAATTGAGGCAGGGGCTGCATCCCACATACCTATTATTTGTTGGCAGAACCCGGATCTCTTGGCTCAGAATTCTCTCTCCAGATTCCTAGGGCTAGCCCAGGTCCAAAAGTTCACTAGGAAAACAGGCTGGGAATATATAAAGGGGCAGAGGGGAAGGAGTAGTCAGTAAAAGAACCAAGAACTAGACCTGGGAATTCGAGAGGGGACAGGGGAAGAGTGAGAAACTGGAAGATACCACAGTGCAGCGCAGTGTGGGGAAGTTCTATCTTCCAAAGTTGTCAGAGGGACCTGGGACCAGAGAGATAAAGAGTCTATCAGCATGACAGTCTAAGCAAACAAGAAACCAGGAGTTTCTTCCATCTATTTGCCTAATCTTTTAACACTACTTATTGGTGAGATTGACATAACTCAAGCCTCCTGAAATAATACAGGGGCTTGTCCCCATCCGACTCAAACAGTGAACTTGCAAATACCAAGACATTAGGCCATGTCATCACTCATTTTGCAGGGGTGTGCCCTTGTGCAAATATGTACCTTGCCAAGCGGAGGAAGCCATTTCCAGGCCAGCAAGAAGGCAGCAGAGGGAGAATCTGCCATAAGATGCAGAGACAAAGGGAGATTACAGAGTTGGGTGAAGAATTAAAATCACCTAACATAATCCTTGCCCAAATTCCTAGCTTCATGTACCATCTCTCAGTAACATGTCCAGACCCCAGGAGAGTCACTTTGCTTCTCTGCACCTCAGTTCCTTCATCTGTAAAATGGGGATATACCTGTAATGGATGCTGTTGGTGCTCCATCTATATCCTGTCCAAGGGTTCCCAAACCCCAGGCTGTGGACCAGGACCAGTCCGTGGCCTGTTAGGAACTGGGCTGCACAGCAGGAGGTGAGCAGTAGGGGAGCAAGCAAAGCTTCATCAGTATTTGCAGCCTCTCCCCAGCGCTCCCCAGCACTAGCATCTCCACCTTGGGTTCACCTCAGATCATCAGGCATTAGATTCTCTTAGGAGCACCAGTCTCTGGTGCCAAAAAGGTTGGGTTGCTAAACTTTCACCATTTCTGAGCACAACCTAGCCTGAAAACTTTCTCTAGCGGCAAGCGCCCACACTGTGCTTAGAAGTCCCAGAGAATTAACAGGCTCAGAATCAGCCGTCAAACAAAAACTAATAGGAGTTGATATATAAATAACCCAGCTCCTGAGGAACAGGAGAACTCTTAAGTACACATTCTAGACTGTTTCCCAGGATTCTGCAGCAGGACTGAGCTCCAACTGTACATAGTGATAATGTGCTTGATAATTCAATAATATAATAAGGGCTGTCCTCCATTCCCTGTCTCACTTCTCCACTCCCCACTGAGATCATCTCCTATAGAAAGTACTTGCACTTAAATCCTTATAACAAGGTCAGCTTCTGGGGGGACCCAAACTAAGAATTTTCCAAACTATCTCAGTTGTTGGTAAGATCGAGGAGGTTCAGACAAAGGTCAAGTTTATCAGCATGAAATCTCAGCACCTTTATGTATGCCAAGCAGAGGGAGCTACAGGTCTTTGTGAGCTGGGTATTCTGGGCCTTTTGAACTCTTAAGTACTCACTGTGGAGATTTTCAGATAGAAGGAATATAAGCTGTAAAAGACAGTAGATTTGGAGCCTCCTTGGGTCCTGCCTAGTTTCACCAGCTCCCAGCACAAAAATCACAACTTCCAACCTCCAAAGAGTGTCAATTTCAAAGAAGCAGCTCTGCCAATATACCAATCAACTAAGGAATATGTTTTGAGCATAATGTGTCCCACAACTGATATTGAACAGGAGATGTGATTAGTGGCCTCAGTAGCTCGCAACCTATACAGAACTCAAAGGATATCTAACAATTAGCTGAGCAAGACCAGCAGCAAATCCAGGTACTTAGTGTGAAACCAGAAAAAATCAGGGGGGTTGTTGAAAGAACACAGGAGCCCTGAAGGAGCTCCCAATGGCCAGGCTTGAAATAATTTGAATATTGATATAAATAAGTAAATAAAAGGAGCAGAAGTGACAGTTCTTTCTTGCAGTGGAAATCCAATCAATAAATATGGAATGGAAGGAGGAAGGAAGGGAAAATAGCATTAGGCAAATAGCACAGAGGTGACTGCTGCAGAAGAGATCCGTTGACAGACTAGATTCCATGGAAGGTATGAAGAGAAAAGGGATTTGCATAACCTCAAGGAAGCTCTCCTGAGGTGTTTATTGACTAGGCAGGGGGTGTGGAAGGTGGCTATAACCTTAGAGAAGAAAAGCCCCTCAGAGATCACTTGACCAGAAATATAGGCCATCATTGCAAAATAAGACACATCAACACCACGACCCTATGGCATGATGCACTAAGCTCCACATCTGTGGTGTCCCTATCAGGGATACACAACTTCCACCCAATCCCAAGGAGACCCAGACAGGCCTGAACTGAGGGATGTTCAGCAAAGTAATTGATCAACACATCTCTGGTATCCAGGTTCTGAAGGGTAAAGAATGACCCAGGAACTGTTGCAGACAGCAGGACACCACACAGAATAAAACTAAATGCAAATGTGAGATCCTGAGTGTGTTCCTTGAGTAAAAGAAGGATGTTGGTGAAAAAGCAGGTGAGGTTCTCCCAGGGTCTTTAATTGGGTTAATGTTGTTGTCTCAACATTAATGTCCCATTTTTGATCATTGTGCAATGGTTTTGTAATGTTGGGGAGGTCAAGAGAGGGATATAGAAAAAATCTACTGTTTTTGCAACTTTCCTACTATGCTTACTACTTCTTTCTACTACTTTTCTAAATGTAGTTCAAAATAAAAAGTTAAAGAAAAAGCAGCAAATATCCATTTTATTAGCAGCGTTTTTATTACAAAGGAAGCAATCACCACGTGTGTTGTTTAGTGCAATGCTCAAAACTGAGGCAACAGATCTCAAAATATTTTGAAATGTGGGAGTGGGGAAGCATTCTTTCTCTGAAACAAGACCCTGAGATTCGAAGGAGGCAAAAATTACAAAATATCCTTAACAGATTTTGCAGAAAAGCTGTTCAGTGACCTATGAGGCTGGCCACACATTTATCAATAGCATTAACAGCTCTTCGTTCCCGGTTTGAGTCTCCTAGGCTCATGCTATGGCATCAGCCAACACCAGGATCTGATTTCATAGAAAATGATGTATGTATCTGTTTCAAACTACATGACCTTTCATCACAACCTCTTTGTGGCTTATTCGAATTTGGATCAGGAGCCAGTTCTGCAGCCAAGAGTCTTTCTGGGACATCTAGAATGTTCTGAGCACCTTAGTTCTAGGCCTCTAGGCCAGATATGAGGCATGTGGAGCCAGAGGACAGGTTTAAGGTGTCTCCAAGGGGTAGTGGAGTCAAAAGCAATATGAGAAAGCTCTCATCAGGCCTTGGGCCCTGTGCTGCAGCCAGGAGCACAGGCAGGGCTGCCTGGTGAGCCCACTTGCAGAGAACAAGGCAGCCTGCACACGGACATGCAAGGAAGCAGAGCGCAAGGCAGGAAGGCAAGGTCTGCCACATCTGTTCCTGCCCTTTAAGCAAATTCCAGGCTGTTTGAGGCTGGGAAGAAATAAATATTGACAGGTGAGGAATAGCACAAGGCCAGATGGCAGAGGCCTCAGAGGGAGCATGGACTAGAAAGGGTACCGAGGAATCCCCAGGCCACTGATCCCTTTCCCAAGGGCCTTGGAGAGGCCTCTCTTACAGACGTCTTTAATGTCCCAGAGCCCTGGAGGACTTTGAGTCAAGCTACCAGGACAGTGATTCACATCAGTGGCTCAGTGGCCCATGTTTGGCAAAGGTATGGCCCAGAGGGGCTACCTGTAATCTAATGACCAGTGCCATGTTGGTAGGTCCTGGTAAATTGCTTCAACACTCGGGTCCCCTGGTGCAAAGGGCCTGCTGGCAATCTCAGAGAGAGCTTCTCGAAGTGTGGACACAGAGCTCTCATCAGAAGTCCCTGGAGTGCTGGGTAAAAATGCATATTCCTGAGCCCCACCCACACGACATCCCACTAGACACACTCAGGAATGAAACCCAGAAGTATGCATTTTTAGCACCTTCCCTGGTGATTCTGATATCTGTTCAGGCGTGAAGCCCATTCAATTCATTTAACAGAAGAGTAAGCTGAGGCCCAGAGATGGGGTACAACTTTCCCTGGCTATATAGGGAGTGAGGTCAGTGCTGGTGTCCTGGTTTCTACTATACCTCTCCACAACCTTGCAGAGTGGAACAGTCAGCCTGCTTCTGTCGCTTTGGCTGGGAACACTCATTCCTCCTTCCCACCCAAATTGTCTAAACAACTACTCTGCACCATGAGGTCTCAATCCTTTCCTTCAGGAGGGCTTCCCTGACCCCAACCTCCAGTCCAGACCCTGGGTCTCTCTCTCTCTCCCCTCACAGGCCACATGGGATTGTGACTAACAACTGACCTTGTGTGCCCTACAGCAGCATGGTGACTGGTACAGACACAGGTGCTAGAGTGACACCATCAGGGATCTCTGCAGCACCACACTTACTCCACTCCCACCTGGCAGCTCCAACAGACCTAAAGCAGATCCCCAAACCAACAACCCAATCAAAGTCCCAGGGCGGCCCTTCATTGGCCTGATGGGGCCATGTTCCTGACTGTGGGCCAATCACTGAGGCCTGAGCAAAAGGCTTTCTTGGGTCAGACCTCAGAGTTCCTACCACACCTGCCAGCAGAGGGTGGGGTCAGCAACAGAAGAAGAGCACGGCTGTGAACGGAGGAGAGACACCCATGGGGAAATCAGGGGTCTAACAAAAGGAGGGAGGAAAGCTGAGGAGACATAACCCAGCACATGTCCAACCAGCCCACCTCTGCCTCACAAGGCGTGTCATCCACTGTGAGGGCTGTGCTGGTGATCAAAGCTCTTGGGAATCGAGTCCAATTCTGTCTCCCTGTCCCTCCTACTCATCACCCCTGGTTCTGCCTTCTGGAACCATCCAGAACCACCGCTCCTTTTGTTCGTTTGATGGCCCTTACAGAGTTTGCTGACAGCATTCCTGTCCCCCACCACCAAACTCTACTTCTCTCACATCAGTATACCCCTGGCCTAGCATTTCTGCTTCCTTTGCCCACCCAGAATTCCAGAGCCTTGTTAGGCAAAATGGTTTCTGGTGCTTGACATGACCAACGCCATCTTAAGAAGCAAGTTGCTCTCAGTGACCCCAGGTCCACCCTGGGAGGGGTGGGCCATTACCACCTGAAAGGAGTGCACTTACATAAAGAAGTAGGCCCTTTAAGTGGCTTACTATTTCGGTATACACTGTTCTTAGCAAGCACATGCCACATGGCCACAAGCTGCCCATGTTGCTGGAGTCTGCATATATCAAGCCTCATCCCCTTTCTGGTATGGAAATTCAGTCTTGCTTCTGTCAAGACTTTGCATCCATCTATAAACTTCCTTAATAAAATCTTTGTCTAATTCTGGAATTGTCAGCCTTTCTTCAGTCTCTCTGCCCTTTGGAGGTCAGTTCCAGTACACTTTGGGAAATTTTCCCAACAACCCCTCCCATGCCAGCTGCCTGCTCAGCCATTGACACTTGTTCAGCTCTCATAGATTACTTCTCTGCTCAAACTTTCAGTGGTTCCCATTACCTGCCTTCAGAATCCTCACATCTAAATCTGGCCCCTAAAATATTACCAGCAGTTAGTCATTATTCCTTAAGCCTGTTCTGATTATAATACAAAAGGTAAATATCTCCAAATTCTCTGACCATTCTAGAGATTAGTCACACTAGCGGCCACTCTTCTACTTTACTCTCACATGGGATAAAAAAGATACAAGCAACCTCTGTACCTTCTTCTTACATTTGCTATGAACCTAAAACTACTCTTTAAAAAGTCTTCAAAAAAAAGGATACTACCTAAAAAAATATTCATGAGATAAAAGAGAAACTTGGGGTGGAAGGTGGGGGTTCACACTTGTATGTACAAGAAAAAAAGGCTAG
Source organism: Macroglossus sobrinus (assembly GCA_004027375.1). Lineage (NCBI taxonomy): Eukaryota > Metazoa > Chordata > Mammalia > Chiroptera > Pteropodidae > Macroglossus > Macroglossus sobrinus. The sequence continues at coordinate 331,246 of PVKZ01001667.1, read as the reverse complement.
AGGGATATTTTGGCATATTACCCCAGGGTCCTGTCATTCTTTTATCTTCTACCTTAACATGTAACTTTGAGGAAAATAAAAAATCAGTTTAAGAAACTCGCTGGACAAGAGGTGGTTTATATTAGAAAAGGCACCAACCATGAAACTAAAGAGGTGTGGGTTTGAATTTCAGAGGTTGTGTGGCCTTGTGCCTTTCTCTCTCTGAGCCCTGATTTCTCACCTGCAACATGGAAGATTATAGTAAATTGCAAAAGTAGCCACAATCATTGCAGCTCCTCCCGTCAAAAGATGGAGTTGGTTTTTCCTCCCCTGGAACCTAGGCTTGCCTTGTTGGGTGTTTTGGCTAACAGAACATGGCAGACATGCAGTGTGCCAGGACCCAGCCTAGGCCTGCAGATTCCCTTGCTCCCTTTGATGCTTTCCCAGCTGTTATAAGGAAAATCCTGGACTAGCATACTGGGGGATGAGAGATCACATGGAGCAGAGATAAGCCATCCCAGTTGAGGCCACTCTAAGCCACCAGCCCGAGCCTACCTGGCAGCTGACCTCAGACAATTGAGCACAGCTACCAGAAGAACTGCCCAGCTGGGCCTAGCCATTAAAAATAAACAGCTCCTACTCCAAGTCACTTAGTGTTGGAGTAGATTGTTATATAGCAATAGTGAACTGATATTCACACTGCAAATGTCCTTACCTCATGACCTTTGCCTTTGCTCTTTCCTCAGCCTAGAACCCTCTTCCCCTAAATATCCACACACCTTTCTCCCTCACTGCCCCATGTCTCTGCTCAGCAAGGATACCCCTGGCCTGTCTATATAAAATAACGCCTCCTCTCACCATGTACTCTAATGGTGAGATATATATCTCACCTTCTTATGCATCTACTTGTTTACTGTCCCTCTTGCCCCAACACACAGAGCAGAACATACTCTATGAAGACAAGAATATTGACTAATTTGTCTACTGCTTTCCCTGGTGCCCAGCACCTACTGGGGCTCAGTTGTTTGTGTAGGGCATAAATGAGTTCACCTTACACCCTAGTGATTCCTTGCCAACTGGTTACAAACCACCGCTTGGTAGACTCAATCTCAGCATCCCTCCATATGCCTGCCATGCTCTGGTCTCACATTCCTCTGAGTTTTAGTAGTAATTATATTAAAAGGGACTGCCACACTTATTTGATCCCCCTTTCCCTAAACCTACCAGTGGAGACACTCCCATGCCCATTTTTCAGTTGAGAAGCTGGAGGCTGAGTGATTTGCACAGGGAATCTGGGTATTTTGAGGCACATCTTGCCCAGAGCTCTCTCAGACCACTGGACAGTGGTACCTAGTGCTACAGCCCAGGACCTCACCGGACCCCCAGTCAGGAGACCCCACTTTGAGGCTCTTCCTTTTCTTCCAGCCTGTACTGGGGCCTGACTCTCTAATATGATTAGAGAGATGGAAAGCCCGCCCCACAATAAGAAGCCTCTGAGAACCCCAGCACCTCATTAAATTGAGTTTAACATTGTTTAATGTGAAGCAAGCAAAAGGAAAGGAAACAACAGGCACTATTAAGACCCTGGCTGGCCCCTCCATTCTCAGAGCTGCAAAGATACGAGGAAAGGAGGCAAGGAGGAGGTTCCCCTGCAGCCCATTTGCGCTCCAATCTCCCTTCCTTCCAGGGACCTGAGAGAAAATTTGGGCAATTTGAGAAAAGCACAGAACACAAGTCGCTGGAGTTCACCGGTGGCTGCCCAATACTTGCCTTAGTTTAGGCTCCTCCAAGACTGACCCAATGCAAGGATTTGGGCGAAATAACTTTAATTGGGAGGTGGCCCCCGGAAGCGTTGGCAGGGGTGGGACGCGAGACAGGTCCATCAACTAGGGACTGTGTATAACCCATGTCCATTCATCTCACCAAGAGTGAGGGGGCGAGGACCCAGGACCCACCAGCTTCTGCCCCTTGCTAGATGTCTCTTCAGGGACTAACTGCGGGCATTCCTGGGCTGGTAGAGCTCGCCCCCGCAGGCAGGAATGCGCTCAGACAGAGGCAAGTCCTGAGATAGGCCAGCCTGTGTGTGCAGGAATGAGCTGCTGATGGCCTCAGTAGCCAAGGACAACTGATAACAGCATGTGTAACCCAGGGAATGGGCAGTGCCCCAAGGGACAGATATCAAAGAATGACTCAGCAGAGGAGACCAAGGCTAGGAGAGGACTCACATTGCTGACTCTCCACCTTAAGGCCGATAACTGAATTTCCCAAGTCCACCTGGCTAAGGGGCTTTGTGGCAAAGGCATGTGTGCAAACGTGGTCTTTGAGGAGAGAGCTCCTGGTTCCAAGGGAACACGGTCCAGCCCACTGTAGGAACTGACTGCCAGCCAAAGAAAGCCACACCCTGTCACCTCTGGTTACACTGTGGATGCCTGACTATGACCTCTTTGAGATGAGATGAGATTCCTAGAATTAGCCCCAGGTAAATGTCTCAAAACCATTGGTTCAAACAGCAGAGTCCACAGTGTACACAGCCCACAGCCAGGAGATGGGCAGGGATGAATGATATGACCTCACGTTGAACTCTTACTATGTGGCGAGCACTGTACTTCTGTAGGCTTTGCAAAGTCTACCTCCCTTGGTCCTCCCTGCCTCTTGAACCCATCCAAACTATTGTCATCTTAGATGGGACTGGTAGTCAAAATGCCTCAGGTATAGGCATTAGGAGCCAAAATCTTCACAAACTAGACCCTCCTTTTATGCTCAGAATAAGCTCCCTCTCCCTTACTTTACAAATGTGGAAACAAGTGAGCTCTAGGAGTCTGTCCATGGTCACCAATGCCAGGGGATGAGGCAGAAACCAACCCATTCAAGGCCTGGATGATTCCAAAACATCGTCAAGTCCTTTCCCACAGGAGCCACAGTCCAGTGGGGAAACAAGACCCAGAGGAACTTGAGCAGAGAAGTTAAATCCGAACACAAGGCAGTGACACAGGAGAGGCTACTACCTAGAGCCGGAACATTTGGGCACCCAGATGTCCTGTGCTCCTGCTCTTGTGGCCTGCCCCGCTCTACTAGTTCAGTGAAATTTCTAAGTGTCTGCAAAAGTTACTTAGAGTGGTACTTGCTGAACAGAAGGGTTGTTGCCTCCTATTCTGAATTAGATTTTCCTACCCCCTGTAGATCTCGCAAAGGAGCTGCTCCCCCACCCCTAGGAGAGTTGGCCAGCTGCAGGAAAGCCACCCTTTTCATTAAGCCAGGGAGGGGCCTCCCACTGGAAACATAGCCCCCAGGTATTGGGAAACTGATGAGGTGGCAATATAATTAGAGAGAAGGGATATGGGTAAATTACGGACAGGGAGTAGGTGGATCAGAGCCTCTCATTAGTCTGATGAGCTAAGGTAAGAGACCCTGGGAGGTGTAGATACCTACCTTCTGAGGGACTGAGGGCCCTTCAAAGCCCAAAGGTCCGTAGGCCTAGGCCTCTGTCTTTTGGTCAGACCTTGTCCCATCACTGTAGAACCCAAGGGGACTCTCAGATGCACTATTTCTCACCCTTTGGCTCTGGGCACCTGGCCAAGCCTCTGAGCCTCATTTTTCTCATCTGTAAGAAGGGGCTGATGAGAACCCCTGGATCACAGGTAATGACAAGTGGTTCTAATCCTGCCTGTATATCAAAATCACCAGGTAAATTTTGTAAACTATCAACATTTGGGATGTACCTGTACTATTGAAATCAAAGCATTTGGGGGTGGGCCCAGGCATCAGCATTTTAAAATTCCAGCGACAGCTAGTTGAGACTAGACCATGCCTATGACATGACTACAACCCCTTTGCCTACAGTATCAACACCAAGTTAAATGGCCAGTGTAGGGGTTGCTCTCTCAGATACTCACCCTCCTCTAATAGAGGCTACTTGAGGACAGGGCCCTCATCTGTCAGTCACTTCTGTAACCCCAGGGCCAGGACCAGTAACTGGCATAGATTATAAAAAACTAACACAGGGAATCCAGGGGCAGTGGGCAGTAGCAACCATACTTGAGGGACATGTGGAAAGATGACACTAACTTCATCCACTTATTCCGCAAGTATCTACTGAGTGCTCATTGTGTGATGGGAACTGTTCCAGGCATCTGGGGCACGTCTGAGAACATGAAAGGTAAAGAGCCCCATCTACTCTCCTTGAGAGTACAGTTCAGCCAAGACATATGAAAAATAAGCTAGACATATAAAGATGGATCAGGAATTAAATAGGATGGTCTGGGAAGGTCTCACTGAAAGATGAGATCTGAGCAAAGATTGGAAGCAGGTGAAGGAATAAGCCAAAGGAATACACGGGGAGAACATTCCAGAACAGGGAGCAGCAGGAGTGAAGGGCCTGAGGCAAGAGCTGTGCCTGGGGTTTGCTGGAGCGGAATGAGGGAGGGGTCCAAGAACGAAAGGTCAGAGAGGTCAGGAGAGTTCCAGCTACTATTCCTGAGTAATGAACTACCACAAATTTGGTACAAGAAACTAACTATAGGCTTAGGGATTCTGTGGGTCAAGAATTCAGACAGGGGTTCGTGGGAATAACTTCTCTTACACAATGTCTGGGGTGCTTCAGCTGGGGAAATGTGACTGTCTTGGGGTAACAAGAATGACTAGATCTGGAATTCTCTAGATATACTGTCCAATATAGTAGCCACCAGATTTATGTGGCTAAATTTAATTAAAATTAAACGAAATTTAAAAATCACATCTTCAGTTGTACTAGCCACATTCCAGATGCAAGACAAAGCAAATAAAAATGAAGAATGCCCAGTAAATTTGGATTTCAGGTAAACAATGTTTTAGTATATCCCAAATATTGCATGGGACATACACTAAATAAGCACTGTTTACCTCATGTTCAAATTTAGCTGGGTGTTCTATGCTCTAAACCTTAGCTAACATGGACTAATGGTCACTGTGCTGGACAGCAAAGATACAGAACATTTCCACCACACAAAGTTCTATTGGATACTACTCATTAGAGACTTGTCTGGTTCCTGGGCTGTGACATGTGGCCTCTCCTGTGTGTGGCTTGGCCTTCCCCCAACATAGCAGTTTAGACAGATATCAAAAAAGAAAGCAGTTTCCTCCGGTCTATCCTGGGATGTTAGCACTGTGTCACTTGTCCCATTCTATGGATTATAAATATGTCACTAAAGCCAGCCCAGATTCAAGGGGAGGGCAACAGAACCCATGGGGCTGGAAACCTTATTGTGGACACCTTGAGAAACTATAAAGTCAGGATGGGGATAACAAATCAGTCAGGGCCTTGTAGTAGTTCTAAGAACTTGGGTTTTTTTTTTGGGGGGGTATCAAATGGGAAGACATGGAAGCATTTTTTGTACAGAAGGGTCATGATCATACTTGTTTTAAAATGAAATATAAGGAGTGAAGGTAGGGAGTGGGCACTTTAGGTGTGGCTAAGCTGGAATCAGTTACCCCCGGTGATGCAGGAACGCCATAACCACCACAGACCCCAGTCTCCTCTCTTTAAACTTGCCCAACAAGAACCCTATAATTGCCTCAGGCTGGCCTCCTCTTAGAAGTCACTTCCATGTCCTTTGCCCTTTTTAGTGACAAGCACTTTATATAAAATACAGTGCAGAAGGGGTCAAAAGAACTGCCAACACAAACCAGACTTTGGAAAACTCTTTGTTCAGGTCCTACAGAATTAGCAGCAGGCATTTCCAATATTTTCCTCTCGACCGCCCAGACTCAGGATTTCCTATATTCTGGGGTGTTCACTAAGCAGGTCTGGGTCAGTGTCACGGGGAGGAGTATCTGTAACCAAATACACACCTGGCCCTGCTGCCTGCCTCCCAACACAATCAAATTGTGGGCTCTTAATACAATCAACAACTACAAGGAGCAGAGAGGCCCTGGGAGCCGCAGCTGAAACCAACTCAAAGGCTAATTTTAAGTTTGCACCACTTAGCTGCTTTGCAGACACCTCCCTTATTCTGGCAGGACAGGGCATAGTCATCAACTATGCCCCAAACTACCATATTAGCCCTGAAACGGGAGTAATTATTACTAGTTTAAAGCACCAGCAGCACTATTTTTATTTGCTGTTCCAAAATCTTGCCTTGTCTTAGGTCTATCTTCAGGAAGTGAATACTACCCTCCTGTGGTTTTGCAGTGTGGAGGCATCATGGCAAGTAACAGACTCATAATCTCCATTCCACCTCCAAATTACACCAAAATGACAAGGATCTGTAACATGGCAGTTAAAAAATAAGGCCAGCAATAACGTTCCTAAAACCTAAGCAGTTGGCCAGTCTTCCAGTGCATGGCCTTTGTAGCAAAGCTCAGCGGGGAATCCCATGCCCTGATCACCAAATCTCCAATTAGCTGAGGGTGTATCAGATGAATTAATGCTCATAGGCAAGAGCTGGAAGGCAACCATTAGAAATAAAAATAGCTGTGGGCTGGGATTACAGGCTCCTTTTCCTGAGTGTTTTGCATAATATTGTCCTCAGAGTTTAATAAGCTTTAAAAGTATTGTAAAGCATGTAAGACGACTCAATTAAAATCCTCCTATAAGTGCTACATAAATCATTCAGTCTAATGAATTCTTTGCAGGACAGGGAGGTTTGCTGGAGGGAGGGCCAGGATACCCTCAGCCTCCTCCATTGTCTCCTCCTGCCCTCTTTCTAGTGGGATGGGTGATAAGACAAGATGTAAAACAGGTGTTCTTAGCATCTGGACCATGGAAACTATTCTAAAAGCAAAGATACTCAAGAGTTAGAAACCAAAACCACCCCATTCTGGCATCCTGAATCATTTTCCATGAAATGGAAATATATGCTGCATATATGGGTAGCAATTAAATCAGAAACATTTAATAATGGGTTTTTATGAATATGGTAAAATAGAGAACTTTGGCTTTCTAGTTTACACATTTGTATTGCTTGAATCCCCTGTGTTGCTTTCAGTCAGAAAGATTAAAACAAACAAAAAAATGCCTTTCAAGGGCAACAAACCAAACCTCCAGTAAATAATTTTTGCCCACCCAGGAAAGGGAAGGGTCCTCCCTGCTTTCCTTCCACATGTCACAGGTCCCAGCTCTGATCCTCCACCCGCACCCCATTAACTTGCAGTTGTTTTAACACCAGTTCCAAAAAGTTCCCAGAATAGGAGCTGCCTCAGCAAAAGTTTGTCTTGCATCACTGGGAATCTGAGGCCTACATGAACCCTGGAGGACTGCTGGTATGGGAAGACCATCCAGAATAACTTGAAACCTTAGATACCATGACATTTCTCTTCCTATTACAAGACTATCATTTGAACAATTCTGCAGGAACATCAGGCTTGCCCTAAATTGCTCCCCTAAAGGCACCACAAACTGAGTGAATGTGGCTGTCCTGGGTACCTCTGCCACCTGTAGGTGGAAGGCTGATGGTGCAAGGCACTTCTGAAAATAGCTTCCAACTCAGAGCTAAGTCTAGGCATGATCTCAAACCAACCTCACAACCCCAAAGGCTTGGCAAGGCAATTGTTGAGGAAAGACCCAAAAAGACAGAAGTTGAAACAAGTGAACATGCAGGAAGTAACCGGCCCACTGCTTGGGTTGTCACCACTGATGGCAACAAAGGCATGAGATGACCTTGACTTTCTACCAAAGCTTTAGACCAAAAGCAGTCTTCTCTTGCTCATCTGCATCCCCGTATCTTCCTTTTGGGAAAATGCATTACCTATGAACTAAAGTCGTATGTGCTACAACACAACTTTCCTAGGATCACTAGGTAGTCTCTCAAAGAAACCCTCAATAGCACTCTCACAGCAGCTTTAAAACACCCTGACAAAAGTGCCCTTTACCCCCATCACTCTAAAATGACCCATACTACCCTAGTGGCTTTAAGAAAAACATTTCAAAGTATTCTAAGCCCACCTGCACTCTTTTTAGTTTCCTCAGCAGTCCTCCCACTTAGCAGTCCTCCTGCGGAGCAGAGAGAAGCTGTTTTCCCTTTGACCTGCACCCTGTCCCCACCGGCTCTGTGGCATATAGAACAGCATCCTCCCACAAGCCTTGCCTTCAAATTTCAGAATGTTGGCTACCTCTACCTCTGCTGGTTCCTTGGGAATGGAGTACAAACTAGAAAGGCAGTGATTGCTCTGTTGATCAACATGGATAGGAAAAGGAATTGAAACATTCCTCACCCACTCAGAACCACATGGGGTTTCACCAATGACCTTCAGACATAAACACTTTAACCCTTTTCCCCTTTACTTGCTGGCGGTACTTGTTGCTGCGTTTACCCCAAGATAATTCTCAGATTAGTCCGAACCTTACCCTCAAAGTTTGCTATGAAATATCTTGCTTTTATTATTTTTGCATTGCTCTAGTATATCAATAGTCTTTGGAAACAAATGGTATTCCATTTATAGCATTTTTCAGTAGTTCAATCACTACAAGTGTCAAATCCTAGGAAACACAGCATTCCTACACGTGGTGTTAAATGCTGGCAGCAAGCTGCACTTTTTTCTAAACAGAAAAAAAGGTTTAAAAATTATCCTTTAAGCCAATAGTACGCCAGGTAGGCACATCTAGAATCATAGCAAAGAATAAGTCTACATTTGAGATCAGTGGCACAAAATTCATTTGAGGGGCACCTAAAGAATTGCTGCAGTTTACAGAAGATCCATCTGGATCAGAGGGGGCACCCAGATAAGCCACTCAGCAAGCAGGGCCAGGACTCAGAACACAACATTCCTGACATCCCAACATATGCCCAAATGCAGCAAGGCCTGAGTCAAGCCTTGAAACAAGCCAGCAGTCAGAACTCCTTGGATCAGGGGCAACCTGAGCACACTGAAGTGCCCACCCCAACCACACAACACCTACGCTACTACAGTGCAGGAGTAACAGGTAAGCGAGAGAAACACGGTTAGAACAGAAAAATCACAATTGTGTTTAAGTTCACTAATTTCATGCACCATGCTCCTTAAATATGTAACATATCAAGGGAGTAGAAGCTACTGTATCCAGCCATTTCAGTAAATTTTAGCTGCCTGTAACTGGCTAGGGAGGCAAGACTTCAATATCAGTTTAATATAGGGAAAAAATGCTAAGGTTTTCAACAAAATCAATGTTTTACAACCCTCATACTGGTTTCAACCAACTGTAATTAACTACTGGAAAGATACTTTGAGACAGTGTAAAAAATGTTTACTCATCACTTTTAGCTTTTGTTCTTAATCAGCTGTAAGGGAAAATGTACAATTTCTCAGGAGAGAAAACTTGGAACACTAAATGTTCAGTCATCACCAAAGATAAGAGACATATTTCTGAGAACACATCGTCACTGATGTTAAAGCAAGTCAAAAATGCCAACCTGAATCAAATCAAAAGCAAACAAATCCAGATCTGGGGACCTTCTAAAAAACTGGCCTATAGTCTTAAAAAACATTAAGACTAAAATGGAGGCCAGGACTGGGCAGAGACAATGAAGTCCCTCACTACTGTCAAAGATTAGCAGCAACTACATAGTCTTAGGTCACTTGGTCTTGCTTTCGACAAAAAACACACTCCATATGGTATCATGGTTTATGACTTTATTATACACTTTATAAAAAGTCCAAACACAAACACCACCCCTTAGAGGTGTTCACATCTTTTCTAATGTTATCTGACTGCTTTCTAAAAGTATGTCATATTGTTTGATTTTATACCCTTAAAATAATTCTCAAATATTTATATCCCAACTACAAAAATGGAGCTGCAAAAGGTATATAAAGATAAATGATATTTTCTTGTTCTTGTTATAGTACAAACACTTAAGATGACTAAAGATCTGTGAGAGAAAGGGGGGAAAGTTAATTAAAGAATGGAAAATCTATGTTACCTGTAACAAGTATCTGAATTTATTGTAATTGGCACCTACCCTAAAATAACTGTTTTATAGGGGCATGGGCACATCAAACAATGACACTGTATGTGCCAGGCAAATTGCTTATACTTGTTTCCAGAAGGCACGTTTCCTGCACCCTTTTAATATCTAAAAACAAATTACAGGAGAACTGAATATTTAGATTCTGCCCACTTTGAGCTATTAAATGCAAAGGAAAAGATTAGTTATGTCCAAGTAGCATGTAATAGAAATATTTTTAAACCAACATGGTTAAGTGTTAAGATTTTTAGAAATCAAAATATTAACACAATTTTAAACTAAAATCAAAGGTGATAAATCTTTTGCAGTAATTATTTAAGTGCAAGTAATGCTGGCTTTCTTTCACATTCGCGTTCTTCATTCAGAGAAAAGGCAAGTCAGTTGTTCTTGAACAAGTCAATGCAGCTCTGCAAGAGGGAGACATTGTTCTAGAAGAAAAAGATAAGTCAAGGTAGACCAATGAATTGCTCCTGAGTCCAAGACTCCGTAATATATCTATAAAAATTAAATTTAAACCCACTCACCGAGTTTTCACAGAGATTCTTCTTTAAATCACAATTGAACCATAACCTACATCCCCTTCACCCCATGAAGGTGAGTTCCTCTCAGAGAGCGTGGGAGAGGCTCACACCTAAAGAGCTAGCTAGCAGTTGCTGTTCCAGCATCTCCAATCCCACATCCAACCCCAGATTTGCTCCCAAAGCAATCATGCCAAATTCTGCTTATTGTGAATTAATCTAACTACTATATAAACAAGTTGTTGTTTAAAGTTGAAAGCCTTGGAAAGACTAGATAAAAAGTTGCTAAAAACCAGGTGAGTGAGATCCTATTTTTATTTTTTCTTATTTATTATTTCCTATTTCTTATTATTATTTATGCCTACAGCACCTGGTCTTCCTAGGTGGTCTCCCATCCAAGTACTACCAGGTCCGACCCTGCTTAGCTTCTGAAATTAGATGGAACTGAGCTTGTTCAGGGTGGCATGGCTGTAGACCATGGACCATGGCTCCACTGGGGCAGGAACCCAGGACTTTCTGCATGTAAAGCAGACAGGCTAACCGCTAAACTATGGAACCACATCCAGCTGAGTGAGATTTTAAATGAGATTACAAATAATAATTATTTAAATAGGACTTTGCATAAATTGCTTTAAAAAAGTTCTCACTTTAAAGGAATTCAGAAAACTTAGCATTTATGGGTTATTATTTTTGTATAGATGATACTTTAAAACTGCAATTTAAAGAAACTTGGACTTAAGAGGCAAATGAATAAATACATCTATGTTATAGTCATAATAAAAGAATTAAAAATACGCAAATATTCAGTCTTCCTGCTTTAACCAGTGCTGATGGCCAGTAAAGTTCCTTCCTCCAATGGCTCCCTGCTGACTCATGGGCTAATCCAGTTTTCCTGGACCAAACAGCCCTCTCGAGGGGGCTCAATCTCATCTACACCCAAGCACCACCCAAAGAGCCATCCCCAGAATTTCTTACTGAATGCAATCAGGCAGCAAAAAGTTTTAATATGCACCCAGCATTGAGAACCATTTTTCTCCAAAATAAATTTTTTGTTGCAACATTAAGCCAAACATTAAATACATCCAAGGAAGTTTTTTTCCCTTGTAAGCCAAAAAGGAATATCAGAGGACACTTAGCAAAACTATACATTTTTTTAAAAAAATGTTTTCCATGAAACTAGATAATTAAGAGTATATAATGGTATGATGGATGTGTTCACAAATTACTACGACAGGTTCTTCAAAGTGTGCCTCAGGGACTGTGAGAAGGAGACATGGTAGTTGCAACAAGAATGCTTTTCTCAAAAGCAGTATTTCATCAAGAAGTTGAGAATTTTTGGTTTGCACTGGGCTAAATACTCCAACAAGTGGCTCCCACCTACACTACAGGGGATTAAAACCACAAAGCAAACTATCTGTCTGATGACATGAGATAGTGAATTGGGAAATAACTTGGAAAAATAGTTGTCGGCTTATTCTGAATACTTACCCTAGCATGCTTTATTTCCAGTTCAGACATTTCAATAAGATTCTTTCTAAATGCTGCCACTCTCTTTCGTTTGAAACTGCTTAATTCTACAAAAGAAAGTTTACCAAGTTGAACAATTTTCATCTTTAAGTTCCAAATTTCATCCTTGCAAATAAATTCTCTCCAAAGCTTTGATGTACCAGTTTCTCATATTTTTGCCTTTAAATTAGGAGCACCACCCAATAACCAAACATCGAAATTCAGAGAACGGCTACTGACTTGGAGAATCTCTGAGATGAGTGGCCTCCCCATTAACCTCTAGGTACCGATGTCTATGGAATGAGGGTTGGGAAAGTGGTGAGCTACACATACTTGAACCAATGGCTTTTTATTATAAATTATTTTTAAACTGTGAAAACCATTCCTAGCTCAAGCTGGCACTCTAGGGTACTAAGGAACAAACCTATCCTCTTGTATCATGTCTATATAGCACTGTACAACAGAAATATAATACAGGCAACCACATTAAAACCTCACATAAAAAATTTTACAGTGATGTGTTAATGACAATACCTTGGGTATACAAGGCTAAATAGCCTTCTCAGCTGTCATAATAAGCTCACCTTCTTCCTCTAAGGCCTACACACAGAACCAGTACTCAGCACTACCCCATCACCCATGCTGCCCGCCCATAGTATTGTTTCACTATGCTCATTCAACTGATTCTAATCAGTTCAGCCACAAATTTTAACTGGGACCAAAGGCAAACAGATTAAGACCTGTTAATCTTTGTATTCTTCAGAATACCATACTTTTAAGTATCATATACTCAGGCTTACAATTTGAATAAAGAGAATCAAATCTAGCAACATAGGGACAAACCTCAGGCAATAAGGACAAGCCTAAATTGGCACTGTTTTAAAACTGTGATTTTCTTTAATCCTCTCTAAAACTTTCAGAGCCACTAAACTCTAGTCTATATGAAAACTTAGGATTTAAACTAAGTGGTTCTGAAGTGTATTCTGTTCCTTATAAATTTAAATTAGTTGTTAAAAAAAAAAGAAAGGGCAGGAATTTAAGAATAGGGTAGGCAGGGAGGTTCCTTTAAATGAATCCAAAAGATAGCCACGTGAGCATGTCTGCATGCCATTTGCAAAGTTTTCATACAGAGCAGCTCTGTTTCTTAAGGCATCACAGTCCTGGATGGATACAAGCCAAGACAAAGAACTCTTAATTGTTCATTGCCATTATAAGGACAGTTCCAGATATGCCTAGATTTTGAAAACACGGGGAAAATAAGTTTTAGAAAAGGTCTTAAAATGAAATAGGGATTTCTCATAGAAACCTGAGTTTTAAGGGGGTGGGGAAGTATTTTGAGGATAAATCAAGTATAGAATCCCAGTATCATTACATACATTCTTCACTTTTTGCATGTTCAATGGCTCCTGAGAACTACAGGGCAGTGAGATCTCTTAAGGAAAAGACTATATATATTACACTCATATAAATGGTGCACCATCCCCTGGTAGAAATGGCAATTTCCAGGGCAGGAGGAAAAAATGTAAGATTAGCAGAGAACATCTAACTGCTCAAAAGAATGGGAGGTTATTTCAGCTTAAAGACACTTTCCACTGGATAAGTCTGGACAATGTGAAAACCAAAAAAATTTAGTACAGTAATAAATTTTACAACTACTCTCAAAGACAGAAACCCATGATTCTAAGAAAGATAATAAAGTGGGAGAGAAAGATTTATGCTTAAAGAATAATGCCAAATGCTGGTTTGGAAAGGGAATGCTAGAATTAGGGGAGGGGGAAAATCACCTTTCTGCAACCACCAGAGTAAATAAAGGTTGGCTCAGGCAAAATTATCACCACAGACTACATTTAGGAAGGAAGTCCAATGAATAGGATATATGCACACAGTCTTAAATTATCCCACCGATTGCTAATTAATGGCATGGGAAAAAAAATATTAACTACCCGGTAGAGAAATCAAGTAATACCTGATAGAGTAATCAAAATACAAAACTTTGTCTATTCAGGAGAAGAGGAACAAAACATCCCCTCCAAGACCAGTCCCTAAGGACACATTATTTTATACAGTATTCTGTTGGAAATGCCTAACTGGAACCTAATCACCAACCAAAACTGAGGAACATTCTATTTGTAAAGACATTATGGTCTTCAAAATGACAAATGTCATTAAAAAAAGACTCAGAAGAGTTAAGTCTCCAAATTAAAGGAGACTTAAGAGCTATGAAATCTAAATGCAATCCTAGACTGGAGGACGTCATTGAGAAATGACAAAATGAGAATACACATTGTAGATAACATTAAGTCGTATCAAAGTTTACCGAAGTTACTAACTATACTGTATAGGGGTAAGAGAAATGTGAAACAAAGTTCTTAGAAATAAAATAACCACAATATATTAAATTTGTGGTTAAAAAACAAAACAAAACAGTGTTTATAAAAACCACACATGTGGAATGGGAACACATGTGCCAAATGACAAAGCAGAAGGGACAAAATGAACAGGTAGGTGACCCCAAGTGAACTATGTATGGGCGTTCTGCTATTTGTGCATGATCCCTCTGTATAAGTTTGAAATTCCAAATTAAAAGGAAAAAGTAAAGAGTGGCCTGGCTCAACCTTCTTTTGCAGATTCAGAAAGATGTTCAAATTTCTGGCAGCATTCCTGCTGGTGTGCCTCAGCCAACTTGACATCTTTGCTTTTTAACCGGGCCTTATCCAACGTTTTGTTTGAATTCTCATAGTCAATGAGGGCTTTGGTGCGTCTGTATAAAAGATCCTGAGAAGAAAATTAACAGATATGACATCCTGAAAAATCTCTAGAGAACACAACATGAAGACTAAATATCTATCTAAACTACTCTGAAGAAACATTCTGATCACCCTATCCCTTCAAACCCTGCTTTAGGGATCTGCTGAGGATCTAATCTGAAATAGTCCCTGCAAACTTAGAGCAAAGTAGAAGTTTCCTCAGTATCTAAAATGGGAAGTTATGACACATGTATGGCAGATACATGACGTCCAGCACTTAAATCTATTATAAAGGTAGTCCATAAAGTATGTAAAAAAAATGTATAAGACTAAAAAAACATGCCAAAAGACAAGATAAAACTAAACTATGGGGAGAATAATAACTTTCTACTTCCTGATGACATTCTCCTGTTATATATTTTCCCTAATTTTATGTTGCCTAATTTGGTATATTTTATACACAAATAATTTCAACATTTTTGTTCAGGGCCATGTAGATAGTGAAGAATGCATGTTTCATTCCAAAAGGTCATTCTTTTTGCCATTTAGTCTTGCTTTTGTTAAGTAATGTTTTATGACTCAAAAGCTACAGTGACAACAGCAATTCAACAAAAACTTGCAAATCCCAAAACCCTTTCTGCCTTAGAAATAAAATAGCCCTTTTGGCATGTCTTCAGTTATGTCCCACATCCAAATAATTCATAATCCCCCAAACTATTATCTGTCTATTCAGCACCACCTCTACTGCTCCCAAGCAATAAAAACTAAGGATACAATACCACAAAAACCATGTCACTGTAAAAAGATTTCAATCTAAAATGGAACTGGAAGACATGAAATGAAGAATCTCACACATATGCCCTCTCTCAGAATACTGAAACTTAAGAACTAGAAAGAAGGCTGATTTCCCGTAAATTCCTGATTTACAGAAGACCCAGAAGAATCTCCTGATCAATGTACATTTCCCAGTAAACTTACTGTCTGGGATAAGCACCCTCAAGCCAATGAACTTTAACTTCTTGAACTCTAAATGGACCTTCCCACTCTTTATACTCCCTTGCCCATAAATACAGCCCACCCCAAACCCTCAGTGGACTCACCTTTCAATTCACTGCAGCATGTGTTTTCCAAATCACAATTCCTTTGCTATTCCTCAAACTAAACTTAGGTCAGCATCACTTACATAAATAATCCTGGCAAATTCCTAACTTCCTTATTTTTAACAAAAAGAATACATCTCTAATGTGTCATGGCAAGGTGGTCTTGCACTCCTCTGAAAACTCTTACCTTAGCAGCCTCTATATTAAGCATGTAGTATCGAAGGAGCTCCGTCAGCTTTAAATCTTCATCTGAGGAGACTCGACCTTCAACTTTCTATTAAAGAAATATATAAAAGTCACCATCATCTAAGCAGAAATCTACAGGTTATATAAAATATTTACCAAAGACCAACATAAAAATGCTTACCCTAAGTTTTTCAAAAAGTTCAGCAACCTTCAATAGGTACCTGAAAATATATACATGATTTTGGTTTAAGGTCTTGAGTCATGTATGACATATGGTCTTCTTAATACCCTAAGACATGAATGCGTAAATTCAGGAGCACTAGTCTTTGGTGCTCTAGAATTAATGTAGTGTTTTCATTACAAATGACCCAATCTAGTAACGATGGTTATAATATTGAGCACATTTATAGTGCCACAGTCATGGGCATCAACCTCCTTTGGTGCTCTTTCAGCCAAGATCTTATCCAATGCCAAAGCTATGTTAACCAAAGTTAGGCTCTAATGAACCACACCACCATGGGTGTCCCAAAGGCATAAATATATACTATTTCATCTTGGTTCTGCCATTAGCCTGAATTCCATTTTTCAAATAGGACCACTTGTTATAGCAAGCCTAGATGATAAATAGAATACCATCTCATATCACAAATTGCCATCATAGAAAAACTGAAAAATTCACATAAAAAAAGCTCAAGTACAGACTAGGGTCATTACATTATCCTTATGACCACTAATCAAATCTCTAAGTCAATTCAGGTAAAGTGAAAAGCACCATGTACAGGAGAACACAACATAGCAAACTTCGAAGACAACTCCAAAACTAAAATAATTAACAAGAAAACAAAGACATAAATACCTGACAAAAATAAAGACTTTGACAAAAGGTACCACGTTTGGAACAGAAGCACCCTCTGACTCCCCTACCAAATGTCTATGTTCAGAGGGTGTGTAAGATGGGAGTTGCGGGAGACTATCATCTACCTTTGATGAGCTAGTACTCAAGCAGAAATGAAGCTATGTAGTCATTACTCATTATAACTCTAATTATACCACCCAGTTTTCAATTAGGGGATTAGGAGAAATGCTTTTCCAAAAAAAACTTACTTTTTGATGACTGTGGGCTCTTCTAAAGCCAGGCTATGCAGGCAGGCTGCAGTGTGAATATAGTCATCTGCAACACCTGCAGAAACAAGAACAGCACTTTTTATATGAACAGCTGGCATATCAGCAAAGTTAAGTGGCTAGTGGGTGAATGGTATTTACTTTTATGAGATCTGGTCATTCTGTCAGCTTTTGCACACGAATCCTTGATCCTATTATAATAGTTAATGAGAAAATTCTTCTCTTGTTCAAAGAAGTCATCTACCTCCTAAAAGGGGAGGAAGAAAGACATTTAAGAAGTAAAACTTTTAAGAATATAAGCGTATATTTGTTTTGTATTAGAAGAAATTAAGGAAATAAGTTCAGATGCAAATTTAACCTCTACAGACCAGGGAAGTACAAATCGACAAGATACCACTTCATACCCAAGACTAACGAAATTCAAGTGCTGGCAGGAAATGTTAATAGAACAATTTTGAAGAGTCATTTAGCAATGCCAAGTAAGCTCTGGTATCTAAAGATCTAGCAATGGTTCTGCCTGGTGGGTCGCTACCTAGTCTTGGATAATCACGTCCGTATGTGTGTGGAGACATTTAAATGAGTTTGGTTGGTTCCAGACTAAGAAGCAATACTGACATCTGGTGGGCACCAGCTAGGGACACCAAATACCCTGCAATGTGTGGATAAAGGACAGCCCTACATACAGCACCAGTGAGACAGTTCAAGTTTCCAAATTTCTGACAAGGGCCTCTCTATTTAGGGTCCTTATTCAAGCCCAATATGACAAAGTTAGATTCCAAATAGTACCTATTAAGGTAACTCACTTAAAAAGGGGTGGGAGGGCTGAGGAATGAATAAATAAATCATACCTGTAAGGATGAGAAACATATATATTAATTTGATTTTCTAGAACAGCACACTGTCCATCGATACGTAAGCCATGTGTGTTATTTAAAATTTTTCTAACAGCCACATTATAAAAAAAAAAATGGGTAAAATTACTTGTAATATTTTACTTAATTCAATATATCCAAAACAAACACATCAGTAAGTTTTATTAAGTCTTTTTTTCATACGATGTCCTTGAAATCCAACACGTAAATAAAATTAAAAACTTGGTTTCTTAGCTGTACCACCTAACTACATATCACCTGCATCCGGGGCTACCAAAATGGATTGTCTAGCTATGAAGAATAATGGCATGGTACTAATCTTGTAGCTTATTTTCTTTCTAAAAATAATTTAACCTCTCTCCTTACAGAAAGAGAGAAACTGAAGACTTAAATGTGGGAAGGCTCTTATTTCCTCCCCATAGAGAGAACAGGGTGTTTTTGGAAAATAAGTGAAAATGAGTAGATGAAAATAACCAAAATATGAAGAAATTACTGTATTTCTGAGAATACCATTTATTTCACAAATATCTTCTCTGAAGAAATAAAAAGTCACTTATCCACACATCAAGTATTTTCTAAACCAGCTAAAAAAAGCCACTTACCTTAACTCCAGAAAAAAGGACTTCATCAGCACTTTTCACCACACTTTTGAAAAAGCCACCAAACATTTCCTTGGTATTTTTCCGCCTAACACTTAGCTGAAGAAAAAGAATTCCAAAAGAATAGTTTATAGTACACATATTTTTAAGGTTCTTTTAAAGAAGTCTTAAATACATTCTAAGTAATAGTGTTCACTTGTATAGGCATACACAGATATATACTTTAATTCCATCTTAATTACCAGATCAAAAGTGTCCAATAAATGACTAAACCTAAACACAGTGTGATTTAAGAGATATTTTGAAAAACTATCTAGATATCAAGTCTTAGTGGCTTTTAAAACCTTGGTAAAATTATTGTTCTGTTCTGTTTTTTATGAAAACTTTACCAGTTAGAAGACACTGAGGAAATTTCCAAGCTAGGGCTTGCCTCATAATATATAGTAACAGAACATAACATGCTTTTAAAAAAAGCATACAAGCCTTCTTTCAACTAAAGGTAGCCAAGAAGAAAACAAATGTGAATTAACTGAAGTTCCCTCTAACAATTCCAAACTTAGGTGAAGGAGAAAACTGGTTTCTCAAAGGGGAAAAAAGGTCAAAATCTTTAAGTAGCCTTTTAAAAAATGTCACATAATAGATATATGGGAGAGAAGCAACATCTAAAAAGGGTTTCCACTGAACAGGCCCAATCCCATCTGATCTTGGAAGCTAAGCAGGGTTGGACCTAGTGTACTTGGATGGGAGACCACCTACAAAGGCCAGGTGCTATAGGCTTAAAAATGAATGAATGAATGAATGCTAGATAAATAAATAAATAAATAGATAGAGGGATAAATAAATAAGGGATTGTAAGCTGACAAGATCCTTGTAACTGTGAGGTTAACCACCAAGGGTTGCCTTGCCTAAAAATAAATAAGATAATAATAATAAAAAAGGTTTCTAGTGTGTTGGTAAGAAAATCAAAATTATAAGTCAAATTTTCAGAAAATATGTCAGGTATATTTTTTAAAGTGCAGTCTTATACATTTTAACTAGATCTTGGAAATGGAATTTAAAAAATGCCTTACATCCTGATCATATTCCAGGAAAACATGAAAGTTGCGATCTTTACTGAGAACAGGGTGAGAAGAGAGCCGCTGAAGAAAGACTTCATGCGATGATACAGTCTTCTTAAAGACAGCAAGATATTCACTGAAAGAGGCACACAGACATTCAGTTGGCACCACTCAACCAGTGGCCACTGCTGCTCCTCATCACTATTCTGCTCATGCCACTAAGCAAAATATCTGAACTAGACCAAAACATCCTGGTATAACTTTATATCTAATTAGATTATAAAGTAGTTGCCATTTGTAATCTGTGAAATGAGTAAACGAAGAGAGAAAGTGATATTTAACTGGGGTTGATGAAACAAGTCTGCAAATCCCCAAATTTACATGTACATACTGCTGATGTTAGCAGTCACAGAACACCAGTTTCTTTCAAACAATGAAAACCCTTTAATTCTGCAGCCATGTACAACAGCAATGAGTCCTATAAGGCTCAGAATTAATTAATTATTCATAAATTATAAAGTAAGTTATCTCAACCTATACATTAAAGATCACTCTAAACTTCCCAGTGGTAAGAATTTAAGTCTGTTGTGTTCAGTGCTTTATACTCAGAGCTGGTCATAACAGGCACTCGAGTGTGTGAATGATTCAGGACCTAGAGGTACTTGAACACTGGCCTAGATAATACGGGCTTGGGACAGAGCACTGAAGAGAACTGCTAAAATGAGCAAGTGAATTCCAATACAGTGATGGTAGAAGAGAGGAGGGAACCAAGGTAAAGTAGTATAAGAACGGTTTCATAGGAAACTTTAAGCAAACCTTTATGATACAGAATAAAGAACCCATTTTTGTTTGAATTAAATTACAATCAAATTAAAATACACTTCCCACAGACCTGGCCTTCTCAAACCATTAATGTGGTGGTTATTCAGAATGTGTCTTAGTAGCAACATTCACAGCAATTTAGGTTCAACTGTATTTGTAGAAATCAAACTTCAGGGGAGAAGGCTTTGAACATTATCAGCAGCCTAAAGAATTATATACACATAGACACATAAAAGTTTACTTCACTATACCAGAGCAGCATTCCATAACAACTATGGTCTACTACATAGAGGAAAACAACTAGTCTATCCAGTTAGTGGCCTCCAGGAAGTCAAGGTCTAAAGTTCACAAAGACTATTCTCCACACTCTGCAAAATGTAGTTTTAGGAAGCAGCGATTAGTTGTCAGGTTCTTATTTATGTACGCATTACCACTTTTCTTCTCAAAAGATAGAGCCCCATCAAGAAGATCCACTTACGCTTCCAATTCTTGCTTCATCTTAGCAAATTCTTCTTTGGTCATAGACCCTTCACCCTCTCCAAGTTTCTGCATCTTCTCTCGAGGGCCATCGAAGTCGGGCTTTGTAGGAGCAGGTGGAATCTGCAACAGAGGCAGGTAACTTGAAAGCATTCTTCCAGTTGGGGCCTGTGGTTAACCTCTGTTTTTCTCTTAACCTTTTAGCCACTTAAAGCAAGTATTATCCTTCACAATTGGGCAGAGTGCAATCATTTGTTCAGTATACCCATCACAGACCACTGGCAGAGTACAACAGTGTTTATCTTGCTTCAATCTCAGTTTATATATTATAATCAAGGCTAAAATTAAGCTGATGAAGAATGATCAAGATTACAGTCTCTCAATTCAAAGAGGAATTTTTAATTCCAGAAGATAATCAAAAGATTCCAAGTGAAGAGAACATTCTTAAACAGAGGGTTCATTGCTAATTTTAATTATTCGAACAGATTCTTCCGTTTGCCTGGCAGAACAAGCCACACTTAATTCTCCTTTAAAATCAGCTCAGTCTCTTCCTGCAGCTAAGCATTAACTCCCAAGAGCTGAGCAGGACAACTGCCTCCCTTACTCTCTGAGCGGACTACATTTTTTTTTGAGACATCTACTGGTTTTCCTAAAAATCTATTCCACTTGATGTATAAAAGAAAATGCCAAAGAAACACCAAACCCAGAGGTAGGTTAAGACAAATCATGAAACTGTTTATCTCTTATACTGTACAGAATATAACTGTATACTTCATTGCACTCATAGCTGCCAATACTATATAAAGCCACATATTTAGACTCTAACATTAACAAGTAGCAAATACTCAGTTGGCAGATGAAATCAAGACTGTTTTCATAGTCCATCATTGTAGAGTAGGTAAAAGTTTCTTTAAACAAAATGAACAGTAAGATAGAAGAAAATGATTATTTGATTTTCCAAAATGCACTTACAATAAGCCCAGCGTAGTCTGCAGTTTCAGTAAGAGTGTCATGTAGCCATACAAAGTCTTCATGCTGCCTTGTAACAGAAAACTCTGGGCTCTGAAAAGTGGGCAGTGTGGTCTGTAAAGAAAAGAAGTTAACTGGTAACTATCACTTTTAAATCAAGTGGTTTTAGTTTCCTAGGCTGCACTATGGGAAAATCCTGCATAATGAACATCACAATGAAATCCAGTAAAGAATGAAAAGCAGCAATACGTGATCTCCCCACCACTATAAAAAGTCATGTCCAAGATTCAACATGTTCTTTAAGGAATTCTTTTCACAAAACCACACCTTTCAGGTCACCTCAGGCAGATATAATTATGTAGTCTTTACACTGCCTTCTGAGTAATAGGTATGCTCACCAAACCACCAAGGTATTAAGAAGAGGAGCATGTGGGAGAGGACGTTATAGATGACATTTGCTGTATTTAAACCTGTGCCTCAGTTTCCTCACCTATAAACCAGGGATAATAAAACACCATCGTAGGTTGTTATAAAAAAGAAAATTAAAACCATGTAAACCCTTTATGATAGTACCTGGCATTAAGACAAACATTTAATACGTTTTAACTAGGATGGAAGAAAAAATGAAGCTGAAAATATTCCTGAAAGGACTGATCTAAGAAACTAAACTTTCTACATTTTCCTAATTAGTATATTGGCTTTTGTCAAATTAAAAATTTGGAGAAAAGGTGCCTCTCGCTCTCTGCCTCTGAGAAAAGACCAAGCTCTGTCTATGGAGTGATACCCCTTTTCTCATAAACTTTCCTTTAAAAAAAAATTTAAAGAAGGAAAAAAGTCTTTTGAATCATAAGAAATAAATGGGGCAAAGGCCAAGAACTTAGTAAACATGGAAAAAGCAAGCACTTCCCATGCATGCAATTGAAAAACAAAGGTGGAAGACTTCAGCTGTTCAGGTAGGTGGCCCCATCTACATCATTTTGCCTGGTTGCTTCCTCATGGAGCAGAGTACAAGCCACACTTAATTAATATCAGCAAACCCACAGTCCGAAAGAGCTACACCATAGTGGAAAACATTGCAGCCAAAAGCACTTATCTCAGGCTCCCTACAAGCAAGGAAAAGGAAGTGCTCACTTAGCAGTGGTGCTATACTGCAAATAAATGGCAACCATTTTATTTCAGGAAGTCTCTTCTCAAAGCCACCATGAGTAACAAGGCTGCAGCCTAGGCCTGTTTTTATTACTGGAGTCATTCTGTCACTTACCTTGGTGTGTACTGTAAACTTGACCTTATCTCTTTCACTGAGTGCATCAGGTATGTCAATCTGAAGTGAGGGATCAACATTCAGGTCCACAGATACAGATCTCAGCTGAAACACATTTTGTTTGGCTATTAGTCTCAAAATCATTTAGTCCTAAAAAGTTTATTTCCAAATATGGGAGCTAGTAATTAAAAAGCAGTCTACACAAGATTATTTAGAACAAAGTCAGCTGAGATAAATATAAAAGTTTATTTAAAACTGTGGAGAAATCTGCTCATAAATACATAGATGAGTCCCAAGTATTCCTGTGATCTGAACAAAGCAACTATGATTCTAATATCATGTGCATTACTTATGTCTACATGAAAAACACTTGAATTACTTATACTAAGGCAGCTTGAATGAGACAGGATGAAATTTGAACGTACAGAAATGCCAAAACTACAAGAAACATTCAAGAGGCATTAACCAGACATACACATCATATATATATATATATATATATATATATATATATATATATATATATATATATATCTCTATGGAGTTAGAGAATAGGAAAAGAGAGGCACAGAGAATAGTCATGTGGTACGGGTTCCTGGGTGGAAAAGAAAAATTGGATTCAAGAGTCTATGTACATTTAGGGACTGTGTCAAAGACAGTAAAAATCTGGACATGAGATTAATAGTAATAAAGGCCTTAATTAGCAGAATCCCACTGTAGTTACACATACGGAATAATGTGAGCTCTGCCCTGGAAGCAAAAGTTAACAGATTCTGCAAGTTAGAAATTCAGAAAAAAATAACTACATTTTTTGCCAGTTTAAAAAGAATTTTTGAAGAAACCTAGAAAAAAAGTGGTTAAAATGGTTTTTGTATTAATTTAAAATGATAAATTACCTGATTCTTAAAATAGACATGGTGATGGTCAATCTGAAGGCCTGACACAAGACACGAAACTATCTCATGCTTTCCCTTTGAAACCGTAAGCTAGTATTAAAGTAAAGCTGTCTCTATTCAACACAGGGAGAATCCCAAGTGAAGATCGGAGTCAAGAGGATGGATGAACATGGAATACTTAGGTTATTTCTCTTTAACTTTTATTTTGTATTCTTCAAAATAAAAGTTCAAGACCAAGGACTGATGACCTTTTGAAACTAGAAAAACTGGTTCAATAAGGTACAAAAATGATTAAATATTCACTAAAAATGTATGAATTACTTTTCTGTATCTTAGGAGCTGTCAGTACCTCCCTTTTTCCTTTATGACTGTGAAAAAATTTAAATTGCAAAAACCAGAGTTAGCCCTGTAACAATCGCTTTCCTCTATGAAACAAGCTTCCAGCTGTCACCAGATCTTGATTTTAACATCAGGTATTAGTTAAGATCACAATATACTTAACAGTTCCTGACAGCTCAATCTAAATACTTCTCCCAAATGAATTCCTGATGACTCCTATAAAAAACTTGCTTGTTTGGCTTAAATTTCCTGTGTCCATTTATAAGTTCTCTATAAACAAATGGTAAAGCTTCAAGGCCAGGAATACTTCATTTTATCATAACTGTAACTCTAACTCTGGCATATTTCTGATAAAAGCATCCTTCCTTCTGATAACTGACCACTGAGCAAATACAGAGTTTAAAAGGACCTCAAAAAAAACCCTAAAATTTGACTGCAGAGAATACTGAATACCCCACCTATCACTTTATGTTTGTAGCTGTCTGAGTCCGTACAGGAATAAAGTGGGCAGGTGTAAAAGTAGAAACAGACACTGGCAGAAATATGGGACAGCCCACAGGACAAGTCTAAATAAAGTACATTTCTCTGAGCTCAGCAACAATTGCCATGTTTCCTGAGATTCCATTTCCTAAAGAAGTCACAAATCCTGGTTTCTAACTATTTCCTAATTTAATATGCTGACAATATCATTTTAGCTCACTTCAAGCCAAAGAAAATGAGCATGCACTCTGCATATGGACTAGCTTTGGAATTAGAGGTTGGAGGACCTAAGGGGTTTGTAATCTCGTAAATGGGATTCATTTAAGCACCATAGTCAAGCTATAATGAAGTTTACCAGCTGCTTTTTGTCCCACTGAACAATTATCTTCTGGTTTCACCTCTTTTCCTATATAGAGGTAATAGCCCAGACTGTTTAGTGTTCACTATCTTCCTTTCTTGTCACCACAAAAATACTTTTTGGTATATTGTTTCTTGGTGTAAAGAATGTGATAAGAACACATATATTGTAGCATATAATCCTCTAGACAATGAAGCACATAAATTACCAAAAAGTTAAAAGCTGTGAAATGTTTAAAACTAAGCACTGCATCCTCATTCCAGAATCATTAAGTATAATTAACAGCTCAGCATTCCATCTGCTTAGTCAACAAAACCAACACTCCACAGTCCCATGCCACAGTACTTGCTAGATAAATCACCAGGATGAAGGTAAGAGAGAACTGTACCCCTGCATATACTTTTCCCATTCACCCAACCTCTATCCCCTACCCTAAATAACCACCAAGAGTACTGACTCAAGTAACACTGTGAGTCTGACTCAAGCCACAGATGTCAAAATGCCTAGAACAGCTGTTTAAATCAGTGGGGCAAGGCATGTTCAGAACAGTCATGTTAATTTTTCCATTTCCTTCCCAGTTTCCCTTACCTAACTTGTGAGAATCAAATTTAAAACATCTAGCCTCAAACAACGAAATGTAGGCTTTAAAACTGACTTTCTTTTGTAGATTGCTATATAAACCATTGCATCACATAACCCAAGTTTTAGGTGAAGTTTCAGCCCCCCAACAATCTTTGTGACCAAAAAAAAGGTGAGATAAGCAAGCACTGCTTCATTTAGAAAGCAAATTTTTTAACTGTTTTAAGAACTCTAAATGCTTGGTAAGAAAACCTGAAAAGAAAAGCTGATACAGACTCCCTGTACATTTTCTCACATGTTCATCAGCCTCTCAGCTAGGGCACATGACATGGGCCACAGGACAACTCTACATACAGAGCTCTGAGCTGCTAAGGTCCACTTTTGGTCCAAATCTCCCTTAGGACTCACTTTAGTACAAGACTTAACACCATCTGCAAAGCTCCCTCTTCAAAAGGTTTAATTTAATGTCTTATAGATGGCAAAGGGCATCTATGTAACTGAACAACACAGTAGACGAGATTCTAAAATTCAGAACCTACAAAGCAGAACAGAGCAGAACACACACAGAAGATATAATAAGTGGTGTTATGGTGACTACAGACTCGTTTACACTGATGCCATACAGCCAAAATAACCAAGACACAATGGGGGAAAAAAATCTCCAAAGTAACTCTGATCTGCTAGTTGAATAGTAATTTAAACCTAACCAGTTTTATACACAACGTAAGTCAAATATGCCAGCCCCTACCTTAATGTGAAAGTTGCAAAGAAACTACTACAACAGAAAAAGACTACTTGTATATATATTTAAGTGATTTTCTGGTTTCTACTCCTACCAAAGCAGAAGCAGCAACGTACTTATTAGCCAGCACATTGTTACATCAGTGTGTCTTCCCTTTAAACTGTTTCTTTTAAGGATTTGTGCTTTGTTACCCTTCATCCACTGCCTCAGGAACTAAGACCCCTACCATGGACAAAGCCAATATGAGAAGTCATCCAAGAACCGTCTGTTAGCAGCGCAGAGCCAAAAACAGAGGCAAGAAGTCCACCTCTTGGACTACATTTTCACTTTAATCACAAGAAAAAATGGCGTTATTTTAGCTAAAAATATGTGCATACATACTATGCATAGTCCATTACTCATTAGTGAGGAAATAAACCTCAAAATGTTTTGCTACACATTAGATTTGCATTAATTTCTGAAAACTCACATGAGACATACTTATAAAACAACATTACTGTTACTATTTCAACTTACAGGAAAGAAGTGCTCTAAGAGAAATTCTAATACCATATTCTTCTCCAAATCCCTCTTTATGGTTCAAGTAGTAGCACTCAAATTATTTTCCTCCATCCTGGAGAAATTAAACCTATTTATCCATTCTGTCCCAGTTTTTCTTTGTGGCACTTATACATGAAAACTGAACTGACTATAAGCAATAATATAAGCTCTCCTTTTATAGGTATTTGTTTCTCAACTCTTACCTCCCCTCAACTGATTCTTCCCATCCTATAATTCAGTCCTGCCAATACCTCGTATGTCTTCAGGGACAAGAACCAAAACAGAAACTTATTGAAGATTCCAGTCTACTAACATAGTAATAGTTATAGACGTTAGCCATAAGCTTCTAAAATTAGATAAAGGGCTACAGCAAGTGATCAGATTTCCACCACTCATCTTGGTGAGATGGAACCCAGAGGGACCCATCCCTGCTGACACTAACCATTCTTACCCGTAGTCTACCAACACACAAGCTGTCCATGGTAGAACACCATAGACTGCAGGGCATTTGGAAACTACATAGCCCCAAGTTCCTAGAACAGAAACTGAGGCTTGGAAGAAGATCAGTGCAGCATACTCAGCGAATGGATAAACTGAATCATCATTTCACAAGGCTGCAAAGCCCATGAACTCCCAACATGAAACCAGAAAGATCAAGTTGAATTATTTGCTTAAACAACATTCATTTCAAGAAACTCATCTAATTATTAGATACCTGGATTATTTTCAAATGAGTTCACAAAGTGAAAAGGGCTGAATTATCTAAAGATATCCTAGCACAGAAATTCTACTGGGAATAACAGCACTGCTACAGAAGAAACAGCTGGAATAAAAAAAAATTAACTTCTTCCATCTGAAACTAAAGCCTTTCACCTACTATCCAGTCCCACCAAGGCTCCTTCCCTAAAACCCTCTGGTATATCAAAAGTCCACAGTCCTCTGCCACAAACCTGACATGTTTTGAAGAGGATGTTTAATAACATTCACTGCCTGACCTTTATAGTCAAACCAAAATTAAATAGAAATAGGTTTGAGAATTTAAAAATTTACCTTCCTCAACAACAAAAGATCCAGTCAAAGCTGAAGTTGGCTTCTGCATTTGTACTATTTACACTGATTAGAATAAAGTTTAGGGGTCTGCCTCTCAAAAACAAGTAAACTCTCCAGGTAGAACATGCATTCCACAGGTTAATATAAACAGCTATTCTGGGAAAATTACTTTTCTCTCCAGACCACACAGCGGTGTCTGAAGAAGGTACACCAAATTTGTTTAAAAAAAAAAAAAAGCAGGAGGGAGACAGACAAGCCAAGGACCCAGTATCTGAACTAAATAAGAAGTTCAGCTCTTCCTGCTACAACTTACACACTCCTGTGTATTTACAGTTTGCCTCTGGGGTATGAAACAGTTGACAAATTCCACATACCTCGTTTAGAAGGGTTAGCTACCTCTTAAGAATAACTCAATGGCTAATCATAAAATAAAGGTGTTGGAAGTGAAAAAACTTTTTGGAAGGCTAGATCAAAAACTTCTTGTAAAAACAAGTTTGACACATTCATGTGAGGCAAGATGTCTTCCTGCAGCCATTTTCCTTCACGACTTCAAAAAAAAGGTAGAACTTACAATGCTTTGAAATACTTTCCTCAAAATTGGGTTCATTAAAAGGTTGTTTCCCTAAATACTACTTAACTTTACTGCGTGTATCTTTCACCTACAAAACTATTCTTGCCTAATTTCTTCCAGCAAGGAGGCCTTGACAACAGAGCATAATGTTCAAAAAGGAGTTTAAACCAAGTACTACCTGCAGTGTTTCTCAGTGAGCTTCACTTGAATTCTTGCCCACAGTTCTGAATGCTGTAGCAACAGAACCTTAGGTTTCTACTATCTGAAGTGGGCACTTAACTCCAATACAGTTAATACCTAGTTGCTTCTTTCAAATCCTAAATTGCCCAGAACCCACTGAAGAAAATCACTTTCTGACAAAGGTTCCTCAACACCAGAGGCAGAGGAGAGGGGAGCTAACTCCACCAAAGATAGTCAATGATGTTTGTTTTCTAAGTCATGTTATTTCTTTAGAATTTATCAATCATAGATATGGGGATCTTAAGGCACTGCACAAGCTACTGATGCAGAGCTAAGTCTTGGACAGCTATGATTAAGTCCTAATTCCAGGCACTTTGATTTCACTGAAGGTGTTGGGATTGGTCTCCTTTCCCAAAAAGCAGTTTGGGGGGGGGGGGTTTTGCCAGTCTTCCACTGATAGGAGAAATACTTTGATCTTTACCTTTAGAAAAGTAAGGTTTTACCAAGTCTAGCTCCTTAAAAAGTTAAAGTATTAACAACAATGGCCCCATCTCGATAACTGCCACCTCCGCCTGCCCCTTTATCTCCGGTGTCTGGAGTTTTTAATGAGTAGAGGGAATATATCCATAAAAATAAGTTATCCTGGCCTCCAATCATTTTGCACCTTCTGGGTTCTCCAGGAATTATTTGTTAGTTATTTAGGTTCCCATTTATAGATTTAATATGAATTTTTCTATGGTGATGAGTCTCGTTCCCACTAGTCTTGCAAACCTAATGAAAATTGAGTGTGGGTTCTCCAAGGCCTTTTTTTTTTTTTTAATGATTCTTAAATTGCTAATAGAAGTTGAGCACATAGGGAAAGCCCTGCAAGGACTAGGTGGTAGTCCTTCCCAGCCTAGTGCTGTTATAACTTGGCCTAAACTTCAGTAGTTGGTTGGTTACATGGTCTTTCCTCAGAGCCAGTCATTGTTTATGCTGCTGCTCTGGTTGTTTTTTGTTGTCTGGTGTAGAAATCGTCTCTAGGGATATCTGATTCTCCACCAGCTTGGAAGTGTCCTACAATTTGTGTCAAGTTACCAGATACAAACCAATATTTCTTTCAGTCTTCAAGAATCACTTACATTCTTTATTTTATTAGTGGGTTTAAATCCCATAAGCCCTTATTTACATGGGGATTCCAAAGCCAAATGTAAAGTTTAAAATTAAAACATTTTCCGTAAAATATTTTAACGAAGCTGTATTATACCAGGGGTCCCCAACCCCCAAGGGGCAGTCTGTGGCAAGCTAGCCAAGCTTCCTATTTGCAGCCTGTTTCCCAGCACTAAATCACCTCCTCAGTACATCAAATCAGGCTTTAGATTTTCATAGGAGCACAAGTCTCAGGTGTCAAAAATGTTGGGGACTGCCTTTTTGCCCAAGATTTGGCCTCTTATTTCACACTTGTCCCAAACTCCCATTAGGTGAACAGTAAAAACTATTTCCACAATCCACAGCGCAGGACCAGAATTAGATCAGGAAGCAAAATGAAGACATGTGTTAGAGTAATATTTTATTTAAGTTTTAAATTTATTTCTGTAATTTAAAAAACAGAAATTTTATATAATCCTTTCCTGTAGCCACGATAATGAGGCAGGAAATAGCCTTTATAACCCTCCAATTTTGCTGGATCAGAATGGTGAAGTTATTTTAAATACCAGCTACCATATACTGTACTAATATAAATGCCTGTCGAAGCAGTAAAGTCCTTTTAAACAGCTGTCTAAAACAGATTCCGTATCAAAAAAATAAAAATAAAAGGTGCGTGTGGGGGAATCAAATTGCTATCAAAATTCCTATTCGGCACCTAAACTTCTCGTGAGGAACATTCTAGAAAGAATCTTAGTTCCAAGTTCCCACTTGCGGTGTTAGTAAAAAAAATTTACTATTTCAACTTTCAAATAAAAATATGCAATCCAAGACACGACCATCACACTAAAGTAGCATTCTAGTAACTAATACACCAATGATACCTTTGTTGCAACAATCTAGTCGTGCTGTGAGCTGCCGTATTTACTAGATGAAAAATAGTCGATATAACTTTTAAGATGCCTTCCAGATTACTTAAATCTACAAGTATTTGTACTTTTATATTGATTTAGATTTTTCTTCACTTTGTCAGAAAAAAATTTGTATTGACGATTCTGCACAAAACGTGGTTCATACCAACCACCATGAATTGCAGAATTAACCCAAATGCAAAAGAGCAATAGGAGTGGAGGCCTGTCTCGAAACGTTAATTGGCTGTGTAACCTGAAATTACTGTACCTTCTAGTCCTCAAGATTTAAGACGCACGGGGATAACTTACATAAATACCCAGGCTTTAAAAGTGACCGAGTTCAGTTCAAGAAGTATCTGAGCACCTACTAAGTTACAGAACTCCCTCAGTGGCGCATTATAAGTTGTAAGGAACACATACCTCAGATTTCTGACTTGATGGAATTTCCCCAGCATTTGGGGCAAAGTTTTAAAGGA
The DNA here is from genome assembly GCA_004027375.1 of Macroglossus sobrinus. Classification (NCBI taxonomy): domain Eukaryota; kingdom Metazoa; phylum Chordata; class Mammalia; order Chiroptera; family Pteropodidae; genus Macroglossus; species Macroglossus sobrinus. The sequence continues at coordinate 299,866 of PVKZ01001667.1, read as the reverse complement.
GGTGGAAGTTTAGAGGCAACAAAACACAACTGTCGTTTGTTGTATGTTAAGGGGATTTCATGTCCCCCGTGCACTCCCTACAAAGCCAAAAGAAGTTTTAAAAACTTTCTACGTAAGTACACATTCCCGAGTCTCGAGAAACTCGCACGGGACCGCTCGGTACGGGACACCCGGCCTCGCACTAATAGGACGGTCCCGAGTCTCTGGTTCTCTCCTTCCGAGATCCGCAGGGAGCGCCCTGGACAGCCTGTAGGGATAAAGGACCACAGCGCGCTCGGGGTCTCGTGGTGCTTCCCGCGTGGGGGAGCCCCTCGATGCGAGACACGGCAGCACAAGCAGTTCCAGAGCCCTGGGAGACGCGAGAAGGAATGTGGGGCTTCGGGAGGTCGGCGAGGCCTCCCTTCCTGGAGCCTGAGAGCCTCACCTTGCTGCGGTCCTCCTCCTGCTGTTGCAGCAACTCAGGAACTGCGGCCATGGCGACGTGGGCCTTGAGCGGGGGCCGCCTGGCAGAGCGAGTAAAGAAGAGGCTGGGCTGCTGCCGCCTGGGTAGCTCTCAGGAGCGGCCGCGGCCCCGCCTCCGCTGGCCTCCCTGCCGGACGGCGACAAGAGACCTCGGGACTCCGCCACCATCCCAGAAGCCCTGGGAAGAGCGAGTGGAGCGCCACGTGCTCCCCCAGAGCTGCCTCCCCCGTACCCGCTGCCGTCCATCTTGGAGCCGGGCAAGGAAGCTACGCAGAGCCTACCCTTGGGCCGGGCCACGCGGAAACCGCTGACCGCAGGGGTGATACAGGAACGTGGAGACAGAGACACTCTACAACAACGGCGCGTCTCTAAAAAGACTGCGCTCGACTACGGGGAAACTTATTACTCAGCCAGGATCCAAGATGGCGACGAGCTGTGACGTAAACAAGATCTCGTGAGAGAGAAAGGGCGCGATTTGGAGGCGCCCGCGCTTTTCCCTAAGGGGAGGGACTCTCCACGAATGGCCTGAGCGTCTATGGAAGTGAACTAGGGGCTAGGGGCGGGGCGTGAGTGCCGCAGTGCATGCTGAGACCGCCGTGTCTTGGGCGAGGCCTAACTCGAGACCCGAGCGCGGGACGGATGAAAATACTCGTACGCAGAGGTTGTTCGCGCTCTGGGAGTTAAGCAAAAGGTGGTGGCATCTGAGGTACCTATCCCTGCCCTGGGTTACGCTTGTTTTTAAGCCGTCTCTTCCCTAATCCTGACTTCACCCGAGACGCCCCAGCCAATCCTGTCCCCACCATGGTTCCACACCTACACCGGAGTGGGAGGCTGCCTTTTCGGGGATCACGATGGTGTGCCCTGCTGACAGCCGCTTACCAACTCGGACCTAACATGACCCTTCAGAAGCTCGAGTTCCATGTCTGTCAAATGGGTCGCAATAGGACCTACCTTAGAGGGTTTGAGGGATAAAGAAATCTCATAGACTACTTAGCAAAGAACCTGGTATTTAAGGGTCCGTGGTGAATTATTATAGGATACGGGTTCTAGGGTTTTTCTGTTTCATCTTCCTAGGCGTCATATTTCTTCAGATTGAACATTGAGGATGTCTTGCTCCAAGGTGTCTGCTATTTTGCATTTTAATAAGTGCTGGTCCTTCTGGTTTTGATGAGAGTCTGTCTGTCTTTGGAAATAGAGTTGTCCAAATATGTTGCAAAAGCTTACTGAATACGCTTTTAATGTGCAATATTATACTAATAAAATTTACACTTAGGTAGTTCAAATATTTAACACATTTGGTACCTAATACCACTTTTCTCTTTAATAGGAATGCAAAAATTAAAAAGTCCCTCTGCATTGCAAGGTGAAGTGAAAAGAAAAGTCTAAGATGAAGGCATTTCAGACCGTCTGCAGACAGCTTAGAAATTCAAAGGGGGTCTCTGTAGAACCAGCCCTCCGTGTCGGTTTTTTCACTTCCTCTTATTCATGTGGCCGAAAGAAAAAAATGAACCCTTATGAAGAAGTGAACCAAGAAAAGTACTCTAATTTAGTACAGTCTGTCTTGTCATTCAGAGGCCATGCTCAGACTCCAGAATCATTATTCGAGGAAGATACTTTACTCTATGGACCTGTGAGTAACTGTAAACCCCCAAAGCAAGATGAGGAAGCAGGGGTTCCAGGAAACTGGTTTCCTCTTTTCAATCCAGAGAGATGCTTAAAAGCAAATGCAGCAAGTGATGCTACAATTCCTTTGAAAATCCGTTTGCAAAAGAATAAGATACCAAGTGTGACCCGGGTGCTTCAGCGGACAATGACATCAGAACAGCTTTTCTATTTGGAGAGATGGAAACAGCGGATGATTCTGGAACTGGGAGAGGATGGCTTTGCAGAATATACTTCAAGTATTGTTACTACGTTTTCTAGAATATAGAGCACTTGTGTCATTCTTTTGAGTTTTTTCGAACCTTAACTAGTGTACTACTTTCAGATAATTAGCTTTAAATATCACTTTGTATTTTAACTCAATCCTTGTGACAACCCTATAAGCCATAGAGACTATTGTTCCCATTTCCCAAATGAAACTGAAGCACAGAGATAAGTATTTTGACTAAGCAATGCATAAAATTAATTTATTTTATAAACTAAAAACTTAAGTATTAGCCTTGCCTGTTTTCTTTGATTTTGGGGTAATTACCTAATAATGGAATTCTAGTAGTTTGCTTGGCATTCTGTTCAGAATCCATTAAATACCCCCTTTTTTACTTACCAGTGTAGACTAACTCATAAACAATAAGCCAAAACACATGATCTGTATATTTAGATCTTGGTAAATTGAGAGAATCAGATGCTCTGGATTAGGAACTGAGAATAAACGTTAGCCTTCAACTCCTAATTTACTAAATTCTTAGACAAGTGAGAAAAATAGATTCCTTGAAACAGATTCCATTGAAAAGCAAGATAAAAAGAACAATGGCACAAGTGAATTATCGGGTCCACATTAGGATTATGTAATTGTCTTTTGTTAAAGATGAGGTTTACATTGATCAGTCTTAGCCCATGCTTCCCAGAGAGCAGTAAGTGGTACCCAAGCACTTTTATTTTTAAGAGTAATGGACTTATTTTGAAGCTAGAAGAAACTATGTACTCGCAACGTTAAAAAGTGTTTTAAAGAAAAATATTAAGTATATAAGTGGCAGTTGGATAAGGCAAAAGGGTGAAGGCCATAGTCCCTTATAACATTTCTCAGCTGGTCAGGGCAAGGAATACATGCAGGGGCTAACTGCCTTTTTAAGAAAGCTAATTACTAACAACCACCAAACTACAGACATACCTGTTTTGTTGCAGTTTGCAGTTTGTTTAATTGCGCTTCACAGGTGTTGTATTTTTTACAAATTGAAGGAAAAAGATTATAGTTCACTTTATTTTAAATACTTATTTTATTATGGTGGTCTGAAACTGAAGCCACAATATCTCCAAGGTCTGCCTCTATTCTCTGCTTTCTAAACAAGCAACATAAAAAATCTTTTAATAGCATCTTAAGTTTTTTATGTGTCAGTTTCCCAAGCATCAGATTACTTTTTGAAGATTGCCCAAAATAAGAAAGTCTGACTTTATATGTAAGTGTCTATCAGTGGGAATGGCTGGGGGTTTTTTTTCCCCAGATTTTTGCTACACTGATTTTTTTAATCCTAAAATATTTACCATTCTGCCAGTTCGTGAATTTTTAAAATGTTCTTTATATACTGGGACTTGAAAACATTTCATTTTCATTCCTTCAGTTTATTGAGTGAATATTCTGACTTGATGCTATCTGTAGTAAATCTCGAATCTTATAAAATTTGTTTTGACAAATTAAGTCATTTTTGATGTTCTGAGACTTATAGTCTAAGAGATCCTGTAATCTAGATTCCTGTGTTTCTGCCTCCTGTATGTGAAGAACCTAGCCAGAGAGGTCAAGTATATAGTTGATAAAGCAATTTTTCCTGTTTTTAAATTTCTTATAGGCCTTTCATGTGCTGCCATTAAGTCCATTTGAGCCCAGTAAATTTACAATAGAATAACTTACTCAGATGACTTTAACTCCCCAAGTAATTTCCTGGAAGCTATTCATTTTTTGCCAGTGGTAGAACTGACCTTTCAAAATCTTTGCAAAAAATACCTAACGTAATATGTGGTTTGATATTACCTTATTAGATAAGATTTTTTGGTTGTAAAAAGAAGTGTAAACAAAAGCTCAATTTCCTGAATTTTTAATGATTAGCACTTACAACTGGATACTTAAATTCACAGTACCATAAACTAAGTCTGGTCCAGTAGCCCCCAGATCTTAGATTCTAATTTGGCCTATTTCCAATTAGAAATACTTTATTTTAATCCATTTTATTGTTTAGGCTATTCTAGGCCCTTTGGTTTTCAAAGTGTATTCTTAGGTTTCATGAGAGGCTAAAATGTGTTATCTCAAGGGTTGTCACTTAAAGGTAAATCTTGTGTTATTTCTATTTTATTACCCAGTTTTTTTAAGAGTATTTAAGTACTAGTTTGTTTGGTTTTTTTTTCCTTTTCCCCAATTTTCTTTTCAGACATATTTTTACAAGGGAAAAGGTTCCATGAAGACTTGGAAAGTATACTTTCACCCCAGGAGAACTTAAGAGAGAGAGATGAAAATCTTGAATCTGGCTACATCAAAAGTGTCCAGCATATTCTGAAAGATGTCAGTGGAGTTCGAGCTCTTGAGAGCGCTGTTCAGCATGACACCTTAAAGTATGTAGGTCTACTGGACTGTGTAGCTGAGTATCAGTAAGTATTAAATGGTTTCCATCAAAGTGTGGTGGTAATAAATGCAGAGTGGGACAGATGGTGCCTGTTAGACACTATTTCCTCTTAACCTCCTGCTTCAAGGTGCAGCCTCTGTAAGGTCAAAACCTACGTGATAGGTAAAAGAATTGGGTATGGGGCAGGAGATAGGGTGGATACAGAGGGAAGAGCCACACTATCCAGGTAAATCTGTGTTCCAAAATCAAAGTGTTTGGTGGAGAAAACACAACTTTTCATTATCCCTAAGACAGTCTTTTTTCCAACATGTACCAGCAAGGTACCAACCATAAGATCCAATTTGACTCCTACATTTCCTGTTCTGTTTCCCTAAAAATAGCATCTTGATCTCTTAGTCCTGAAAATCAGCTCTTTTTCTTGACTTCCAGGTTGTGTTTGACATGGATAGGAACTTCCTGTGGTTTTTAAATTGCTCTTCTTACTGTTTTCCCATTTACTCTAGATTCCAAGGGTAGATATAACCTGCAGGTACCCTTTTTCCCAAAAAAAGTATGTGAGTAATACAACAGGATGGGAGAAAAAAATTTGTGAGTGTAACCCTTTGAACTCGAGTTAAGATTTTAAAAAATTGACATTTCTTACTCTGAAAACTGTATAGGCCACAAAATAGTTTTGTGCCATGGTTGCCTCATATCTGAGGAGAGCCTTGTGTGCCTACAGATTTAATAGGCTATTTTGGCTGCCCTTTCTATTAACCAGCGGAGCATTACAATCAAAAGCATATAAGAAATTTCTGACACCAGGCACTTCTCATATTATAAAATATGTCCACAGTACTGCTGTTTGTTCTTTGCTTTTGATGTAAAGAACATCAATGTTGAAATATGAACATTGAACGTTTTTTAAACTAAGGTTTTAGAAATTTTAAAAGAATTTATTTTAGGCAAGGCAACCTTTGGTTGACCTCACAGATTGCAAGGATCTTGTCAGCTTACAATCCCTTATTTTTTATTTTTATTTTTTACACCTACAACACTTGGTCTTTCTAGATGGTCTCCCATCCAAGTACTAACCAGGCCCAACCCTGCTTAGCTTCCAAGATCAGACAGGATCAGGCTTGTTCTGGGTGGCATGGCCGTAGACTAAAAAGAAATTTTGATAGATAATTTATGCACCTGAAACTAATGTAATATTGTATGTCAACTATAAATGAAGAATTAAAAAATTGTCTCCCACCCTGCTCTTTTTTGTTATGCTTTTAAATGTGGTAAAATACACATAAAATTGACAATTTTTAAGTGTACAGTTCAGTGGTATTAAATACATTCATAATGTTGTACAACCATTACCACCATTTATCTCTAGGAAACTTTTCAGCTGATAAAAGTAAAATTATATACCCATTAAATGATAACATCCCGCCTATTTCCAGCCCCTGGCAACCACCATTCTACTTTCTGTCTATGAATTTGACTACTCTTAAGTACCTTATATAAGTGAAATCGTATAGTATTTGTCTTTTTCTGACTAGCTCTTTCATTCTGCATAATGTCCTCAGGGTTCATCTGTGTTACAGCATCTGTCAGAATTTCCTTTTTCAGGCTGATTAATATTCCATTGTATGTACCACATTTCACTTATCTATTCATCAGTGGACACTTGGCTTGCTTTCAGGTTTTAGCTATTATGAATAATACTCTTATAAACATGGGTATACAAATCTCTTCAAGATTGTGCTTTTAAATTTTTTGGATATATGCCAGAAGTGGAATTGCTGAATCATATGGTAATTCTATCTTTAATATTTTGAGGAACTGCCATACTGTGTTCTACAGGGGCTATACCATTTCATATTCCCAACAGTGCACAAGAGTTCCAATATTTCCACATTCTCTCTAAGACTTGTTATTTTGTTTTTGTTTTTGATAGTAGCCATCTTAGCGATTGTGAGGTAGTATCTTTTTGTAGATTTGACTTGCATTTCCATAATGATTGAGCATCATTTCATGTGCTGATTGATCATTTGTATATCTTCTTTACAGGAATGTCTATCTAATTCCTTTGCCCATTTTTTAAGTTTATTGGTTTTTTGTTGTTCAGGTTTAACAGTTCTTTATATATTTTGGATATTAATCCTTTATCAGATACGTGACTTTAAATACTTTTCCCCATTCTGTCGATTGTTTTTTTACTCTATCGATAGTATCTTTTGATGCACAATTTAAAAAAATTTTTGTCTAATCCACTTTGTCTATGATTTCTTTTGTGGCCTGTATCCCTGTTGTCATATCTAATAAATCATTGCCAAATTCAATATCATTAAGCTTTGACCCTGTTTTAATTCTTAAATTTAGATCATGGATCCATTTTGAGTTAATATTTGCATGTGATGTTAGGTAGTTCAGCTTCATTCTTTGCATGTAGATATCCATTTCCCAACACCCTTTGCTGAAAAGACAGTGATTGAATGTGTTTGGCACCCTTGTTACAAATCATGTGACCATATAGATAAGGGTTTATTTCTAAGCTCTCTGTTGTATTCCATTGATATATTTGTCTGTTCTTTTACCAGTACCACACTAATTATTGTAGCTTTGTAGTAAGTTTTGAAATCAAGTGTGAATCTTCCAGCTTTGTTCCTTTTCAAGATTCTTTTGGCTATTTGGAGTCCCTTGAGATTTCATATGGATTTTACTATTTTTGCAAAAAGTGTCACTAGGATTTTTATAGACATTGCATTAAATTTATAGATTGCTTTCTGTATTATGAACATCTTAACAATATTAAACTTTCCAATCCATGAACATGGAATATGTTTCCATTTCCATTTGTTTTCTTCAATTTCTTTGAGCAATGATTTGTAGTTTTCATTATATGTCTTTCACTTCACTGGTTAATGACCAAGTGTTTTATTCATTATGATGCTATTATAAATGAAATTGTTTTGTAATTTCTTTTTCAGATTATTCATTGTATGTAGAAATGTAATTGATGTTTGTGTGTTGACTTTGTATCTGGCTACTTTGCTGAATTTATTCTGCCAGTTTTTTGGGTTTTGGGGGGGATTTTTGTGTAGATTCTTTTAAGTTTTGACCCAAAATAGATAGTCTTGCCTTGTTCCTTATCTTAGAGGAAAACCTTTCATTTTTTTCATTATGGAGTATGTTTGCTGTGGGTTTTTCATATGTGGCTTTTATTATGTTGATGTAGCTTCTTTCTATTTCTAGTTTGTTAGGTGTTTTTATCATAAAGGATATTTAATTTTCAAATGCTTTTTGTGTATCAGTTGAGATAATTTTGTGGTTTCTTCTTTCTGTTAGTAAGGTATATTACATTGATTGATTTTTGTATGTGGAACCATCGTTGCATTCTAGGAATAAATCTCACTTGGTCATGGTGTATAATCTTTTTATTATGCTGCTGAATTTGGTTTTTAGTATTGAGGATTTTCATATCAGCGTTCATTGATCTGTAGTTCTCTTATAGTGTCTTTGGCTTTAGTATCATGGTAATGCTGGATTCTTGAATGAATCACAAAGAGTTCATTACTTTTTAATTTTTTTTTTTTTTTAGTTTTAGTTTTTCTTTAAACATTTGGTGGAATTTACCAGTAAAGATATCAGGTCCAAGGCTTTTATTTGCCAGAAAATTTTTGATTACTCATTCAGTCATCTTACTAATTTCAGATCTACTCACATATTTTATTTACTCATGATTTAGTACTAGTAGGTTTTTATTTCCAGGAATTTGTCTGTTTCATCTAGGTTATCCAACTTTTTGGCATATAGTTTTTCATAATAATCTCTTATGCTTTTCATTTCTATAATAATGTCCCCAATTTTATTTCTCATTTTTGTAATTAGAATCTTTTTTTTCTAAGTTCTAGCTAAAAGGTTTTTCAATTTTGTTGATCTGTTCAAAGAACCAGCTTTTGGTTTCATTGTTTTTTTTTCTCTATCCTTTTCCTGTTTCCTATTTTGTTTATCTCTCGGCTCATACCTTTTTTATTTCCTTCTTTCTGAAAACTTTAGGTTTGCTTCTTAATTTTTAGTTTCTTAAGTTATAAGGTTAGGTTGTTGATTTGATTCTTTATTGCTTTTTAATGTAAGCATTTTTTTTAATATAAGCATTTATAGCTATAATTTTTCTCTTCACACTTTTCACTGTGTCCCATAAGTTTCGGTTTCATTTTCATTTGTATTTAATTATTCTCTAATTTCTCTTGTGAATTCTTCTTTGGTTAAGAATGTGTTGTTTAATTTCTATAATTTTGTGGTTTTCCAGTTTTACTTCTGTTACTGATTTCTAACTTTATACTATTGTGGTCAGAGAAGATACTTTGTATGATATCTATCTTTTTAAATAAATGGAGACTTATTTGTGGCTTAACTTATGATTTGTCCTGGAAAATGTCCCATGTACACTTGAGAAGATTTGTATTCTGTTGTTGGGTAGAGTGTTCTGTATGTCCATTAGATATAGTTAGTTTATTGTGTTATTTTATATCTTCTATTTCCTTCTGTCTGATTGAGAATAGGGTATTGAAGTCTCCAACTATTATTGTAGAACTGTATTTCTCTCTTAATTTTGTCATATATTTTGCCGGTATATTATAAGGTACATATATGCTTATAATTATTTTACCTTCTTTATTAACATATATTGTCTGTCTTTATCTCTTGTTACCTTTTTCATTTAAAGTCTTCTGTCTGCTCTTGCTCTCTTTTCATTACTATTTGCATGGAATATCTTTTTCTATCCTTTCACTTTCAGTGTATTTGCATCTTTGGATATATAGTGAGTCTTTTGTAGACAGCATATAATTGGATCATTGTTTTTATCCATTCTGTCAATCTCTGTCTTTTTATTTGACTGTTTAATCTATTTACATTTAAAATTATTGCTGATAAGGAGTGACTTAGGTCATTTTGCTATTTGTTTTCTGTGCCTTGTTTCTTATTTCCTCCATTGACTGTCTTTTGTTCCCCTTTTTTGTGGTGAAATGTTTCAATTCCTTCCTCATTTCTTTTTGTGTATATTCTGTAGTTCTTTCTATTACAATGAGGATTACATTTAACATCCTAGTTAAAATATTCTAATTTGAATTTTATACCATCTTAATGTCAATACCATACTAAAACTGCTCCTTTAACAGCTTTGTCCCCATCCCTTTCAGTCATTACTACACAAAATTAGGTCTTTATACATTGTGTGCCCCAAAACATAAGGTAATATTTTTTAGATGCATTAATCTTTTAAATTATGTAAAAAACAAAATGTTTGTGACCCTGCGTCACAAACAATAATTAAAATAATACAAGCTTTTAGATTAAAATATTTTTTAAAAAATATTACCCCTGTAAGTCATGTAGAAACCAAAAAAAGGAGTTACAACCTATTATTACAATACTAGCTTTTAAAATTGCCATGTATTTACCTTTATTGAGATCTTTAAGCATCTTTAAGAAAAAAAAAAAAAGACTTTGGTAGATCTACCATCACGTCTTGTTCAAAAATAGTTTCTGTTGATTTATTTTTACTTTTGAATGGGCCATATTTTGCTGTTTTTTTTGTATGCCTTGTGACTTGCTGTTAAAAACTGTACTTTGCATTTAATATTGTGGTAATTGGAAATCAAATTCTCCCCCTATCCCAGGGTTTTCTGGGTTTTGTTTATTTGGGGGTTTATTATTGTTGTCTGCTACCTCTGTGCCAACTATCAACCTGAAGCATATACTTAAGGTCTTCTAGGGTCTTTTATGAGCCTGTGCCTTTCCCTGGATGTGCACAGTCACTTTCTAGTTTCCTCCCATAGATGCAGTTGTATTTGGATGTCATAGTCTAGCTCTGACTTCCAGAAGGAAAAAAAGAGAAAATGAAGGGGTGAGGGGAGTGCCAGCCCTTTTAATTTCTGGAAATCACTTCATCTGGAGGAAGGAGGGGCTTGCAACAGTAGGGGGAGGTACAACAACAATGGCCACCCTCTTCTTTGTCTGTACCCTTGTGGTTGGAAACATCAATCTGTGATGAGAGCAGAGATCCTTGATATTTGGAGGACATGGTCCTTTTTGACCACTCTGACTCATACAAGCTATATTCAAGCTGTTCCAGGAACATATGCACAGCTGCCTGCCCCATGAACGAAGAGTGGGGTATAGGTGGCTTCTATTGTGCTAAGAGCTGAAATTGACAAAAATTAGCCACGGTTTACCATCTAAGTCTTCAACAGACTCTATACTTCTGTAATAGTTATATCATTCTGCCATTGCAGTTGTTTAAGTGAGTGGACAGAGTTGTTGGTGCTATCTTCCTAGAATCCTCTACCTCCATTCTGTTTTCAACCTCTGTTTAAAAAGTTATTGTGATTCTGAGATATTTTATGATAACATGTAATATGATAACATTTGTCCCCACCCCCACTTACTAACAAAAAATGCTAAACCCTGCTTTTTTTCACTTGAAAATGTTTTAGATATCTTTCTTTATTAGCTTACATAGATCTGCAGCATTCTTTTCTGTTTTAATAATTTTCCACCACTCATACAGCTTATTAATGCTTTGTCACATTTGCTTTCAATTTTTTTAAAAGAAATATAACATTACAAATTAAGCTCATGTCATATTTAACTACCTTTTCTCTCACAATCCCCTGGCCAAGGACAGCTACTGTTGTAAGTTTGGTGCTGTGCCCTTCTGGTCTGCTTTTTATACTACTTAACATACACACACAGCACACTTCTAATCTACTTTCTGCATTCATACATGTGTGCACATACACTCATAATGCTATGTATAATCCACAAATGAAACACTGTGTCTTGTAATATAACTGTGACAGTCACAATATATAGAAATCTCTAGATCACAAATCTCTAGTATCACAGAGCTTGTAAGATATTGGGCTCTGGAAACTGCCTGGCTTTTCATCTTAACCTTAGCTAGTTGCTTAGCCTCTCTGTACCTTAGTTTGTTCATCTGTTAAATAAAGCAAATAATAGTACCTACCTCATGGAGTTGTTATAAAATTAAATGAAATGTTCCCTGTACAGTACTTAAAATGCACACTATCTACTCAGTAAATATTAGCATTATTATATTGATCCTGTTCTCTTTTACTGCTATTTGGTATTCCATTGTATGAATGAACCATATCCATTTCCCTATTGGGAATATTCAAGTTATGTCTGTTTTTTCAGATTACAAACTGCAGCAAGTGAATGTGTCTCCTTGTATTCTGTTACAAGAGTTTCTCTAGGCAGATGCACAAGTTCATTTGGTTGGTTTGGTGGATGATGCATATAGTTTGGATAAATTCAGTTGTTCTGAAGTAGGCCTGGACATGAGTACTGCTTAAGTTTTTCAGGCACGGTAACTCATACCCAGAATGTCAAACCATTTCTCTCCTCCAGTCTATAGCTAAAGAAGAAATTGCTGTGTGAAAGGGTCTGCATTTTAAGTTATCACATATATGAGTGTGCTTATTTATGCACACCTTAAACAACACAATGTTAGTAATTTTGATAACACTGTTTCTTATCATTTCAATCTGCATTTCACTTAAAGTAGGCCAAGCATCTTTTTATTTGTTAAAGAGCTATTTATAGATTGTCTTATTGCAATTTTAATTTGGGTTTATACTACTAAATTTTTTTCACGTTATTTAAAGCTCTACAAATAGAGGCCAGGGACTGGGCTTGCCATTGCCCTTGGTTATGGGGTCACTGTAACTATAGAGCTATAGTGACAGGGAACATACATAATACATTGTACAAAATCTCTGAAAGGCAGATTAAACAGATAGAGTCCTTTGAGAGTCACCAGTTATTAGTCCACTCATACACTCTATGATCCTTTTGACTTAAAAAAAAAATGGCAGGAAATTTTTTCTTCCTTAATAGTAAGACATCCCACTGTGTGTGTGACCTTTTAGGGCAAGGACCAGGTCTCCTTATTTGTATTTCTGCATATAGTTGGTGCCTATTAATTATTGATGGATTTGAACCCCAGCTTTGGTTTTTGCACAAGAGAATTTTTGAGGCACCATGACGTTTAGTTTTTTATGACAGACTTTCCTACTGGTTTATTGTGGTCATTCTGTTAGGTATTTGAAGCAAAATCAACTAAGATAATAATAGGTGTCATTTCAATTTCCCTGTCAACTGTTAAAGGAAAGAAGACTGTGAAGGTCCAAAGGAATTTTTAGAGAGAATAGAAACTTGAACTGTAGAAAAGTTATTTCCCAGCACTCCACATGGGCCTGCACCTGTAGATCTCGTCAGTTCAATTTATGAAGCAGTTCCCATCAGATCTTTCTAACCCTAAGTAGTAAAGCTCAGAGGAGCTGTTTTTTTGGAAAGTGGATAATAGAAGCAACAGTCATTGGGTAACAAATAGTAAAGTATATATAAGAGAATGAATGCAATTGAGAGTTTGTTAGTTTGAACCATTAATGCAAAGACTTCTTTGGTTTCTCTTTAGGGGCAAGCTGTGTGTGATTGATTGGAAGACCTCGGAGAAACCAAAACCTTTTATCCGAAATACATTTGACAATCCATTGCAGGTTGTGGCATACATGGGTGCCATAAACCAAGATGCCAACTATAGCTTTCAGGTCAGGACACTGCGCCTCTACTTCAAGTTTTGCTTGGTGCTTGTTTATAGCTACTTAACTCCTTATGGTTCTTACTCTGTCTGTGTCCCATTGTTTACTCCGTTCCTTATCCAACTACCACTTTAGAAAGCACTTTCCCCCATACTTTTCCTGGGCTTTTTGTTGTTGGTGTTAATAGTTCTTTAATGATAACAGTCCATTCTTCAGTGTCTTATCTATCATCTTTGTGTTCTTTGTGTATGCTGGTGCAGTCTTTCATCAACCTCTCGTAGAAACTGAGTTAGGAGATATCACTATAGATTAGTTTGTTCTGAGTTTGCCCTGGAGTAAGGAGGAAATGAACCTAAACTCTGGTCCTCCTGTTTTCTTCCTAGGTTCAGTATGGCTTAATTGTGGTGGCCTACAAAGATGGATCCCCTGCCCACTCCCATTTCATGGACACAGAGCTCTGTTCCCAGTACTGGACAAAGTGGCTTCTTCGACTAGAAGAATATACAAAGAAGGAAAAGAACCAGAATACTCAGAAATCAGATTAGTGGCAGGATGCTATTTGCTTACATTCAGAATGTTCTCACAGTTTGGGAAGAGATAATCACTGTTAATTATGACCTGAAATGGAGGTGCCACAGGATCTGAGAGTTGTATTAACATAAGCAGAAGTATTAATTTGTTGAAATTTATTGCAACAGAAAAGACTGAAAAGCCAGAAAAGTTTAAAGAATTGGACTTATGAACATAAAAGACCAACTTTGCTACCTCTGGCTCTGATTTACCCAAATCAGACCCCACCCCCACAGACATTTCTGTGTCTGTCCCAGGCAGGAAGCCCAGTCTTTGAACTGAAAATGGAGGGCAGTGAGGCTTGGTGTGCCGAGCATTTCCTCGGGTACATCAGGACGGTAAGGGCCGTGCCCCGCCAGTGTGTGTGTGGAAGGAGAATTTGCATCAGCCAACTACTGCCGACGCAGTTTTCTAAAACTTGTGTCATAGATTGGGTTTCTCTATATATTTCTTTGGGGAAAACTTTCATTTAACATTTTTGAAAAATAAATATGTGGTTCCTTAGCCTCGAGTAAATATTGCTCTCTGGAAAGATGGGGCATATTCACCATATCATTAGCAATAATACCTCTTGGCATATTACCAGGTAACCCCTAGAAGTAGCCAGACTGTAGTCTGAGATTCATAATTGTAGGTATTTTAATAGTTGTGTTCTGGTTTGAATCAATATCATTTGTGGAATGTTTCACCTGTGGGGAACAATAATCTATTGATTTTTTAATGTGTTTGGTAAGTAATAAAAATAATTAGTTGTCACTGGGTTTGGGAAACTTAAATAAATCCCTGCTGTGGCTCTGGGGAAGGTTGCCTGTTTCATGGAGCAGGTCAGCATTTAAATTACAATTACTGTCTCAAATCATAGGGTGCTACAAGTACTTTTTTTCTTTCATTAGCTATAATTATAAGAAATAAAATACAAGATGTGAATTAAGCTATGAGGCTTTTGGTTTCTTTCTATTTAAATTTATGTGTTTATTGGTTAATTTCACAAAGGTGGAACTTGTTTAGGTTTTATTTTTAAATTCAGGATTTTACCACTGGCCCAGTAGCTTCAGTATGTATTTTATATAAAGGTGTACTAGGAGGTGTCCTGAACCAGTCACCTGGCAAGGAAAGTAAGGATCAGGTAGAAAGGAAGCTTAAGGACAATCTTTTATTGACTATACCTGCATTTTTTTCAAACAGCATATATTCCTGTAGCCCATAATTTCCAAAGTCAGAAATCAAGTGAGAAAATTAAAAATTGTACCACCAGATTTTGCCACACTGCTCTAATAAGCCTCATTCTAGAATTTAGGAACCTAGACCCAACCAGACTTTAATGCAGTTCTCTTGGATTAATATAAATGCACCTTGGACCTGTCTCTTTGGACCAAGAGTGTCCCTGGCAAATGGTGGCATGAAGAGTTCCATGAAGAACCTCAGAGTCTGACCAAGATGACATGGTAGAAGAACAAAAGGCAAGTTCCTAGGTAGGTTTTCCTGAACAACACAAGGGCACACCAATTTCTCCAATCCTGATAATTTTCAGATCTTGCCAATTAAGTCTTAAATCCTCTGAGAAAGGAAATGTTGGTGAAAAAAGTTATTTTCACTACTGAGGCATAAGAGGAGAAAACCAAATTTGGGTTTTTAAATGAGTCACGATTTTTCAAGAATTAGCAAGTATGTTAATAATTTTTGGATACTTGGCGGTTCCCCTAAGAAATACATAGCTTATTAAACTACAGTGAAATGAAACAGGATTTGTGATGAGTGATTCTGCATTGGAAGTAAAATATTTTCAAAAGGTATAAATTACTTTTCTGAGGGTTTCTTCACAGAAGTACAAAATGTAGCCTTATAATCTTGATCTTTGAGACAATCCATTAGATTCAAAGCTGTCTGCATTCTCTTCTGAAATTCTAAATATTAATGTACTTAATAAGAATGCATTTAAAAAGCTGACAAGAGCTCCATTCTGGCACTAAAAGTCAATTTCTTCCCCCAAAATGTGTCCTTTCCCCTCAAACTTATCTTCTTGCTCAGAGCAATTAGCATTTGTTAATCTTAGAACATTAACCTCTGTAAACCTATTACAGTTCTAAGAAAATGTGTCAATATACAACCTATGGTTTCATTCTTGTTGACTCTGATAAATACAGGAAGTGGGTTAGTCATAAGTCAATGTATTTCTAGGTAATCAGTTTGCCTACCAGCTTTAAAAGAAGCTGGAAAGGAGTAATTTGTTTTAATCACTGCATCTGTCCATCTGAGCATTAAACATGTGATTATTACCTACCTTACCTTCCCTCCCCCACCCAAAAAAAAAAAAAAAACGAAGCAAGGAAATAGTTGGAACTTTTATTTTTAAATAAATACTTCAGTTGTTTGGAGCTGGTGCCCTAAAGAGAGACACTGTCTTGAATGAATCAATCACTAAGTAAAAAGCAAAACCAAATCTCCCTGCTTTCCTGCCACCCTCTTCCCTCCCCTACCTCCCTTCCCTTTCTTCCAGCCCCTGAGGCCTACAGGTCAAGCAAAGAGATGTTGGTGGAAGTCTAACCTACTGAAACTCTTAAGTTACTTATACTATAGAAGAGAGCTTGAGAGAATCTCTGAGGAGATAGATGTCCCTGATAGAGAAAAAGTCTTATATGTTTCCTAGACAATACTAATTGTCAGGTCTGAGTAATGCATTTGTGGAGATCCAATCATAAAATGATGTTTTGGGTTAGGATTTGAATTTTTTCCTTTTTGCTCAAGAGCTAAGGGAAGAGAGAAACAAATAATAAAACATCAGCAATAAACTTAGAAGTCCTTATCTTTGTTTCCCTAATCCCATTTCTCTCTCTCCTGAGACAAACACCATTATAAATCTGAGGATATCTTTTCAGTGTATCCTTTCATGGTTTTACCACCTGCTCTGGTCTCCATGAATAATATACATTTGAGCTTTCTGTGTTTTTGGTTGCTTTGTCTCACTATTTATTTTTAAGATGTCTCTAGTTGGCCACTTCCAGATCTAGTGCATGGCTTTTATCTGCTCTGCAGTATTCCTTCATGCTTTACTGTCTGACCAATGGGCTGACAGGCTAACAATATTTTGCTACAACGGACAATTGCTGCATGTGTGCATATTTTCTAGCACACAGGAGGCACATGCAATGTGGGGAAGCAGGGTGTGGATCCTGTCACTGCTACTTAAACCAGTTCTGTGAAGTTAAGGCAAGTTACCTGACCTTTCTGTGCTTGATTTCCTCATTTGTAAATCGATGGAAAAATAATAGTACCTACTATTATAGTAGTAGTAGTACAGTAGTAGTACAGTAGTACTTAGGACAGTGCCTGGCACATCATGAGAAGAAAATAATGTTAGTCGTCATCATCATCAAATGATACAGCTGAGTCTTTGCTGGCCCCAAGATGTGCACAGCTTAAACATCACGGCCAAATTCCTCCCCAAAATCAACTTACATTCTCACCACTGGTGTCTGGAATTTTATGCTTTCTCATGTATTCATTAACACAAGAATGTTAAGGTTTTTTTTTTTTTTTTTTTTTTGGCAACATAATGGAGTGAAAACAGTTTGGTTTTACTTTTTATCTTGAACAGCATTACTGTTTGAATAAAATCTGCTTTAAAACGGGATTGCCACCTAGTGGTAGGAGCAGTAGACTGCAGTTATGGAGCAGAAGACAAATAGGGGTAGGCCTACATGTACCTAGGGTGGATTGGGGCGTTTTAATCACTAACACAGGTCTGGTTTGAATTAAAGTAACTGCATGAGAGTTTTTCTATTATCTTCTCCCATTTTTAGGCAGCTTGTGATTTACTTCTGACTTTTTACAGTACAGCAACATGGAGGCCTGTCTGCACAGCTCTGTGCATTTTCCAACAGCTGAATGAATCTGGGTCACTGGCTCAGAAAAGAGAAGTGTGATAAATTAGGAACAAGGCTATTCACAAATTGGCAAGAGACTGTGGCTCCAAGCAGGGCAGGCTTTTCTTGAGCGGCCCTAACTCACCAGTGCAGAGATGGTCAAGTGCATGCATCAGGGCTGCTCTCTCATACTGCCACAGGGGGCTGAGCTGAGAGGCACAGTGAACTTCTTTCTAAATAAGGGGCTTTGCCTGTCTGCTGCAAAGACTTGTAAAATTATAGTCTAAAAAGATTTTCCAGGTGCATGAAAATGTTAGATATTAATCATCAGACATAGATACATTTAAAAAGATCTATACAAAAATGTTCCATGAAATATATTTTTTAAAAGCAATGTTAATGAACTGTTATATAATATATCTTTAAATAAGTGCATTCACGAAATTAATGGGCTATTAAAAGTTAAGAAAAGAAAACAGAGCCTAAACAACAAGCAAGGCTCAGCCGTGATTAGAAACATCCATTCAGACCAATTTTGACTATCCTACAGTACCAGGCTCATCCTCATTTCCTAGCTGTTCTTTGTGATGACACTAGCCTAAAACAGCTTTCCTTCATCCCTTTGTTCAACCAAATCTTAATTTTCTAAGTGCTTGAAGCTGAACCCCAGTCCTACCAAATGTCCCACACAAGAGTCTCCTCGACTCTGCTGGAAAGGAGGTAGTATAGCACAGAAATCTCTTGATTTAGAATTAGGCATACTAGAGTTCAAATCCTAGCGCTGCAATATTAGGTGAGTTACTTCCTTTCCCCATACCTGTTTCCTTATCAGTAATTTGGGGATAGTACTGACTCCAGTGTTATTGGAAAAATTAACATGGGAAAACATGTGAGTCTGCTGGAAACGAAGTAGACACTGAGCAAATATTTGTTTCTTCCTCCCTGGAACTGACTGCAATCAACATGTGATGATTCCACCCTTTGCTGAACTCTTAAGGGGCCATTATTTTTATCATTCACCTTGATTCTTGTTTGTATTCTACCTTTTTCTGTCACTTAACCATTTTAGATGTATATATCATCTTCCCAGTCATTGGGACACATCAACAGTGCTGGTCAAATGTGAAGCATTCAATACATATACACTGCTTGTTAAGCAAACTGTCTTACATGTAAATGCTTCCTTTTCCATGACATAGAAGGAAGTGGGTTGATTTTAATTTTTAAAGCAAGACTTGGGTAATAACTACAGAACAGGTTGTCACAAATTGAGAGAACTGGGTGCATCTTGAATTCAAAGTCAAGAAAGTGAATAGAATAGACAAAACCCACACAGAACAGTTTTAAGAGAGATAAGCGAAGAGACAAACAATAAACGGGAAACTGCCCTGCCCCAGAACAGCAGAAAAAGAGCTGGGAATCAGACTGGACCACCAGTCTGAGACATTGTGGTTAGTTCTGGGCAGCCCTTTGCTAAGAGGTTGTACATTCAACTGTGAGCTCAGTGATTTGAAAAGTAAATGCAGAACTAGAAGAGCAAGACAATGAACCTAGACTTGTAAAATGGGATTTGTGCAGCAGTACAGAGAAGGACAAGGTTGTGAGAGGTTAATTAATCTCTTCACCATACAAATTGTCTGTTTTGTGTCAGCTTGTACAAGACACTGAGGATCGAGATAGGCATGGAGTTTACAGTCTGGAGGAGGGGCAGGCAATTAGCAGGTGAAAAAAGTAGTAAGAAAATTACAGATTGAGAAGCACCATGAAGAACCAGAATTATTGAGCCAGCAAGGTGACTGAAATTTTGGATTGGGTGGTCAGAGAGGGCTCCTCTGAGGGATGACATGTAAGATGAAAACTGAAAGATTAAATGTGGCCAATGTGAAGAGCCCCAGGAAGAGTATCCCCAAAGCCTAGAGGTAGGAAAGAGAATTTACAGTCTAGAGGAGGGGCAACAGTAAGAAGACAGGGTGGTCAGGAAGCAGTGAGTAAAGGGAAGGAATTGCAGGCTAGTGGGTGGGGAGTCAGGTGTTGCCAAACTCAATAGATCATGAAATGACTTTGGATTTAGTCTAAGGAAAATGGAAAGATGGGATAAGCAGGGGAATAAAGTCATCCTATCCCTTTTCAAGGAAAAGGAGCAGAAAGCAGGGGCAGAAAGCAGGGGCAAGAGTTGAGACAGAGACCAGTTGAACAGCTATTGCAATAGTCTTGCTCAGGGGTCAGCAAACTATGGCCTGTGGAGCAAATCCAGCCTGCTGCCTGTTTTTGTATAGTCAGTGTGCTGAGGATTATTTTCACATGTCACATGGAACTGATTTAAAGGCCTCCACCCACTTCCGGTGTAGGTTTTTTTCCAAATTCCTGGGTACATTATCATGGTTAGGAATTTCATGCCCAGCATTGCAGATGGCAGCCACTACATGAGTGCAGGAACTCCATGAACTGTTAAGGACATATACGTGATCCTCAACTCGTATCTGGCTCTAATGACCCAGCTCATGTTCTCTGCTCTGTGAAGTTTCCTAGTCCCTTCAGAGGTGATCTGCCTCCCACAGCAATTATCACAGCCTCTGTGTTGGTGTTCACCACATCTCCTTTTACATCTATTTCCCCCACTAGATAATGAGCAAGAATCAGTTTTATATTTCCTCTGCACTCAGTGCTAATACAGGGCCTTACCTGTGGCAGACATACAGGCCACGCTGGTCCACATAACAACACTGTCTTGCCCTGTCCACATCCCCTCAGCATCCACTATTCCAAATGTTGGTGCAATGGACTGAATGTTTATGTCCCCCCAAATTAATATATCGAAGCCCTAATCCCAATGTGATGGTATTTGGAGGTGGGTTCTTTGGGAGATGCTTTGGTCATGAGGGTGGAAACCTCAGGAATAGAATTAGTGCCCTTACAAGATGAAACCAGAGAGCTAGCTTGCTCTCTTTCCACATGTGAAGACAAGCAGAAATTGGTGGCAGTCCGCAACCTGGACCAGGGCTCTCACTAGAACCTGGCCATGCTGACTGGCTTCCTGATCTCAGACTTCCAGCCTCCAGAACTGAGAAATTTCTATTGTTTACAAGCTACCTAGTCAATGATACTTTGTTACAACTGCCCAAGCTGACTAAAATAGATGGTTTCTTATAAGAACCTGAGGTTTTGTCTGGCTGCAGGACAGGCCAAATTTCCACAGAGCTAACTCTCCTAGGGTCAACTCTTGGCCAATGAAACACAAGAGTTGTGGCTGAATAGCCCAGCTTCCTCATCCCTCAGGATGGGCAACTCTGGGGCATGTTTTATATAGCTGCCCAGAGATCCCCAGCTAGACGAGGGCCAATAGTAACCTGTTCACCAGTACACCCTGTACTGGCTTTCTTCTCTTCCCTGTTTCACTTCCCCATGATCATATCATACTCCCTGGGGACAGTAATAAACCATTGTCTCAGGGTCTACCTCTGAGGCAGTTGGTGACAAAGTTGATCACATTGGAGGTATAGATGAGGATGCTTAACAGCAAAGAAAGAAATGGAAACCAGCTTATCCACTGTTCCCTCGCACATGCTACTGCTTACACAGTACATCTAGACTACCTTAGAGCATGTGCACAGCCAACAATTCTGGCACAGGAAAAAGCATTTCTCGGCTGTCCTCACCATCATGCTATTTGTCATCCCATCCATCTGCTGTCTTCACGAAATACTCGCCCACGTCAGCTAAAATGGTGCACTGGGCTTAGAATTGGTTGAGAAAACGTCAGGGCACTGGAACAGAGGACAGAACTGAAATAGCAACTGTGTGGACCAAGGTAGTGGCCATTCAAATCTGCCCCCTTGCATAGAAGGCAGGTCTCCCAGAGCCCAGGAGGCCTTGCTAGGGGAATTGTTAGGTTGCACATGCACATGTGCATGTGCATGTGCGCGCATGCGCTTGCACACAAAGCAGGCCCTGGGAGTCATGAGTATCTGGATCAGTACGCTCCATGCATCTCCCCCCTGGTACCTGATGCTTTTCAGCCCTCCCTCCAGCTGGCTTTGCATCAGTGCTGCTCCTTTCCCCCTTTGGAAACACAAGGGATTCCCAAAACATAGAAATGGATTTGTTTAAGGATGCTATTTATTTTTAAATGTTTATCTGTTAGTTTTCCAATCAGTCTTTCATATAGCAGGAGTTCAATAAAAATGTGTAGATTTTCATGCCTAAGGTCAGTTGCAGAACGTTCCACACAGAACACTGTGTGCCCTTACAAGCTGGGGATTAGATGTTCTTTTCTCAGAGGAAAGAATCATTCTAAAACCCAGGTTATTTTGATCTTAGAAGCACAGATACTTACATATTCATTCACTGGACAAGTACTTATTGAATGTCTATTAGGACATAAGCACTGGTCCTGTGAGCAGAGCAAACAAATTCCTCACCTCATGGAGATTATAGTCCAGTGGGAGAGACGAACAGTAAACATTTTCATCTCAAGTATCAGAAAAGCTTAAGTGCTGTGAAGAAAAACAAAGTAGAGGAAAAGAAATAGAGACAGAGGCTGCAATTTGAGTTGGGATGGTCAAGGAAAGTGTTCCAATTAACTATGGCTGCATGACAAAGTGCCTCAAAACTAGGTGACGAAAACAATTGTTTTATTATCTCCCAATTCTGGACTCAGCTAGGTGGTTCTCTTGCTCCCCACAGATTTTTGCTGGGGCTTCAGGCATTTATCTGCAGGTTGGCTGGGCAGTAACATCCAAGATGACTCATCCGCATGTCTTGTGTCTTGGCAGAGATGGCAAGAAGGCTGGGCTCCTCTGGGATGTCAGGACAGCTGGTCTCCTCTCTCCATGTAGTCTCAGGGCCTTTCTTTCTCCTGATAATCTGTCCATGTGGCCTCTCACATAGCCTTTGCAGCAGAGTAGATGGACTTCTTACGTGGCAGCTCAGGGTTCTCCATATTCAAAAGCAGAAGCTGCCAGGCTATTGTAGGGCTTAGGCCTAGAGTTGGCCCAGCATCACTTCTGACACATTCTGTTAATTAAAGTGAGTCACAGGACCAACACAGATTCAGTGTGGGAGGGGACTGCATAGGAGGTGAGCACTGAGAAGCAGGGATTGCTGGGGGCCAGCTACCCACAAGGCCTCATCAATTATGTGACACGTAAGCAGAGACCAGAATAAAGTGAAAGAGTGAGACATACAGCAACAAGAGGGGATGCAAAAGCCCTAAGACCAGAATGTGCTTGGGGTGTGTGAGGAAAGCAGAGTCCACTGTGGCTGGAGCTAAGCAGTGAGTGATGAGGTCAGGAGGCAGCCAAGAACCAGACCCTCTCAGTGCTGCAGGCTATGGAAAGGGATTTAGGAGTTATTCTTAAAGTGAGGGGGAACCCTGAACGTGCCATGATCCACAGCAGCCACCTGATCTCAAGCTTGCAGGTTGAGACTCCTCCTCAGGCCTCCTCGAGTCTCCCTATTTAAACTGCAACCTTCTTGCCCTTGTACTCTATATGTACCTTCTCTGCTTGAGGCAGAGAAGGCAAGAAGGCTGGGCTCCTCTGGGATGTCAGGACAGCTCTGCTCACCTACATTCTCATATTTTACTAATTTATCTTATCTATTATCCACCTTCTTCCTCTAGAATGGAAACTCAAAACAGGCAGGGATTTTTGTCTGTAGGCCAACAACTAAAATGTTTTATGAATGAACTAATCAGTTACTCTCTATAGCCCCCACTGAGTCTAACACAATGTTTGGGATACATGGGGGAAGATGTGCCTAGTAAATATTGAATGACTGATTAATTTGGCAACAAAATAACTTTTATAGTGCTTCTTATCTTATTATCGAAAACTTACCATTTGCTAAGCAATTATCCAGGGAAAATACAGAGGAAACGAAAGGAGCCTTCAAAGCAGCCTAAATAGTGACTAAAGGTCACAGGACAGCCCCTCACTTCACAATTCTAGTGTGCTCAATACTCTGGTTATCAAACAATTGTAGCCTGGAAAGTCCTGGATTAAAGGAGGAGGGGCTGTGATAAGATAAGCAGGAAAGTGACAGCTGCCAGCAAGTGGAGGACAGAAAACTCAAAATGTAAACAGGAGGTGCAGCACAGTCTGGATGGCAGGGCACAGGGATGAGCAGGCCTGTGAGCCTCAGAGGCTTCGAGAAGCCGTGCCTACACATGGTAAGACCACAGGCTATATTTATAATGATGAGTAAGTCACTTCTAACAGCAGATTGTGTTCATTGTTCTCTGTTTAAAATGAGGAAATACACTATCTTAGAATTTTATTCAAAGCAAAGAGTAGGCACCCAGATGGTGACAGAAAACACCTCTCCAAGGATGCTAGCCCCCACAGCCTCCCACTTCATCCCCTCCTTTCCTATGGCGGCTCTTTCCTGTTCTTCATGTTGGTTTTTCTTCCCTCCCCAGCAGCTACACCAGTGTGTGCAGGGCTCTTCTCATTGCTGCAGTATGATCACTTCCAGCCTATGGCTTCATGCTTTCTCTGGTCCAGCAACACTCGACTCCCTATCTCCACCTCAGACCCTGTCCTGGAACTCCCTCCTCCTACTCAGGTTGTCCTTGTGCTTACCAGACATGGGGATATCTCATAAGCAAGTTTAAAAGATCCAAATTAGACTCCTGATTCCCCCCCTACCCTGACTCTGCTCCTCAGGCATCACAATTCTTCCAGTTGCTCAGGCAAGTTTTGGAGCCATTTTTGATTCCTCTCTTTTTCTCATCACCAGGGTGACCATAGCATTCATTATATAAACTGGAACTATCCCAGACAAATAAGGATGTATGGTCTGTCCATGAACCCATATCCAATTCATCGACAAACCCAGTTAGCTCTATTTTTAAAAACATATCCAGCATCTTGCCATTCTCATCGTCTCCTGCACTATCACCCTAGCATAAACATTCATTGGGTCCTTCCTTTATTTTGCAATGGCCTCCTAGCTGGTCTCTTCACTTCCGCCTGTGCCTCTCATCTCTAAATCTGCTCTCATAGCAGCCACAGTAAGCCCATTAAAACATAACGAGATCATGTTATTCCTCTGCTCAAAACTCTCAGTCTTTTATTAATTCATTCAGAAGAAAAGTCTTTACAATAGCCTGCTCCCCCTGTCCTTTGACCTCATTTATACCCTCTCCATCTCTTCTCAAGCCACTGTAACTGCATTGGTCCTCCTGCTCCTCAGGCAGGTCAAGTATATTCCTGCTCCCTGGCCTTTGCTTTTGCTGTTCCCTCTGCCTGGGACACTTCCCCAGATAACTGCAGGGCTTATTGCCCCACTTCTTTCAGACTGCAGGTCCTGGTCCCCCTATATAAATGTCAACAGTCTCCACGTCATTACCTACCCATCCTCATCCCAGGTGTCCTTGCTTTAAGTGGCATAGTAATCTGCATGGTCCCATAAGCTCTTCTAGAAGCACTCTTCCCATCAAAAATAAGTCAGTCCCCTCCCCTTCAATGTGGACTAGCCTTAGGAACTCACTTCCAACAGATAAAATGTGGCAGAAGTGACACTGCAGGACTCCTGAGGCAGGCTTTTCACAGGTGATACAGCCTCTGCCTGACTCCCCTAGGACATTCTCCCGTGGAACCCACCATAAAAGAGGGCCAAAACTAGCTCGCACAGAGAGACTATAAGGGAGCCCATGTGGAGGCCCCAGCCAAAACCAGCTTTAACCACCAGATGCATGAGTGAACAAGCCTTCAGGTGGTTTGCAGTCCTCAGCTTCAAGCCCTCCCTGAGGCCCTGACATCACTGAGCATAGTAAAGCCGTCCCCTGTGCCTCTGTGCTGACCCCTTTCCAAACTCCTGACCCACAGAACCACTGAGTTTGGACAATTTGTTACACAGCCATAGTAACTAGAACACCAATGTGATTTTTCTACAAAGTAGCTAACACAGTATATGTTTACTTGCTTATTTCTTGTCTGTCTCTCCCACGAAAATGGGAGTCCCTGGAGGGCAGGGACTTCTGTCTACTTTTACCTAACCTTGGTATCTAGAAAAGTACCTGGCACATTGTGGGCACTTGGTAAATATTCATTGAACAAATGAATCTTTGCTAATTAAAGAAAACTGCTCCTTACTATAATTTGTAATACCTTCTGCTGAGGCACATGACCTTTTCCTGAAGAAAGTGTTTTCTGGTGTGTTTTGGACCAGCTCCCTGTTAAAAAATATCTCTTGTCAGCCATCTGGAAAATGATAAAGTTGGATCCATACCTCCTACTACACACCGGGAAATAGTCCAAATGGATCAAGATTTATACATGATAAAATGAAACCATTAAGGTCCTAGAAAAAAGCCATGACAGAATTCTAACATAACGTTGGAGTGCAAGACCTTTCTAGCTGTGACTCAATCTCCAGAAACCTTAAAAGAAAAAGATAGATCAATTCAAACTTCATAAAAATCACAAAACTTCTGCTTGGCCAAGGAAAACCAACATGAGCAAAATTGAAAGATAAATGACAATCTGAGAGGAAAACCAGTAACTTCCATTACAAAGAGCTAAACTTCCTGATACACTTAAATGAACAAACAAACAAACAAACACACTCCTAGAAGTTGGGCAGAAAAAGAAGGCCAACAACCCAGTAGACATATGGGCATTCAGGCAGTTCAGTTCACAGAACAGGGATCTACAGATGGCCTTTGATTATATGAGAAGACACACAATCTCTTTCACACATAATAAGAAAAAAGTAAAAAATAAAACTACTCTGAGAAACAATTTCTCCCCTATGAGACTGGCCAAAATCCCAAATTATGGCAGTACAATGCTAGCACAGGGGTGAGGAGAGGTGTCTCACATGCTGACGCTGGGACTGCAAAGTGGTACATCTCTGAGCTGGGCTATTGGGCCAAACCAATCAATGTTACGGTGGGCATACCCTTAACCCTCACAATTGCATTTCTGGGAATTTATCCCACAGATATGTTTGCACATATGTGAAATGACATATGATAGAGTTACCCACTATAGCATCCTTTACAGTAGCAACACTTTTGAAACAACATAAAGATCTATCAGAAGACCAATAACCTAAATTATGGTACATACATACAACACAATCCTAGATAGCTGTAAAAAAAAAAATGAGAACACTTTTTTTGTACTATTATAGAAAGAAATACTAGATGTATTATCAAAAGAAAAAATGCAAGTCTCCAAACAGTATGCATAATGCTATCTGCTGACTGAAATAAAACAATGGCAAACAGGAATACATATATTCATATTTGCTTATATATGAATAAAGAAACTCAAGAAAGTTCACCACGAAGCTAAGAGTGGTTAACCATGACGAAGAGAAGAGGCATGGCAGATGAGGAACATATTTGAAGGGAAGACTTTTCTCTGTATACGTTTTAATATTTTTCCCCCCAAACACCACATAATTTGCAACAAATTATTCACTCCTTTAGCTTCAAAAGAAGTCCTCTATGAAAATGTAAATATTCTATGGAGAAGTAGCCAGAGCCTATGGACCTCAATCTTTTTTACCCCTATAATCTATTCCTGTGATTTCTCGCCCTTGCCTTGGAAACCTCCAAGTGAACCAGTCCCCAGCTGCTTAGACTGTTCACTGTCAAACAGCTCGGTGGTCATGCCTTTCCCCTTCTCCACCCCAAGGGTACTCACAGAGAATGCCCAGCCCTTGGCCTCAAGGTAGGACAGTGTCTGTGGGGCCATTCACACTCCAGAGCTCCCCCTAGACCTGGCTGAGGCTAGATTCCAGTTGCATCTACATCTTCCTCTATTGTACCTTGATCCCCTTACCTCCTTACTGATTTCTTCTTAAAGCCTCCCCCAATGAATCACTTACCCCAGAATCTCTGTCTCAGCTCTGCTTCTAAGAAGCCAACCTAAGATATCAACCAAATAAACACATTGATTGATAACAGATGTTTCTCTCTAAAATGAACCACCAGTAAGTAGGCACTTCTGACAAGCATGAACACCATTTCCACACCATACCGACCTAACACCAGCCAAAAGCAAAGATACTGCTGGGCGTACTTTGCACAGGTTAATAAATCATTTGTAATGAGGGATATAAAATGTTGATAATAACTCATCTGTATCCATCCCCACCACCTAAGTTTCCAGGGCTGCCAACCTGAGCCTGTACGCTCTAGGTGGATTTCCTGACAATTGACTGAGAGCAGGACAGGCAAACAGGTTGGGAGGAAGGGGAGATTAAAATTAGGACGTCATTGTTTAGGCCTGTTGTGGCAGATACTGTGAGTTGTCCACCATAATCCATTCTCCCATTCTGGCATACAAGAGTATTGTGGCAAAATCCTGGAAAATGAGTGGAAGGGCCATGTACCACTCCCAAAACAGCAGCTTCAGAATGAGTGTGACCTTTCCACACTTGTACCAGACCCGGTGCTACCCTACCCAGGTTTCCTCAGCACTCAGTTCTATGTGCTGAAGATGGAATATGGCCAACCCGTCATTCTGCCTGAGGGCTTTTCCTGGCACAGGGAGCATGCTTGGCCAGTGCACAGAGAAAGCTGGAAGGGCCCCAAGATGAATGTCCCCAATGCTAGTACCTCAGCTAAATCCCCAGGGATGGGAGGTAGTGAATGAATGGTTTCTTATGCTCCTCAAGTGGGGTAACATCTGTACTGTCTCCTGGATAACTCTGTGGGGATTAAGCTCCAGGTGTCCTTGATTATAATCCCTTTCTTGCCTGTCTTACCTTTCCTGTCACACTCCCCCATTCACCTACAGATGTTTTCTTGGATCACCCACAAAAGCAGCTGACTTGAACTTGAACCTTGGCCTCAGAATCAACTTCTGGAGGAACTTAAATCAGGACAACTCTCCTATCAGTGACTCAGCTTCAACCATGCCCATGTTGACAATGTCCCAGAGCATGGCAGAGCAATAAAAGAAGTCTAAGTCCCTGAGTAACAGCATGGAGGAGAGACACCCACCAACCCAGAACTGCTAGGTGAGAAAGAAATAACCTCTATTCTTTAAGCCACAGCATTTGCTGGGAATCTTTGTTCAGTAGCTACACCTTTGCTTAGCTAGTAGACCTGCCTAATATCCATTTCCTACCTGGTCAGAGTACTCTCCTTTTCTGCTGGGGGACCACTTTCCTACCACTCCCAGGCCAGAGGTATAGCTGATCTTGTCTCTTCACCCCTGCTTCAGTGGTAGGCAGAATCACAGGACTCAGGCCTGGGCCAAGAGAGCCTAGTGTCCCAGAGCACAGTGATTCGATGAGGGGTGGGCCTGAGAGCCAAATTGGGCCAAGCAAGACAAAAAGCACCAACCCGAGATCTTTGGCTAAAAGACAAACCCTCCTTCTACAGGGCTGATGCATGGTGGGATAGAAGTCCAAGGGCAGGTGGCCATCCAGTTTCCACTTTGTCCTGCCTGAGAAAGAAGCCACCTGGATAAGAGAGAAAGATGAGGGATAATGACATGATTTAAACACCTATGTCCAGCTACCCCTGAAATGGGAACAACCCTAGACTTATTAGCTTTCCCTTTTCTATTAAAGTCATTTTAAATTGAGTTTCCGTCACCTGTAACCAAGAGTTCTTTTTAATAAAAACCTGACCCTAAAGAGAATATCACATCAGCTAGTTTACAATTCCCTGGACAAAACAGGCCACTAGCCAGCCAATCCAGCCATAACCATCTAGATATTCCCTTATAGGAATGTTCATTTTTATTGTCTAAATGACCCAGATAACTGAAAGAAAGCAAATCAGCCAACTTCTAGCCTCTTTCTTCTCTGTATCAAGAGACACAATGCGAGGTCAGCAATTTGCCTGCTGGAGCCGGGCTTGAGCCCTCAGCCCTGGCTCTGCCCTGGGAGGCTGCACTTCATACCACTGTGCTGCCATGGGTCCCAAGTGCAACCCCTGCCACTGTTGAGGCTCAAATGTGGCCATTTAGACCATGTCGCACTTCAGCTTTAGCCCAAGCACCCAGAGCTTCAGAAGAGTTCAAGCAGGACCCACATCGGCCCTTTGGGCTGGCCTCATGGCACTGAGCCTTGCCATTCAGAGAAGCCAGAGGGGTGGGGATCCCTTAAAGCCTGCGCTAGTCTCAGGTTTGTCTCTTGTGTAGGTCCAAATCAAACCCTAAGCCTTTTCTTTCCTTTTTGAAGGAGGAGTAAGGAGAGAAGAAAAAGGGGTTTTGAGTAGATTTAGGATTCCTGGCCCCTTTGGTCGCCAGCTGCTGGCCTCTGCTGTTATATCATCTGCTCAGGAGCACAGGGAGCTCCCCCCGCCACAGGAGTGCTCCAAGGACGTGTGCAGCACCCCACAAATCATAGCTGCCCTGCAAGAGGGTTGATTTCCTTCTTTTTAAAAGAAAAGTGCTGATTTGGAAGAGAAGCGTTATCTCAAGTTATAGGACATGCTATTTACACTGTCCAGATCTTGGCGTAATGCCCGGGCCACAGTGTTGGGAGAGGAGAGGGGGAGAAAAGTGGGGAGAGAAAAAGGAAGGAAAGGAGGGAGAGGAAAGGAAGGGAACTGAGGAGGAAGGGTGACAGTGGAAGAAGAAAATAAGAAAACGGCCTCATCATCCAATGTTTTTTAGACTAAGGAACAGCCTGGTCCCAAAGCAAGATTTTCTTTATCTTCCAGCTGAGAAATGGACCTGAGGCACTGAGCCTAGGCAGTGCCCAGGGGACAAGGGGCAGGACAACATGGCTGATCACTCACTCAATTCAGGAGACTGGGATAATACCTCTCCTGGCCACTGTGGTTTCCTGAGGGTACTGGGCTCTTTCTGCTGCCCATCCATGCATGGAAGGACCCTAAAACCACCTCACCAGGCCCTCTCCCCATGGCCTACTGCCTCTTCTTTGCCCTATTATGGTCTCAAGTCAGCTTTACTGTTTATCTTCCAGGTCTCCCAGGTGAAGAGATGCAGGTGCCCAAGGGTCAATAAGCTCAGCAGTCATGTGCCTTGAAGGAGGCTGCTGATGCTGCTTGCTGCCCCTTCCACAAGAGTGCTATGTGTGCCAGTGGGCATTCCTCACACTTTAGCATTTGCCACACATTGTCCCCAGTGCCAGACTCCAAGAAGGAAGAAGTGCCTTCTACCAGCAAGTCCCCGACCCAGAAACCTGGAGGCAGAAACCCCAAGGCCACAAAAAGTAACCAGAGCATTTGTGAGCTACCTACTGAGTTGATCCCAGGTGTCTGCAAATCAGTGCGCATGTCAGTTGTCAGTGCTTTCTTTTCATCAGCAGTCTGTACTCCTGCCCAGTGCTCAAGACTTGCCTCTTTAAATCCACCCACTGATACAAAATAATCAACTGCCAAATAACCTGAAGTAGAATGTAATGCAATAAGCCCTGAACAAGGAGCTATATAGTTCAATGCTCCCTCATTTATTATTATAAGGAAGTTTCATGAGAATGTTTCATTTATTAAAATAATTCCTATAAACTCTCTCAATATAAAATTCATTTTTCTAGCTTGAATCGTTTTTCAAGTGGAAGTACTTTTATTTCAAGGCACCATAAAATGATGGTCTCTCTAAGAACATCTCTGCCCCCATGTGTGACAATCCTTAAAAAAAAAAAAAAGTTCTGCATGGTGATTAGTCATTCGTAAACTTTCCTAATGTCATTGTGTTCAATAGGACATGAGTTACAGGGGGCCAGATGCCACAATTATAATTGGCAACTTTAGAACAGATCCCCCTGCTGAGGCCCCAAAAGAACAGAGAAATGAACTGAACACTTGTGATTAGAAAAAGCTGGCAGGGCAGGAGACCCTGAAAACTAAAAATCCATGTAAACGTGGCAACGTTGGCGTCTCTTCCTTTCTTTTCCCTCATTTCTCCTCCTCCTCGCTCAGGTTGGCACTCCCCTGGAATGTGGATGTCAGCTTGTTTTGCAAAATAGCTGCTAGTTTTTTTGATGTCTTTTTGAGGAATGCACTGTCCGGGTGAGCGCTGTTCACGTGCAGGTACAGGTCCTCCTGAGTGGGGCCTGTGTAGCCACAATCCTCACAGACATAGAGCTTGTCCCGGCGCTGCTTGTAGGCATACTGCTGCTGCACCCCATGGATCTTCTTCAGGTGGGACTCCAAGGAACAGCGCTGGGTGAAGGCTTTGTTGCAGATGTCACATTTGTAGGGGCGAATGCCTACAGGGGTGAGGGCAGACAAATCACCAGTTGGTCATGGCCAAGCCAGAGCCTCCCACCTAGGAAGCCATCAAAAATCATCACAGACAACCCAAGAGCAAAAAAACAAACTACCTGATTCAAAAGTGAACAGAGAAACTGAATAGACATTTTCCCAAAGAGGACATACAGATGTTCAACATGTACATGAAAAGGTGCTCAACATCATTAATAATCAGGAACATGGAAATCATGACCACAATATCATCTCACACCTTTCAGAATGGTTATTACCAAAAACGGAAAAGGTAACACAAGTTTTGACAAGGATGTGGAGAAAAGGGAACTCTCATGCACTGTTGGTGGGAATGTTAACTGGTGCAGTCACAATGGAAAAAAGTATGGAGGTTCTTCAAAAAATTAAAAATAGAACTACCATAAGATCCAGCAACCATATTTTAGGGTATCTATCCAAAGGAAATGAAAAGAGGATCTCAAAGAGATATCAGCATTATTCACAATAGCCAAGAAATGGAAACAACCTAAGTGTCCATCAACAAATGAATGGATAAAAAAGATGTGGTATATTTATACAATGGAATATTATTGAGCCACAAGAAAGAAGGAAATCTTGCAATTGTGACAACATGGACAGAACTTGAGGGTATTATGCTAAGTGAAATAAGCCAGACAGAGAAAGACAAATACTGCACTGGTGTTGTTCATATTCGGGAAAGCCAAACTCATAGAAACAGAGTACAAAAATGGTTGCTAGGGGCTGAGGGTAGGGGAAATAGGGAGTAAAGAAAATCATCATGCCCAAAGATTCAACAGGAGGAAAACAAGGCAGGAAACAAAACTGTACACAAAGGTTCACAGCATACTCCCAAGCAAACAAAAAAATGGATACAGTTTTATTCTTCCCACTTGTAAGCCCTAATGTTTTGACTTTAGAGTGGGCAAAGTAAACCTTGTTTTTATTTTAGTTTGAGTTTTCCAAGAAACAGACTTTACAACAAAGATTCCAGTACAAGGAGTTACTTGGGAGGGGACGCCAGAAAGCTCCGGTAAGGGGGTGAAGAAGTGAGACAGGGACATGGAAAGGAGCCCCTACAAGGTAGAGTCATCAAGCCAGTATCTTCTATAGGCAACAGGAGTTCAATCAGTTGGGCAAGTCTGGAAAGTGTAGAACACCTGGGAGTTATGCACCCGCTGGGAGCTGGGTTTTTACCCACTTGCTCCAGCAGCACTGTGGAGTGCTGCCCCTAGGTAGCACAGATTTTCCCTCCCTGGCACTTCCAGCCTGTCTCGGGTAGGTAGAGTGGGCTCTAGCAAGAACACAAGAACAGGGCTGCACATATGGGCAGTTGCTGCATGGATGGGTGTGCCCAGAAATGGCAGGGACTGGGGGCAGGAATAGGACACTGATGGCATCTGCTACAGTTATAAAAGCATTTCCAAACTAGATCTCGTGCTGCTGGCTTTAGAACTGGGCTAATATTAGTGGGGCTTGCCTTCTAGATGGAGAGTTCCTACATGCCATATACACCAGGGAGCTCAGCCTTATCAAAGCACAGTCGTTCCTATTTACTCACGCTGACTGTGGGAGGTCAGAATGTCAGATACAAAGACTTAAGTAAGATCTCTGTAAAGGAAACATGGTGCCATATAAGCATGGAAGCCTGGGAGAGGGTGCTGGAGGTATGTGGAGCAGAGAGGGAGCAGCCATCAGTTACACCATCTCAGAGCCCAGAGGCCAGGAGGGCCACTGCCTAGAGAAATCCCCAAAGTCTGAGGCATAAAATTTAAGAGTACATACTAATTTATCAAGATAAATAATACTTAAAACTCAAAATATACTAAAAAATCCATGATGAACAAAATTTTACATAAGTACAGGACAAAATAAATAAGGACAAAATTTTAAATAAGGACAGGATCTGACAGTGCCGTGTGGAGTCACACTGGAGCTTGAGGTGAAAGGACAAATGTATGCCCTTATGTAGATGTTTTATATATTTTTAATTGTTTTTTTTGGGAGGGCAACACTGATCAATAACATTGTATAATTTTCAAGTGTACAGCATTCTACACTTGTGCACTCTATGGCATGCTTCCCACCAGAGTTCTGCTTTCCTTCCATACCATATACTTGACCCCTTCCTCTTATCCACTTCATCCCCACCCCCTCACCTTTCCCCTTTGGTAACTATCATTTTATTGTACCTATATGAGTTTATTTTTGTTTGTTTCATTTGTACTTTTCATTTTATATTCCACTGGAGTAAAATCATATGACTTCATATATTTTTTAATAGTTATTTTTTCCAGAATGTTTGAGTTGTTGAAAGAAAAAAAAATTAAAAAGGTTTATTAAAATTTACATTTAAAATGTTTAAATATTGTATTTATACAATAATGGAAATTATTATGATTTTATAAAAAAAAGCAAATTCATCAAAAGATACTTTCAAAATTTACTTTTTTCACTTAATACTATTGTTGGAGATGTTTTCAAGTTGTTGCTTACAGCTTGATTTCATTCTTAAGAGCACCATGGCATTTTGTTGTACTGCTCTACCCAGATCCCATCTTCTTTTAAAAGCTATAGAGATGGAGGAAGCAGTGCCCCAGCCAACACTCTTGCATCATGTCATACTGCCTTGTACAACCTGGTACAGTCTATGGACAAATGGTACAATTGTGTCACCTGCAAGCTGGTTGGAAATGCAGTCTCAGGCCCCGCCCCAGACCTACTGAACTGAATGTGAAAGCTGCGGACCTCAAACCCAAGAGGCTTGTCAAAACACAGGTGCCTGGTCCCACCTTTTATTCTGGGGTGCAGCCAAGACTGTTTCTAACATTTTCCCAGGTGATGCTGAGGAAGCTTATACCAGCACTTGGAGAGTCACAGGTCTAAAGTGATGCCAAATTACACGCAGGGACAGCATTTCTGGAATTTGAAGTCAGCCATGCACCCCATGTCTTCTCTTCAAGGTTAAATGTCCCCCGTTCCTTAATGGTAACTTGTGAAAGGGGGATAAGGGAGCCACTTCTGTTCATAAAGATTTTTTAAAGTATACAGACGATAAAATAAAAGAAGTCAAAATGGAAAAAAATATACTCCCTACCCCCATCCAAACATCTGAACAAATCAAATCACTCGTTTTTTTCCCACATCCAGAAGGACACATCATTTCCTACAACTCTTGTGAAAAAAAAAAAATTGTGTTGGATCAATGTTATGGTGAGATGTTACTCTAGCCTACTTAAGTGGAATGCAGGCCTATAGTATATTTCACATATTCTAGAAAAACTGCCAAAAGTTAAACTTTATAATTCTCAGCATTTGGCACGTAATAGGTGCTCAGTAAATAATTTTTAAATGAATGAGTGAATGAGAGGTTACGTCTTTGGAGCAAGATTTCCACAAATTTAAGGGCTATGAGACCTCTGCAGAGGAATATACCCACAGGGCAGCTGGCTCCCCTCACTTTTGGCACATCAAGCAATAAACCTGATTTCAAACCCACAGCTCATCGAAATAGGACTCTACCCAGAGACCAACTATTCCTTTCAATAGATAATGGAAATAACTGTTTTAAAACATGTAAACTAAACAGGTGGGGAAACCAGAACACTTAACCAGGCTTTCACCTGGATGCACAAACTCCGGATTCCTGGAAACAGATGCTCCCAACCCTACCCATGGGGGTCTCCACCTCCAATGCTGAAAAGGTAGCTTCTCTTCTTTGCTTGATCCCTGTCCCCTTGGAGACACCAGCATGCCAGGGCCGAATCTAGCATGCACTGGATTGCATCTCCTTCCTCTCCCCACTCAGCAGATCAGCTGAGCATCTTCTGTGGGTTAGCTGTGTACCCCACAAGGCCTACACAGCCAAGGCTGGAAGATTTCAGAGCCCTGCCTTGTCTGGACAATGGAAAAAACGGGGGTGGCTGTAGCATGTTATTGTTGTTGTTGTTGTTGTTGTTGTTTTCCAGGGAGGGGTGGGAATGAGCCTGGCTTGGAGGATGGGTGATCCACAGACACCGAGATGAAAAGGAGACAGTAGGCCCTAAAAATTCCAGCTATGGCCAATTTTGGCTTTCATGAGCCCGCTTCCCCTTCTCTCTGTAAATATCACATTCATACCTCACTCATTGGTGCAGGCAAACATTGTCATGCAGCTGCCCCTTGGTGACTCTTTCTGAGGTTGGAAACAAGCTCCTTCGTCTTGGAGCCTCGTACCCCCCAAGAAATCAGGAGTGGGAGATAAAAGTGGCCAGAGAGGAGCTCCAGGCAAGGGGGACTGATGCCAAGGCCTCCCTGAAACGGAGTCTCAACAACCTTTGTGCTCTTGAGCAAAGGCCAACTTTGTCCACATCTGAAGTGGGACAGCAGAAAACACCATCCCTGCACCAGACGCCATTAACGCTGACACCGAGACAGTAAGTCCAAAGCCACTCAAAACCTAGGCATCACACATCTATTGCTGGTGTACTGAGTCCACGGTCAAATTGCTAAACCCGCCCAGGCTTCAGTTTTCTTATCTGTAAAAAGGGGATAATATTCATGCCCACCTTGTAAGGCTGCTCTGGGGATTAACTGGGGATTACACGCAAAGGGCCAGCACATACTAAGTACTCAACGGGACCCAACTGCGAGATCTTACAATCCAGCTCAACATGACACAGATATGCTCCACTCAAGCTGGCTCTTGGGGACTTGAGTCTTTAGTATTTGTCTTTAAATTATGCCTATATGTATCTTTTTGTATTTGTATGCACTTTTGGTTGTATCATTTCACAGTAAAAAAAAAAAAAAAAGATAATTTTAAAAATATAGTTGTTAGGTAGCTGGTGGAGAGAAGGGGATAGATAGCCTTCTTTCACTGTCTACCCTTTTGAATGTTGTGTTGTAAGCCTGTCTGTATTACCTAAAAAATATTGTGCATTAGGTTATCAAAAAGGGTGTCTTTTCAAATTTGCTATTTCTACTACCAAAATCAAGCTTCATATCACCAAAGAAAATTCTTCGTTACTGGCGTTTTCTGCCTGCTTTCCTTAATGTACTTAAATGTTCCTTTACTGAACTTTATCCAAACATGAGCTTCAGTAAAAAGCCTTTTGCAGACCTCCTTGTGGGAGTGGATATTTAGGGTGACAAATATCCATAAAAAAATGCCCATAAAAATCGTAATGTGTTTACCTGTTGGCCCACTTCAGGAAAATTATCTACAGAAAGACTTACAAAGGATATACAAGAATATTCATGGCAGTACTGTTTGAAATTTAAAGAAAGAAATAAAAGGAAAAAAAAAACCCTAAAATCGGAAATAAGTGTTATCAGTTTGGGACAAAGGAAAATGATGGTGCCTCCATATTTGAAATTTTGTCATAATCTCACGTTTAAGAAATGCCCTGACTATAATTGAAAGAGTGAGGTTATCTACCTGTGCAGATATGAAACAATCTTCAAGATACATATACTACATGAAAAAAGCAATGTATATTAAAACTGGAAAAAACTTTTTAACTTTTTAAATTAAATGGTGATTTGCTTTCAGAAGTGGAATGGGGGCATGAGGAGGGAGGTTTACTTTTTTGTGTGTCATTTTTTTCCCCTTTCACATTACTTTTTAGCTAAAAATTAATTCAAAATAATGTAGAGGAGAGAAAGTTTGATGAGTGAAAGAGGCAATCCCATTAGACAGCATTCAACTAAGGAGAATGGAGGGCAGTTTATTCTTTTTCTTCCATCTGCCGGGCTCCAAACCTCTCTATTTGCATTTTCCCCTTCCCTTCAATCCTTCCCTTTAGGTTCCAAACAAAGACACCATTGTTTCTTCTTCTTCAATCAAGATGAGATTTGTTTGCCTTCTTTCTGTCTCTCTCAAATGTGGCCGACATCAGAAGATAAGACTAGAAGGAGTCCCAGAGGGTAGGACAAATGCTGGGCTTTGACCAGGGCAGTGCCCCCTCCCCACTTCCCTGACCTCAAATATAAATTCCTAGGCTTCCCTCTAGGGAACTCAGAAGCTTCGACAGGAATGGCAGGCACCTTGAACAGACTTTTTTATTTCAGAGTTGTAAAGTTAAAACCAACATGGGTTATGTCCCCAGGCCCTCTGGCCCCTAGAGACTGAGCTGGGGACCCTACAGATGCACACGCCCTTTCCAACCATTGGTAGTGACTTACACATTCTTCTCTACAGCATTTATATTGGCTATAGTCTTATAGAATAAGATGTCATTTTACAAACAAGAAAAATAAAATACTTTCAATAAAAATGATACTTGTCTGATGAGCCTGGCATATCTGGTCACACCAGTAAACAATGACCAGACTATACCTGACACACAGCCCTCAATAAATGTGATTCTGGGTTTCCAGCATGCTCCCTCCCAGGTGCTGCCAGTTATGCTGGGGCATGGACTGCACTTTGAGTATGGAGGGTACAGACACTGAGAGCAGAGTTTGGCACATGTGAGAGTTGGTTATTATTTTTTACTCTGAAACACAGATCTCCCTCTGCCAAAAACAAATCACTCCTTCAACGGATGGCCCTTCTTAGGATGCATCTCAGCTGGTTCAATACTTAAACAAATCAAAAAGAATATTCTTTAAAAACAGGCCCATGATATTTTTCAGGAGCATGGTTTCTTTAAAGCTCATCCTTACTCCCCACCATTCTGACGTGAGGTGGATCAACAGCCATAATTTCCCACATTGGCCTCTGCAATCCTGTCAATTTGAATCAAATAGAGCAAGTCTCTCTACTATGTATATAGTGGATGCTGTTGGTCCCTTGTCCAGACCCATCTTCTGAGTTAGTGCTTCATCCCCCTGCTATCATGTGTGCTGGCAGTTAACAGCTTCTGGCTATCCCCTTCTTTGAGGAATGAGAACTGAGTAATTAACCTCTCTGCCCAGGGAGAGGCAGACCTCAACCACTGTCTAACTGATGTGGTGCAGAAATGTCTCCTGCTTGTCTGTAGACAAGACAAGGCTGTTGTCCATCCAAATTCCAGAGTTCCAAGAGATCAGACAGGGGCTAGACTCCAGCTGAGGGCACACCCTGCTCAGCTCCCTCCTCTATCCTGTCCTGCTCCCCACTCCCTTACAGGTTTCTTCTGAGAGCCCTCTCTCAACAAGTCATATCATAATAACCACCATTTCAGAATCTGCGTCTAGGGAACTTGACCTAAGACAATTTGGACAGAAAATAGGCACTCGTTTGCTGAAGTAGTTCTGCAAAATATTAGAGTTATTTCTGTATTAGTTTCTGTCTTCCAATCTTGAATCAGATGTCATGTGGCTAACATCCCCTATCCTCATCTCACACTTACTCCTCTGATTTACTCTTTTCTTGGTGAAGTTATATCCAAAAAAGACATCTTAATCTTTTCTTTAATTGCTGTAGATATTAAGGCAAGACATTTTCAGGCTCTGGTTTCCCTGGCTCTTTTCTAAGATGTTTCCTTGTGTTTTGAGTCTACTTAGAAGCCCTGTCCTCTCAGTAATTGCAGGGGCATGAGGAAATATGGGGTATGGGAGAATTAATCCTGTTTCTCTATCCCACAAATCAGTCATGGTCTGGCCTAATGAGCAAACATACCCTTCACGCAACTATCTAAATGTATTGGTGAACAGTGTTCATATCTTTGCTTCTGGTTTAAATACAACATTAACTTACTAGACAATAGCTTTCTACTGATTATCCCTTTTGCACGGAGCTCAAGAGATAGCAGGTTAGTTTTCTCACACAAAGAAACCAGGCCCCCGACCAGCACAGCAGCATCCCCAGGGCTGGCCCTGCTTTTTCAGTTTGCTACCAGCTAATCTGTCAGTAAGCTCCTGGCTCCTCTTTCTGGTCCATTATTACCTGAAGACAAATCTCGAGTGGAAAATAAACCAGCACAGGGAAAACATTTCAAGACATTTCCATAATTCTATTTGTTGATCCCTTTAGGGTCAAAATTATGATTAAAAAAATTTTAATGGTTATTTATAGATATCAATGATCTTAGTACTTTCCAAATGCAAGCTGCTTTGTAATTTAAAGATGTCTAGTAGTCACTTTAAAATCAGTAAAAGAAACACAGATGAAATTAATTTTAACGATAGTCTAACCCAATATATTCAAAATATTACCATTTCAACATGAAATCAACATTAAAAACTGAGATATTTTACATTCTTATTTTGCATTAAGTCTTCAAAAACCTAATGTTTGTTTTATATCTATAGAACACCTCAATCAGACCAGCCACATTCCAGTGGCTGCTGTCCTGGCCGGTGCTGCTGCAGTTTTTCTCATTCTTAGATGCCTGCTCGATATTAGCCTCTCCCCTCATGGGATAAACCATGTGAAGCCCTTTGGGAAAGCATCAGGTGGAAGGCATTTTTATTCACTATCTTCAATGATTTCAGCCCCTTCTGTAAGTTTCTAGAAGTATCACCTTTGAGGAGCTGGAGGTAGAGGAACCCAGGAGTCCGAGCGATATTTCTTGCTCACTGTGGGCAGAGGACATCTAGATGTCACTGAGCACATGTTCAGGCTCCTCTGCAACCTGCTAAACCCCAGGCTGAAATGCGCAGTTCGTGCCAGGTTTCCCTTTATCTCACCTTCTTGCAGAGCAAGCAGGCTTCTAGAAACTGAAATAGGGAAGGTTGGATGAGGCCCCAACCTTGAGGAGAACGCTGAATGAGGAAGGCACTGGGAGGCCAAGGGGGCCAGAGACTCTATAGAAGATAGAAGACCATAAACTTCAGGACCAGCCACTCTGGTTCCCAACTCTACCACATACGTATACCTCCCTGAGCCTGGTCTCCTCATCTGTGAAGTGGGGGTAAGGACACCACCAACTCCTTGGAGTTCTTTGGGATAAGATGATAAATGCTGAGGGCCTAGCATGAAGGGAAGTGACCATTTATAGCTTGCTGCCATCTGAAGAAGCTGTGTAACCCTCTATAGGATCTCCATTCTCTGCCAAGCCACGCTACTCACTTGCTAACCCTTCTACTCCCTGGGCAGACACTGTCAACCCCCACCCAAATTCCCTCAGCCTACCACCAGGTCATCTCAGGTAACTCTTATAAGGCCAGTGGCTTCTTGTATCTCGGGTCTGAGGATGTTTCCCAGGAAATATGAGAGACCTGCACAGGGGATGGGGGTGGAGGACTGTCTGGGAGAGTCCCAGGATGAACTCTCAAGCAAGAAGACATGGGAGTTGATAAATCAGTGCCTAGCTTCCTCACCCCTGGAGAAATTCTGGGGTATATTCTATATATTTCTTTAAAAGGACCCCAGTGGGATTGAGCCCCAGTTGCCCACAGTGGTAACCTGCTCATTAACTCACTCTTATTGGCAATCTTCTCTATCTATCTCTTCTCCCCACCCCTCACTGTGCCTCCTGAGATCATCTCCCAAATAAACTGCTTACACAGTCAGCTAACTCAGATTCAGAGTTCTTTACTATACCACTGACTCAACTTGCAAACTCTTCCCTGAGAAGCAGTCATTCTCTAATATTTTCTCGTTAATTCTCCATCAACAGAGAATTAACTCAGGCACTGATGAGAACACTCTATCAATCAGCTCAGTGTTTATTCTAGCTGAAGTTACCAACAGCCAGTAATGTCCCAAGCCCCTTCACTTTGTTTTAAAGGCCAGGATGGAGGACGTGACCATAAAGCCTACAAGGCAAGGAGTAGAAAAAATAGGCCATGCCCTCAAGAAATCCTAAGATAGAAATGAAAAGCTCAGAAATGCTCCAGGGCAAAAAATGACAAATGACTGTATCAGTGGTCCCCAATTTACTCCAGCCATTGGGTCAGTTGTCTATGAGCCTAGGTTTGCAGTCACTTGATGGGTACATTGATAGCCTTGGGCTCCTCCACCACCACAGAGGACTCTCTACTACCCATAGGATCCACCACCAACTGTAGGACCTTCCCCCACCCATAGGACTCACCCCCAACCTGACATAACCTAAGCATTCTCCTTACTCCAACCTAAGGCGCCAGCCGGCCACACAGAGTTCAAACTTCTACTGATTCATTGGTGCTAGGGTCTAAAAATGAAGTCTTAAAGCCAGACCCAAAAGAATACACACTGTAGGATTCTATTTCTATCACATTCAAAAACAGGCAATGGTAATTCATGCTGTTAGAAGTTGCAATAAATAGTGGTGCCTCTTTTAAGGAAAGAGATGGTGATTTGGAGGAGGCACAAGAGTGGACAGTGACTTCTGGGGTCTGGACTTATTTCATTCCTTAGTCTGGCTGCTAGTTCTATAGGCATGTTCACTTTGTAAAAATTCCTAAATTTGCTGAATTATGCGTGTATGATTTGTGTACTTTTCTGGATGTCTGTTATATCTGAATAAAGAATACCCTCCAGAAAAAAGTATTTGAAAAGGAAAAAATAAAAAAGAAATTTTTAGTATGCCAGCCCACCCTCTAAGGTCGAAGACTCTCTCCCCAGGCCAAGCAGGCAGCTATGGCCAGTACTCTAAGAACAAAGAAGCATAGGGCTATAAAAGATATCTAAATTAGAGGGTCTGAGAAGGGTCCTGTGGGGAGTTGAGGGACTGGAAACTCTATCTGGAGGAGAAATAGACATTTCCCCATTCCTACCAAAAATACCAGGGGAAATTCTAAACTCTGAAAAGGCTTCAGGGTTCAGGGGTACTATATATAGTAAATTCGATGAGGCTGTGGAAAGAATGGGTAGCAACCAGGATGAACAGGTTAGGATGGGATAGGTTTAAATGAAATGAAATAGGATGGAATGGGATTGAGATGGGTTAGGATAAAATGGGGATTTGAAGATGGAAACTAGATGTGAGGAGCTTTTACATGAAGCCCATCAGGATGAGGAGGTTGGATTTTCCCCTGCCCAGAGTTGGAGATTTTTTTAACAGGAAAGCGGCATCCTTAGAATTTTCCTCAAGGAATCACTCTGCAAAGATGTAGACCGTGGACCTCAAGGAGAAGCCTGGAGGTCAAATATTTCTAAGATAAAACTAATGAGGCTGTCATCAATCAGAAGGGCTGAGAGAGGCCCATGAGCACCCCCAGGATTCTCTGTGACATGAATTGGAGAGGACCCAGATTCATACTTCATGAGGAGGGAAACCGAGGGAGGCCCAAAGGGAGAAAGACGCTTGCCTGCCAGCCTCAAGTAAGAGGCTCAGTCAACTCTAAGTGAACCGACCATTTTCTTCTCTTTTTGAGTTCTCAGGAAGAACATGATGTTATTCAGGATGGGCTTACTTCCCAAGAAAGAAGCATAAAATACCACCGGTGGGACCACAGGGACCACATCCCGGCAGTCGGCCCCAGCCGAGGGGCTGAACTGCGCTATCCCGCAGCATTGCATCCAGCCTCACAATTCTCAGTACACCTCCAGCCAGTGATTTGTCTTGTGTTGTGCCAGAATTTGTATCATTAGTCCCGTCTCACAGGGCAAAACAGGCTAAGAGAGGGGGCTTGCCTGGCCCAAGGTAACACAGCAGGCAGATGGCACAGCCAGGAGGCGAACCCAGATGGGTTGGTGCCAAGTGCCCCATCCTGTGATCTTTCCATAAACATGACACTACTCCATGCTCCCAACTTGGTTCTTTGGTGAGAAAAAACCTGGAACTCTTGGCCATAAAAATAAAACCAAAAGCTAAGCACCTGCCAC
Organism: Macroglossus sobrinus; assembly: GCA_004027375.1. NCBI lineage: Eukaryota > Metazoa > Chordata > Mammalia > Chiroptera > Pteropodidae > Macroglossus > Macroglossus sobrinus. Next base: position 256,277 of record PVKZ01001667.1, on the reverse strand, counting down.
TTTCCTCACCTGTATGTGTGCGGACATGCCTCTTCAAGTCAAAGGTGTCGTTGAAGCCCTTGCCGCAGAAGGTGCACAGGTGCCTCTTCACCTGGTTGTGGCACTTGAGGTGCCGGTTGAGCATACGCTGTAGGCGGAAGCCCTTGCCACACAGGTCACAGCTGTGAACCGCCGAGTCACTGCATGTGCCTGTGGTGAACTAGGACAGAGAGAGGCTATGAGGACCCCAGTGTAGGCGGACACATCCTGGGGGCTTACCCCAGGAGCCCACGTCCCTGTGTCTCTAGGTTTGGCGTGGCTGGGGCTTCTGCCTCCTAAAAATTACAGGTAGATTTTAGCTCTGGGGAAGATGGAACAACTGGCAGCTCCTCTCAACATTCATTCTCTCCTTCTTCCTTAGAATAGACCTCTAATTTTTAGCAGGATACTCTGCCCCTAGATTTGCATTTCTCAGACTTACAGCAAGCAAGTCATGGCTCTATGACTACCAGCCAATGAAATATACTATAGGGGGAAAGGATGGTGCCCTCTCCCTCCTTTACTTCTTCCTGCTGGCTAGAGATCTAACAGCCACCTTGGACCACAATGGGAAAGCCAGTGCTGAGGATGGGAGAGCAGAAAGAAAGGAGTCTAGGTCCAGACAACATCATGGAGCCTGTAGTAGATAGTCCTCAAAGTGAGCCACAGTCAGTTTCTTCCTCCCATGCATGCGTGCTGCTGCATCTATCAAGAGATGAAGACTATTTCCTTTCCTTTAGGACCAACGGGATGCAGAGATAATGTGTCAGTTCCAGGTTTTAAAAGACCTTGCATCTTCTACATGTTCCCTCTTAGAAGCCAGCTTCCATGTTAGAAATCCAAGATCACCATGCTGGGAGGAAGCCCAAGCAGCCAAGTGGACTGTGAGAGGCCAGGCCATGTGGAGGAGCACTGAAGTGCTGGGTATGAATATAACCTCACTAGACCTTCCAGCCTAGCTCATGACTGCCACCAGCTGAGTGAGTGACCTCAGCTAATACTGCCCAGAGTAGAATTGCCTAGCTGAGCTGTGCCCCTGACACAAAAAATTATAAGCAAATAAAATGATCATTTTGGAAGTGACTTGGTCGGGACCTCAAAGCTTCATTATGAGCAAAGCCAAAATTGCATCCACAGGCTCTGGGCTCCCACTTCAGTGTTCTCTCAATGTATTTGCCACCACTGAGAAAGAAAACTGAATCTATAATTATGTGGTGAAAAACGCCAGATCTAATATATTCATCAAAGGTTTCCTAGTTATCAAATCAGATCCTTTAGAAGAATAATTCAATTGCTCTGCCAAAATTCTACTCATAAAAGGACCTAAAAACTTTATTTTCAGAAAAAGATCATTAGCAAGAGTTGGTCCTTTCCTGGCTCAGTATCTTCCCAGCCTCAGATACTACCCTTCCTCCATCCACTGGGTGTGGCCGTCGACTGAGACCCAGCACAGCCATTTCCTCCCTGATGCAGCCGGTCCAGCTACAACAGCCCCTGGCTGCACTATTCTCCCACCATAAGACCAGTGCCTCTCAAGCCTCAGGTGCATACAAATCCCCTGAGGGTTTTATTAAAAGGCGGGTTCTGATTCAGGATGACTGGAGGGGTCTACATGCTGCATTTCTAACCAGCTCTTACACACAAATGTTTCCTCAGAGTTCATCTGGTTTCCTCAAGTAAGCATGTTGTGTCAGTAAATGTCTGTGCACATTCTTGTCCCCCATACCCTAAGCCCAGACACGGGCCAGTGCACAGTCAGAAAGTGCTGATAGGCAGTGGCTCACAGGTGGCAAGATACAAAGAGATACAAAAAGACCTGAGGGAGGCATAAGACCACAGAATAGGGTTTTCTTGTCAGCCTCCTCTAAACCAGATTTCTCATCTGCTTGCAGCTTAATGAGTCTCAGCTGACCAAATAGTGCCTGATCTGCAATAGGCCCTGTGCTCAGAGCTGGAGGGGATACAGTCACCAGGATGGCTCTTCCCCAAGAAAGATCTGCTGTGGGGGAGCAGATCAGTCAACAGGCTACTCACACCTGGGAAAACCGAGTGCAATACACATCTCAGATGGACACCTACCCCTGACGTGGAGCAAGAGAGAAGGTGCAAATGAGATCTTCAGGCATGAGGAGGAAGAGAAGGGGAGTGGCAAAGAGAATTCCAGGAGAGGGTGTTGGGAAACAGGGGACTGTGTGGTTCCACATGGCTAGCCTGAACCCCAGGAAAGCGGTCAATGAAGAGAGAGCTCTGGTAGCAGAGAAGGGCAGGGTCCCCCTTAGGGCTCTACTTTGGAGGCCCTAACAAGCAAGACTGTTCAGAGTGGGTGGGAGATGGGGACATCAGAAGGAGGACAGTTGCAGGGGTTGAGTTTGATGACTCAGATAGGTGGCCATGCTAGGCCCTCAACTGCCTCACACCCTGCCTCTGCTCCCCAGAGGGGTGGAACCTGGCACTCTGCCTGAGGTAGACCCATCGGTGGCCAAGGCTATCATTTTTCTATCTCTAGGACAGGTCATGGTTTCTTTCTTGTCCAGCAGTCCTCATTCTGGTCTTGCCTCCCTTGAAGAGATGTGAAAAGCCTAAATCTGACCTAAGTCTTGGCAAACTGAGTACTTAGAGCTTCTCAAGGCCAAGTTTACACAGTGAGGGGCTAATAAAATAGAACATAGACAATTAACCCTGGAAATTATGATTAAAAACATGTAGAAAGCTAGAACTATCTTTTGAAAGTCCTACAGAATGTGCCTGAGGACTCACCAACTACAGTAAACTCTTGTTTACTTTAATCCTTTTGGTAAATTCCTATTTTTAAAATGCTCAGCATGTAATATGGATACCTTCTAATACGGTCCAGGATGAAAAATCTCAAATCACTGGCATTATTTTGTTTGAAAAGAATAAAATCTTGAAGGGAAGAAGGAAGAGAGATTAGTGACAATTTAAGGGACCACAGGGCCAAAGGATCATCTGAACAAGATACAGTTAGCTGCGGAGAAAATAATAATGGAGGAAGGGATGCAGACTGAGGTAACCCTGTTTCCTCAGGGGGAGCTTTCCTCTGGTTTTCTTGGAGCAAAAAAAAAAATTCCTCCAAATATGCCTCAGCAAAGGCAATTTTTCCATTTCTCCACCTTCATATTCATCCCTATTTCATAGCATGGAAAACCCCTAGAAAACTCCAGCCCCAGCTGTCATCGGACTACAATAGCAAGAGAAGACCCACCCAGGGAAGACCCGCCCAGCTTAGCCCAGTAATTTCACAGAACTAGAAAACATAATTATTTTAAGGGACTAAATTTGGGGTTATTTGTGAAGCAGTAATAGATTAAAACTAGAATAGTAACAGACGTATCACATCTTCTACAGAACACCAGATCTGCCACATTTCTTAATGTTCTCTCCCAAGAGGGCCGCATAAGGCAGAAACAGGTCTGATTTTTGGAATGACATGCCAGGAGCCAGAACCAGCAATCCCTCCTGGGTCACACATCTGCTTACCAAGCCATCTTATTATGTTTACACAAATTTATAGCTAACACTCTACCTCCTACAGGTTCAAATAAGGTTAACCTATTTTACCTTGTTATTCTACTCTGCAAGTAGTAGACCAAAACTAGTTACATAATAGTTATCTTAGTTACAAAATGAGTGGAATGGGGAGACAAAAATGCTGACGATCAAATAAAAACCTAGACTGGCCAGTTGCATGATGTCATGTAATATCCCTGGGCCACTGTTTCCCACATGTAAAAATAATAAAATGGTATTAGATGAGCTCTTTAGCAGAATAAGGAGCTAAAAGCAAAGTCTGTTTCCCAATTTCCTAAGTTTAACTCCTGCTCCACCACTTTCAGACTCTGGAAAATAGACAAGTTACTCAACCTCTCTAAGCCTTAATTTCATCACGTGCAAAATATAGATCATAATGATATTTGCCTTTTGGGATTTTTAAGAAATTAAATGAAAAGCTACTTAAAGAAAACATCTAACTCTTACAGTTAGACCAGCTTCAAAATTCTGTGATCTTAAATAAAAGTTAATTGTTCAAAACCCCCTGTTTACTCATTTGGCTTTTGAATTTTTCTCTCTATGCTGAAAGAATAGGGGGACTAACTCTCAGTGTGAGCCACAAGTTTCTAGACCTTCATTCACAACTCTGTAATCCAAAAAGCTCTGAAAACCAACATTCTCTTCCATATCCTTTAGCAATAAAACCTGATCCAAGTGGACATGGAGCGATGTATAGACTTTTTACTGTTTGGTGTCAATATTCATGTGTTTTGATATGAAAATGTTAATGTGTTTAATTACGGAGTATTGCTCAGGACCTGCCAGGTATGGTATTTACACCATGCTTAATAGTTTCACCCTTAATCCAAAATTAACATTTTGCAAAAGGCTTATTAATGAAGTGGGGAAGCTACCATGGATGGGGGGAGATGACATCAGTCTGCAGATTAATTTAGGGTGAGAAAAATGAAGAGAGAGTGAGCAACTCTCAAACCCCATGGATTGGTGCTTTCTTGCTTGCTGTCCTGTTTTCTGCAGGATCTCTGCTTTCATTTAAAAAAAAAACACCCAAAGTTCCGCTCTAGTCTAAAAAACAGGTTTCTGCAGCAGAAACAAACCAATCATTGTATCAGTGCTGCTGAAAACTTCAGAAGTGTCTGGGGAGGTAGGGATTTCAGGTTGGCCCTCAACCAACTTCAAAGCTGGCTAAGGTCACTTACCTGTCAATCTAAAATAAAAATTAAAAAGTAAAAATTAAAAAAACTTTTATTTTCTGTTGATGCTTCCACCAGAAAATTCACCAAATTAATGGTCCTATTTCCTGTGGGAGGGTATTATGAGCCTAAGCTACCTTCTGATGGCCATTTGGACATGTCCACTGACACATTTGCTATGCTTGAGTACTCAAAACATACTAAGAGTATTTATTTCTCCAATTTAGGGGGGATAAAATTTCTGCTCCTGGTCCCACTTACCATTTACTTAGCGTTATGACTCTGCTCAATGGCAGAACGAGAACCTTCTCAAATGCAGAGATGATAAAGGGAATATATGTTTAGAGTCCAGAAAAAACTGAGGCTCAAAGAGTTGTAAACTGCCCATGGCCTTATGACTTGTAGGTGCCCACACTGGAAATTTTGAATGTGGCTTGCAAAACTTGTGCCTACAGTTCCACCTGACAGACCCATGGGTCTGGGCATGATGTGGGGAAAGGGAAAGAACCCTGTTGTTTGTCTCATATCATGGTGAGAAATAGCTTCAGATTCCTGTATGACAGACTGTCAATGCTAACAGCTACAGTACTGAAGATAACTCTCCCATTATGCAATACTACAAGATTAAAAGAATAAGGCTCCTTCAGTTGGACTTTGCCATTAACAACTGTGAGGAATTCAACTAAACCTCTCTGAGCTTTACTTTTCCCTCCTTGAAAATGAGATTGGATGAGATAAGTTTTAAAGATCCCTGTAGTAGATCCTATGGATAGACATTCAGCCTCTATCCCTGCTCCTTCTGGACAGCCTTCCTGTACTGCAGGAATCAGGAAGTTAGAAATGACATTTCCCAGACTCCCTTGCAGCTATTGTTTTTAAATATCAACCAGTAGGGACTTGTGTTCTGCCAATTACATAATTATCAGAAGATTTGAATTTGGACCTGGATTAATTGAACAGAGGCAGGCACATGACAATTGGTTTACACTCTGCATTAGCAGAAGCATCATGATAGAGGAACAGGCAGCATACAGGCAGTAGTTGCAGCTCTCTAGGTGGCCCAGTTCTGCGTGTATCTCAGCCTGGTCTTTTTAAAATCTATTTAGTACCCTATAGTTAACCATTCTCTACTTAAGCTAGCTATAGTGGATTTGTTGTCTGCAACTAAACCTATGCAGTCCCTTCCAAAAATAAAAACCCACTTTGCTATATTCAAATTAAAAGCTGGTGCCGTTAACATTTATATTGTTCTCCTATGCCTCCTTTTCCTCCTTTAAATTAATTCAAACTTTTCTGAGCATGATTCTAAGCATTTTCGAAGATCTCTCTTTTCTTCTTGTTTTACTTCAAATGCTGTCACTTAAGTCTAGGGACTGTTGACTCCTTCCCTCCTGTATTTCTGTTCTGTACTGACTTATATTCTCCTGGGTCAGGCATTACTTCACTTAGTATTGGAGATACAAGCCCAGTAGGGGCTTGTTCTCTGCCTTTGGCAGACTAAGAATCAAGAAAAGGAGTCTGATTAGCCAAATGTGTAGTCAAGGAGATGAGTAGCAAGTTACAATGGGGACTGGGAGAGGGATATCCAATTCTCTTTTGAGAGACAGAATAGGAAAGGAGTCAGAGACAGAGTTTATGTTCTCTTCAAAATATCAAATGGATGGATCTTTTTAAACTACTTAAATCTATGACTCACAATAATACTTAAACACAAACTAATTGTCCATTGCTAGAAAATTCTGGCGAACCAACTGATTATCTTGAAAACTAGTTAATAAAAGGAATCATATTCTGCTTTTCCTAAATGACCTGTCTCACTGGGAAACCAAATGGCAGATGAGGGGAAGTGTCTCCCTATAGAAGAATTTCAGTTAATAAATACAGGACAGAATTAGAATATTACTGTTCTGCAACGCCTAATAACCTAAAATAAAATAGTTAGAACTTGAGCCTCGATGACTGCTAATATCACAGAGACAACCAAATATTATGTACCCCTGGATAGAAAGATGCCCACCACTGTGACATACTTTAGCTAAAATAAAATAAACCCAATCAAGCATCTAAAGCAGTGCTGTTTAATAGAACTTTCTTCAATAATAGAATGTCCTAATCTGTACTGTCCAATATAGTAGCCATGAGTCAAGTAGCTACTAAATGCTTGAAATATGGGCTGAGACTGAAGGATATAATTTTCAGTTTTAATTAATTTAAATTTAAATAGTCACAAATGCCTATGGATACCATTTTGGAGAGTGCAGCTGCAGACCCAACTATCATTTAGAGAAAATGTAAGTGACAAGGAACATTAAACACCACGGTGATGCGTTCTATAAAGTCCAGATTGCTGGAAACTCTGCAAATTAACCATCTCCTCAACAGCTAACTAACTGAAAAAGAGAGGGAGGGAAAATATGTAAAAAGACACTTGAATGACACATAAATCAATTACAATGCGTGGACATTATGTAGACCTAATTCAGCAAACTAGACAAAAAAAGGTAAGCATTTATGAAACAAATAGCAATGTGAACACCATTGTGAATATGAGTGTAATCATATATTTTGGTCCTTATCTATTAGAGACACATTCCAAAGTATTTATAATATCTGAGATTTGCCTTAAAATCGGGTCGGGGATGGATGGGTGGGACTTGCACCGGTTCATCGTGGTTGGGGCCAGGCGACAGGTACTCTGCCTTTGGAAATCTTCATTTAAAAAAAAAAATGATGGAAAAAGAAAAAGACTACTCCACATTCACACACTTGTCACTACTGGATGACTCTGGACTACAGAGCCAGGTGAAAGGCCAAGAATACTTTTGAAATAATTCTAATCTCAATTCCTTTGAATCCTTGGGAGAGGCCAAAAGGGAGAAAAAGAATGGGATCGGGAAAGAAGACAAATCCACTTGCTAGTCTAAACTTGCACCTGGGTCCCACCAGCCACTCTCAGTAAGGAATGAATACTATCAGTTAACTAACTGATTTAACTTTGTTTCTAATAAACCTTGGAAGGACAATGGTGATGGGGAGGGGGTCTCTACAAATGGTTCCAGCACAAAGGAGACTTAAAGTGACATGGACCTCTGGCATGAACACTTTCCCAGAGGCACATCATCTCCCCAACCTGATCTGTTTTGTAAATTACAGAATCCTCAGTGGTAAAGAGACGATTTCGTAACTTGCCCTAAGGCACTCAGTCAAAAGAGAGCTAGGCTGAGAAAGAACTTTTCCTAACCGGCACCTACTACTCCTCTCCAGATCCACTGGTTGTAGTCAGGTTGGTAAATCCCTTGTCTCTATTACAGGCAAAATAATATTGGATGTTAACAAAACTTACTATAAGTCATTGTCAGCTAAATTCCTTTTGGGCAATTTATAATATACAAAAGTGCTCAATATTTTACATTTATACTATACAACACTTCTGAGAGGCTGATTCTATTATATCTCTATTTTACACATCAGGGAACTGAGTCTCAGAAGAAGTCATATGTCCCCAACCACAGCTGGTAAGATGGACTCAACTGAGGTTTTCCTTGTCAAAAACCTTCCTGAGCCCCTTTCCCACCCTCAGGGGAACATCGACACTTGGCTTGGTCCCTTCACCATCTCACTTTGTCCTAGCTACATTTCTAGCTCCTCACTTTCAACTTTCCCTGACCCCCAACAGTTTTGCATACTGCAGCCACCACAGTTCTGAGTACTTTCTTTACACAAGTTTCGGACTGAGCCCATACTACCCTAAAGCCTGCTTCTCCTCTTTTCTATAGGCCTCAAATCCACACCAAGAAAGCTTCCCCTACTCAGAATCTACCACATCTTTGCCTGTGCTTCTGGTTTAGAATTTACTTTCCCATACTAGAGTTATTAATAATTGAGTCTCCCCATCTACCCAAATAATTCTAGCTAGAGTTATTGGGCACCTACCATGTTCCAATCTTAACTCATTTATCCCCACAAATCTATAAGTATCATTATCCCCATTCTAAGGACAAGGAAACTGAGGCTCAGAGGAATGAACAATTTGCCCAAGGTCACACAGCTAAGAAGTGACAAAACTAGAGCCTGGAGGTTTAACCATTACTGTCAGAGAATTATGGAACACGAGAGTGGGAGCATTTTTATCTCCTGGCTGGCTGCCTGGTACACAGCAGGCACTCCATACTGTTAGATGGGATGTTGCCTCTCTCTGCAGGTCAAGAACTCACACTCGCCCTTCCTCTGGTGCTAAGAGCCATGTGCCAAGTGTCTTAAAATCATTAAAACTAAGTCGTTAAAACAATGCATCATGTATGAGCCTCATCCTTTAGTGGCTTTCCGCTCTGGTTAGGAAACTAATTCTTGAGAGTTCTGTGCTTTGCATAGAACTCTATTGTTACACAACATGCTAAATCATGGGCAAATGACGGACAATTTGGCTAGTCATTTGAAAATGGCCACTATCACAACTGATAATTCTGGAGGCTTGGGGCATCTTAACACCAAGATGTCTCCTTATCTGTGGGTGGAAGCTGCCTGCCTTCCTCAGTAAACAAACAACACTCCTCCGGAAACTATGTTAATGGCTGAAGAGCAAAAGCAATACCCCACCCCACCTCCCACATCCCTGGGGCAGCACTAGGTTTATTCATTCCCTTTAAGCCAGGGCTCCCAGCGCACTGTTTGCCTGGGGCAGAGAAGAAAGATCTAAAAAGTTGGTTAAGGGGCTGCATATTTTTCCTCAGCCACTTTCTCTTGAGGGTAATCTGGGCAATTGAGGGGCAAACTGTTTACAGTCCAATCCAAAACAATGTTTCAATTGTCTTCCCAGCCTGATGATAAATATGCAAGTGGGACACTTTGTAGAATTTCCTGAAGGGCAGAGCTACCAGCCTCAGGCAAACTGAGCCCTCCCACCTAACCTCCTCTAGCCCAGAAAAGCCTCAGGCTAGCTGACTTTGAACCTCTGCAGAACCCTTAACATGAAGTAGTATGCCTTCTTAAGAGCAACCTTTAAAGATGTCTTCCCAAAGGATTCCAGCTTAGGCCTCTCGCCTCAATTCATAACTGAACGCATCCCGGCCCACCCCCATCCACGCCCTGAAGCCAGGAATAAGGAATATGCGTAGGGGGAGGGGTTGTCTCTCCCAGGAAAAGTAACGGAGACCTTTCCAATCCACAGCAAACTCTAGAGATCCTCCTCCCCAGCCCTCCCCGTCCCCAACTCCCAGCCAAGCCTCAGGAGCCAAGAGTATGCAGATGGGGGAGATCGCCTCTCCCAGGAAAAGTAACGGAAGTGTTCCCAATCCACAGCAAAAACGCTTGGGTTCCTCTTCTCAAACCTCCCCACCCCCTCCTGGGCAGCGGGACCGCCCAAGAATTATCACCTACAACGAGGGCCAGGAGCCCGCAAAGGGTCACATTGTGACCCATCCGGCTAGAAACTGGGCTCATGTTCCTAAAACACTACTCCCTGGCACTAGCTGATTGAGTCAGTGTAATGGGATTCTTTAATCTTGGGGATAGCGGATTTCTTTGCGCTGGCAATCATGGAAGTGCAGATGTCGCCTACAATTCTATTAGACTAGAGTGGGGGAGGGGAGCTGAAGCGCGACGCTAGAGGGGAACCAACACTCCACCCACGGGGGCGGGCACTGAGGCAATTTTCAGTTTAACTCATTTATCCTTCATTTTAATTCAGGAAAATTTGTGAGAGAGGACAAGTATAAAGCGCGCCGCACAGACCTCGTGTCTAACGGACACTCCATAATTGGCATTGGTTAAAGCTGTTATTGTGAAAGGCCCACTGTGTGCCAAGCTGCCGCCACAGTCTCCAAAACCCAAGTCAGGATGCGAAATTCAGAATTCACACAGCGCTAAGAACTGCTCCCCAGAGGGTGGGGTTCCGGAGCCTGGGTCCCTCTTTTCCGACCACGGGAACCCCGACGGCCTGGTTATTCTTTGGGTCTTACACACGGAATTGGCTGATGGAGGGAGAAAGCTGCTCCTGAGCCTTTTAGGCAGTTCCCGAGGCTGCCTGGCGGACTGTGCCCGCTCGGGGAGCCAGCCTCCGGGACGCAGCGGCGCTGGCGGCTGGCTTAGCAGCCCGCTGGAGAACGCGCGGAGGCGCCCTGGCCCCGGCCCAGGGGCAGGTGCAGGAGCGGTGCGGCGGGCGAGCTGGGCTCCGCGGTGCCCGGGAACGCGGGCGGGTGCGGCAGGGAGGGGCGCGGGGCCCCGGATCCCGACGCCAGGGTGTGGTGCTGGTGGCGGTGGGGGCAGAGTCGGCACCATACCTTGATTTTCGACCTGGCGACCGGGCGCTGCTTCGCCGCCAGGTGTTCACCCGGGCCCTCGGCGTCTCCAGGCTCGCAGGTTTGGCGCTCCGGGGCGCGCGGGGACGAGTTGCTCTCCGCGCCTCCAGGTTCCCCCGCGCTGCTGCCGCCGCCGCTACTGCTACCGCCGTCGCTGCGGCAGTCTTCGGGGGAGTCGCGGAGCAGACATCCCAGGCCCACTGCGGAGGAAGGGTCCGCGCCGGGATACACAGACACGCGGCGTCAGGCCCCGGTGCCCGCGGCAGTTTGACCTGCGGGCGGTGCAGCCGCCGCCCCGCCCCGCCCCGCCCGGGACCTGGTTAAAGCCAAGGGGGTGCTCAAGAGAGCCCCCGGCTCGGCCTCCTGAGCGAGCTCCGGGTTCTAGGGCCTGCTCCTAGGTCCCGGTCCCCGTGCCCACGAGGAACTCAGGGGCCCCGCGCGCCAGGCTTCCTCTTCCTGGGATGGGAGTGAAGGGTCTGACCTCTACCCACCCAGCTCCCGCGGGCTAGACGGATCCTTGTGCAACCTCATGAGGACGTGGGACTGCGGGTAGCCCCTGATGGTCTTCAACCTCCCCTTCTAGGCCACTTGGACCTGCTCTGCAGCCAACGGTCCCGCCGCTGGGCAATTAGAGGCGCCTACTAGGGGGAAGGGGCAACAAGATGTCTCGGGTTTCCAACCCTCTCACTCTTAATCTCGTTCTCAGAGACTTCTTCCTCCCCACGGGAAGAGGGGCCATGGGGTGGGGAGTACAGCCTCAGCGGATGAGCAAAGGGGACCTGCTCATCCCTGCCCCCACCCCGGGAGCTCAGTGCCCAGGCCCGGACCCCGCGCTCGCGCTCACCTGGGATGTAGGTGTCTGCCCTTTTCTCGTCCGGGAGCTCATCCCAGCTGCGGACCGAGACTCCCAAGCTCCTCCTCTTTACTAGAAAGACTTTGGGCATGGTGGGGCCCCCTACCCGGACTGCGTCCCCCTCTTCCCGGCTGCTCCCCGCTAGAGGCGGCGGCAATGGCTGGGTCCCCGGTTCCTGGCGGCCGGAGCCCACCTTTCCGCCTAGTCTTCCCTCTCCCTCGGTCCCCCGCCGCAGCGCGGCCTTGGCCTCTCCCCCGAACAACCGGCGACTAGCCTTCTGGCTCAGCGACACCAAAGCCTTAAATCGCGGGTGAGACCACGCCGAGGAAAAAGTTTCATAAGGTAGAATAGAAAAGGCACCAGGAAACTTGGGAGTGAGCATGCGCCCTGCAACATAACGGTGTCAACAAGCTCGCTACCTGTCCGACCGGTTCCGGCGGCCGGGCTGCCTGTTCCAGCCCTTCCTTAGGCATGAATGTTTGCAAAAGAATTTAACGTCTGATTCTCCCCCCCCTTCCCCTTTTTAAAAGGAAGAACGTTTTTTAATGAATCCCAAACCCCGTTTCCCATCACAAGTACCTCGGGGCGAACTCTGAGGTAAACCCTGATCCGCTTCCCAGGGCATCCCTCCAGAGATATGGGGCCTCCTGAGAATCCCCCCACAACCCCCGAAAGTGTTTGTCTCCGACAAGAAAGCCAAAAAATGTCTCAGTTCCTCTTGTGGATTGTTCCCGGGGCTTGTTGAAATCTTGGAGGCCGGAATGGGGAGGCTGTGGGGAGACCCCCCAGGGATCTGATCTGGTAAAGGGGAGGGGAGCTTGGGCGTTTAAGCTCCCATCATCAACAACAGTTCCCCCAAATAAAAACAGTAATAATAAATTTTAAAATTCAACATCTTTAGAACACATTGTTATTTTGTGCCATGCAATGTAAGAAAAACAAGTCGGCTTGTTCCGCTAAAGCAGCTTCCACTCCAAGACCTTTCACCCCAGGAGCACCCTCATCCCAAATTAACACACAATGGAAACAAAAGCCAAGGGCACATTATGAAAAGGCTGATTCTAAACGAATTTCTTATATTCGCCCACACCCATTATTGCCTCCCCTAACTGCCTGCTCTCCCAATTCTGAGGCTGGTAAATACCTTTCCAGGGAGCTAGTAATGCGAAGATGGGCTACATCCCCTTACTGCTCCTACTGGGGAGGTGACTGGAGAGTTTTGCATTTATCTTTGGTTTTGGTTTTTCCTGTCTACCTTTATACCTTGAGGGGGTTGGGAGAGAAGGAAGAGGAGTTGGTGAGAGAAAGATACCAAGTTTCGAAGAGCGTCTGTGCCGGCCTTGGGGAGAGCGCTGCGCTCCCACGGCCCCTGCACTGGTGCGCCCAGGGACGCACAGCACTGCCTCCACGGCTGCAGTGAGTGCACCCCTCAAGGGGGTGATCAGACTTGTGCCAGCTCGAGGGGATGCGAGGGCGAGTCTGGCCAGGGGTTCCCTGACTCCTGCAGCTCACCGTGTCTGTAACCTGAGCCTCTGCGCGCCCAGCCCACAGGCCTAGGAAATCAACACAGCGGTTTCCCCCGTCCTCTTCCGCCCTGGAATGGCCCTTGGGGACACAGCAGCCTAGTAACGGATTTCTTGGCGTGGCTGGCGTGCTCCCTGCGCTTGGAGATGGGGCGCAGCTCTCCTGGGATTGCAGAGAGAACAGACGCGAGATGCCTCCGAGTCTGCGCTCAAGGGGTCGCTCTCGTTGAGCTCAACCCTGTCCAGACTCCACATATTTTCTCAGCCAACTAAGAATGAAAATAACTTTGATCTGGGTAGCCAGTGAAGGGGTAGGGGTGAGAGATTGGGGTGGAGATTGAGGGCGCTTGGAGGGGTGGAGAAGGACGACATTTGTACAGCAGCATAGGGATACAAGGCTTCCTTCTAGTCTGTGAGGCTGATGGCACGGCTTCTGGGAAACTGCGAATGTATTTTTATCCGCCAAGAAACGAGATTTTCTAGAAAGAGATTGGTTGAATGAAAGTAAAAATAAATCAGAACTATAAAATCAGAATTATCCATCTCGTAAAAATCTTTAAAACTTTGTTCAAAATGCCTTATTTTACAAAAGGTAGTCAACCTCCATTAACAGAGCTCTTTCTTTTTGACTGGATTTCAAAGCGATGAATACCTGGATCACGTTATCCATTATTTGAGATTATAGAATAATGGTAAATAAAACTAGAAACCTCAAATAATGAAACGTTTAGGGGACTGGGGATTAAAATTAACATGGATAACAACACTTCTATTTAACGATTATTGGATACATACCTACTATGTTTGCTGGGTTTTCTTTGGAAGAAAGAAGTTCTAATGTGTTATCTTTCTCTCTTTTTTGATCAGACTTGAGTGGGGTTTATCAATACTATTAACAATTTCAAAGAACCAGTTTTGCCTTTGTTGACTCTTCTCTATTGTAAAATCAGTTTTCTAAATATTATGAGAGGAGTTCACAGAACACCCCCTAAAAGTAGGATAAGCAATAAACCAAATCCAGGTCAAGCTTGGACCTGGAAGAAACAAAAGACATGATATGGTCCACACCCCACCCACTGTTGGGGGAAGAAAGTGGCCTGCATAATATCCTTAGGGTGTAGGGCCAGCGGCGGGGGAGAGGGGATCATGTTTGAATATACCAGTGCTAGGGAGCTCACCTTTTAAAAAAAGCAGCCTATTCCCTGTTAAGACAAGAATAATGTTAGAAAGCTTTTCCTTGTGCTTTATAGAAATATGTTTCCATGCTTTTCCATCTCCCATCTCCATTCTGCCCTCAGGCACTGCTGAGACAGTGCCTGGGCCCCCCTCTCCCTGATGGTTCTTCAAATACATGAAAGCAGCCATCAGTGTTCTCACTTAAGACTTGTTTTCTGCAGTAATGTAAAGTCAGGTTGAAAATAGACAGGTACAAACCTGCTCAGTGGCATCCTTAGAGTATACAGTTATAAGGAGAGGTTAGGATATTGGGAAAATATTCTTAAACATTTTTAAAAAAACTTTTTATTGAAGTATAACATAGTGTTAGAAAAAAATGCACAGGACGTTAGCACGTTCTGCTTTACACGCAGAAGGTTCTGGGTTCCAGCCCCAGCCAGTCCATGGTCTATGGCCATGCCGCCCTGTACAAGCTGGATATTTGATCTTGGAAGCTAAGCAGGGTCCAGCCTGGTTAGTACCTGGATGGGAGACCACCTAGGAAGATCAGGTGCTGTAGACATAAGTAATAATAATAATAAAGGAGGGTCTAGGAAAAAGAGCTGGGAGACAGGACCCCCCCCCAAAAAAAAGAGAAAAAATGCACAAATAGTAAGTACACAGCTAAAGTTTCACACACTGAATTCACCTGTGGAGATAGCACCACAGAACGAGACAAAGCTGCCTGTTCGCACCACTCCATTCAACAATAGACCAGCTTCCTTACAAGTATAATAAGACAAAAAAGAAGACAGAAAGACATAAGGATTATAAAGAAAAATACAAAACTCTCATTATTTGCAGTCAGTACGATTGTCTACATGAAAAAATCAAAAGAATCTACAGATAAATTACTAGAATTAATAAGAGTTTAGTAAGTATGTTGTATAGAAAATCTACATGTGTAAGTGGGGAGGTATATCATTGCATTTTTACATGTCAGTAACAGTAATAAATATTTAATGAAAAAAATGATATGACTGCAGCCAAAATACAAGTATCTTGAAATAAATTTTTAAAATATTGTGCAAACTCTGTGGATTAAATTAGAAAACTTCGTTGGAGAGCATTAAAAAACACACTAATCAAAGAAAAAAATTACCATATTAATGGAATAGAAGACACTGAATCAACAAGAAGTCAAAAATCCCTAAATTCATTTGTGGATTTAATACATCTTTTAAAAATACTTGAAAAGAAGTATTTTTGTGAGACTTGACAAACTTGTTCTAAAGTTTATAATAACCAAACATTCTTGAAGAAGTACAGGTGTGGTGACTTACTCTATCAGATATCAATAGTAATTAAAATGACGTGCCTTCGGTGCACAGCTATATTGCCAGTACAGAAAAAAGAGCCCAGAAACAGACTCCCACATGTGTGATTATTTGATTTATGAGAAAGGGCACTGCAGAGCATTAGGGGAAGGATGTGCTACCCTTTAAGTGGAATTCAAATGCTTGGTTATCCATTTGGGGAAAAAAATAGGAAACTGAATAATGTACACCCATATAATTTTCTGGTGGATTAAAATTAAAATGTGTGTGTAGATAGATAGACAGACAATGTAGAAGAATATTTTTGTGACCATAGAATAGAGAATAATTTCTTAAGTCACAAAAAACAAGCCATAAAAATATTTGATAAGTCTGACTACAGAAAAATTAAGAAAGACTATTTATCAAGACACAATAAAGAGAATGATAAGCTAAAGAACAGACTGGCAGAACTTTTTGAAACACATTTATATTACAAATGATCAGAATCCAGAATTTGTAAAGAACTCTTATGAATGGGAAAGAAAAAGACAAACTCAACAGAAAAATGGTAAAAGACATGAACAGGCATTTCCCAGGAGAGAAGAAAAAATGAACAGTCCATCAACATATAAAAAGATGCTCAATCTCATTAGTAAACAGAAAAATGCAACATAAAACAACAATGAAATAGTATTTCATGTTTACCTGAATGACAAAATTTTATAAGTGTTGTTGAGGATTTGGAGCAATGAGATTGTTCACACATTGCTAATGGGCATGTAGACTGACTTAAACATTTTGGAAAAGAATTTGACTTTATATAGTAAAATTGGACATACACATATGAAATAAGCCAGAAATTCCACTCCAAATTTTGTAAGCTAGAAAAAGTCTTGCACTTTTGCACCAAGAGTCATGGATAAGAATATTCATAGTAGCATTATTCATCATACTAAAAAAAATAAAATAATAAAACCTGAACACAATCCAAATACCCATCAATAATTGATTGGATTAATATATGGTAATAAATCCATACTGTGAAGATGAATGGCCACAGATACACACATCAGCAAAGGTTATTTTCAAAAACATATTGTTGAATGAAAAAAAGCAAGCTATAGAAGAAGTGTTTAAGATTCAAGTTATTTTAAAAAACAGATAAAAGTAAACAATATCTTGTTTAGGAATAGAAACCCATATATTAAAACCATTAGGTAACAAGCAACAACTTGGAAAAATGTCTAGAGAGCTATGCTGAGTAAAAAAAGCAATCCCAAAGGTTACATATTGTATGATTCAATTTAAATAACATTCTTGAAATGAGAAAATCATAAAAATAGAGAAGAAGTTACTGGCTGTCAGGAATTAAGAATTATAAAAGAAAAACATGAGGGATCTTTGTGATGATGGTAGTTGATATATGAACCTAAACATGTGATACAATTGTATAGAACTAAATACACACACATACACACACATACACCCTTCAAATGAGTACAAATAAAACTGGGTAAATCTGAATAAGGCCTGTGGATTGTCTCAATGTCAGTATCCTGCTGGTGATACTATACTCTCAGTTCTGTAAAATTTACCATTGAATGAAGAGAACACAACTGCATGTGAATGTGCATGATCTCAAAATAAAAGTTTACTTTAAAAAAATTGAAAATTGCCGAGAGTTAATACTAAAAAGTAAAAAGTCTCATCACAAGAAAAAAATTTATAACTACATGTGATGATACATGTTAATTTAACTTATGGTAATCATTTCATAACATACACACATATAAACTCATTCTGTTATATATCTAAAACTAATACAATGTTATGTGTCAACTGTATCGCAATTTTAAAAAACATAAGGCAAAACAAGAAAAGTATTGATACAGAAGTTAGGATAGTGGTGGTCACTTGGGGAGAAGAACAGGTAGGTATAAAATCAGGGAGGGACAAATGAGGTTTCACCTTCCATGGCTTCAGTTACCTGTGGTCATCCACAGTCCGAAAATATTAATGGAATATTCCAGAAATAAGCAACTCATAAGTTTTAAGTTGCACACCATTCTGAGTAGAGTGATGAAATCTCATGCTCCTTGTTCCATCCTGCCCAGACCCTGAATTATCCCTTTGTCCAGTATTTCCATGCTGTACAGGCTCTCTCTGCTCAGTACTCACTTAGTACCTTTGTGGGTTATCAAATTGACTGAGTATCTCAGTTCTTGTGTTCAGGTAATCCTTATTTTACGTAATAATGGTTACAAGGCACAAAAATAGTGATGCCGGTGATTCAGATATGTCAAAGAGAAGCTGTAAAGTGCTTCCTTTAAGTGAAAAGGTATGTGAACTCCTTGGAAAAAGCATAGTACATACAGGTTTCAGTACTATCTTTAGTTTCAGGCATCCCCTGGGGATGGAGCAGGGAGATCGAAAGTATCCCTGTAGGATTATTGTGCTAGTAATGCTGAATTTCTTAACCTGGAGGCTAAGAATAATTATTTTACCGTACATACATATTATATACTCTTGTCTATGTTATATATTTCACAATAATCTTTAAATGAGAAAACCAACTTATTTGGTGTAGTGGATATGGGCCATGCTTGAGGAAACTCAATACCTTTTTCAAACCTTTATTTTTGGGCAATTTCTCCTTATGAGTCTCACCTCCTCACAAGGGATCCTGAATAAAATATATGATTAAAATAAACTTTAATATTTATAAAAACTTTTTATGTGACTACTAGAAAATTTGACATTATATCTGTGGTTTACATTGTCATTCTACTAGACAGTGCTGGTCTAGACAAGTAATGACTGGCATGAAGAGCATGTGTTGTTCTGGAAGGCTGTCCTTAGCATCCCCATGTTTTCCTTCTCAGCATTGTGATTTGGAGGTAACACTGAGAGTTCAATGACTTGGCTTTGAAACTTAGCTCTGCCACTGACAAGCTCTAGAGACATGGCCAAATCTTAAAAATTCTCTGAGCCTCAGTGTCTTTATTCCTACATGAGACAATAAGGTATCTCTTACCTACCTCTCAGGTTACTATGAGAATCAAACGGAATCATATTTGTGAATGTGCTTGTAGAAAGCATTTTTCTAATTAACAAAAATGATCAATGTTAATCAAATGACTTCTATTATATAGACAAATTGTTTCACTAAACAACCTTTTGTGGGAGATAAATATTCTTTTATATCAAGGTCACAAGTGAGTAAACAAAGGCTTAGAAAACAAGAATCCATGTTTTAAGGCTCTCATTAGGATGTACCAGTATGCCAAGAATGTGCATAGTGAGCTAAGAAACCAACAGTATGTCCATTAGGGGCTCCAGTCAGCCTAGCATGTGTCATGTGGAGGATCCCCTCACCTGAGAGTTACTTAGTCTATTAAAACACTCACAATTTTCCAAGAACAAGATCTTAGTGTCTCCACACTAATGAGTTCTCCTTGCTCCTGTGTGCACCTGTGTCTGGGGAAGTGAAGAGTCTACCTGTGGAAGACACCTGGTGTTTTTATCTGCCCTCCAGCATCCATTCCCCCATCTTCCAGTAACTGAAAGCGCAGTTCTGGACAGGCTGACTCCACCCCTCTTGGAGTAGGTGGGCATTTAACCCTGCTAATTAGAGTTTTTGACTTGGCCACAGTAATTGTTTCAAGGGCAGACATGAAATACTAGCACTGGAGAGGAGCCTTTGCTAAGACTCCCCTTTCCCCTGAGGCTAAAAAAGGATGTTAAACAAGCCTAGGGCAGGCAGCCACCTTTGCCACCAGCAGCTGCCTAAGAATGATGCCAAAGCAGAGGAAAGCAAAGCCAGGAGTTGGAGAGAGCAAGACTGAGTTATCACCATAGTACTGGATCTAGTCCTGCCTATGGCAATTTTATGCCTGGAGTGGTTAAATAAAAATATTCTCTCTCTCTCTCTCTCTCTCTCACTCTCTCTCTCTCTCTCTCTCTCTCTCTCTCTCTCTCTCTCTCTCTCTCTCTCTCTCTGTCTCCACCACCACCACAACCACCATACACACATGCACTTGTGTATGGTCCTAAACTAGTTGGAGTTGTGCTTTCTCACGTGATACCAACACTTTCAACTAAATACCTATTAAAATGGCACTTGCTCACTTCTCTGCTCTCCTGTGACTAATGGAAAAGACATTGTGTTCTTTCCCAATGAATTAAGGGTTGGTTCTCCAAAGGCCACCAGGACATAATTACTTTTTAGCTTACTCCTATGAAACAGAGATATGGTTCTATAAATTGAGGACATATATGTGGAACAATAAATCTCCATCATTTTGGGTACCATAAAAAAAAATCAATGTAAATAGGTGTAAATAGATAAATATCAATGTAAGAAAATGCTAATTGGGATTGAGTTGATTACCATTCTGAGTTACTACTCTAATCTTAATGAGATGCTTCTACTAAATGATAACATTGATCATTTAGATGTAGGTGTATATGAATCTAGATCCATAAACTCAGGTGTGTGGACATCACATAATTTTATCTTCCTTAAACTGCCTCTAAGGTCCCATTTCAATGTGGTGAGTTTGACAGGCAGCCACTTTCTTCCTCTTTCTTCACCAGCGAGGGTCATGAGGATCTTCATTGCTTTCTAGAGCCTGGGCCGCTGACCCCCTCCCCAGCTTGAGTAACCTCTCTACTTCTCTCTTCCTTATTCACAAGTTTAGGCTTCCTTTAAAAACTGCAAGAGAGCCTTCAAAAGACTTTGTTTTCAGCACAGAGCTCTCCAAAGACAAGAAAACCTGAAGAAACATCTATCTGATTGGTAATGATGGAGGGAAAATTACTGCTAGAACAAAACACAAACTAAAATCTCAATAATTTCCCTACGACAAGACTTCTCAACAATGAACCCATAACTGTTCCTGTCAATCATGTGCAAGGCTCTGTGACTCTTTAAGGTGTATTTACTGATCTACAGTAAATGTTAAAGTGAAAGCCCCATGTAAGAAAGTTATTCTCTTTTTAATTTCTTTTGGTCCTTCTAATTAGGTACAAGAGAAAATCCAGCTTTGTGCTGATAGGTCTTTAACACCTTTTCAGCTCTCACTGAACACCCCTTAAAGAGCAAGAAGTCAATCGCAGATTTTCATCCTCTAGCAGTCAAGCAATAGCTGCCTGGCTGAAATTTAGTAACATCATTTTGTTGGTCTATGTCTCTATTAATTTTCATCTTTCCCTCTGTTTATGGCAAGTGATATTGGCTTTCTATTTCTAGTAGTGGTGTAAAATTTCCTTTTAATTTATTTAATGATGACTTATTTAAAGGTGAATATTAAGCAGATAATATGTGTTAGTCTAGATTCTCTAAGAAGCAAATACCAGGAAGGGATTAAATATGCAAGACATTTATTAGGGGATATACCTGAGAGAAAATGGAGAGGGAACTGGGAGGCATTTGGAGACCTGTCAGATCTGGATAGATATCTGACCCCAGTGAAGGAGAGCAGGAAGAAAGGGAGAATGTTCGGTGGAAGTTTCTAAGACTACAAGGCAGTTCTAAGGAAGGTTCAGCAAGGCCTTCAGAGAGTCCTCAGCTTAAGTCACCTGTCAGAGGAGTCCCCTGTCTTCTGGAGGTGCACCTATCTCAGTATCCCTGCTGTGCCCAGTCATTGGTTGGAGCATCTAATGGGAAGCATGGACTCCTTTCCAACTCAGTGATAGATTTCAGAATGCTGTGGCTGAGGCCTAGGGTCAGTCACACTCTGTGTAGTCAGAGTTATATTCCTCTGGCCTCCATATGATAAAATGGGAGGTGCATACATAGAGCTAAAAATCCTTCAGGTGATTTCAGAAAGAGTGATTTTGGGGCAATACTGTGCTAAGGGAAGGTGATATTTCTAGTGGGAGAGGCTGATGTATTGATGTCCTCTCCTCTTCTCCTTCCTCTCTCCCACTGGGGCAGCCTGAATATATTCATGCCCCAATCCTTAGGAAATGAGAATGTGATATTATTTGGAAAAGGGGTCTTTGAAGATGTGATTAAATTGAGGATATTATCCTAGATTATTTGGCGGAGGGGGTGCTGCTAAATGCCATGATAAGTATCCTTATAAGGGAAGGACAGAGGGAGATCGTCTGGACATGTGACCATGAAGGTAGAGACTAGAGCAATGTGGCCACATGGCAAGGAATGCCTTCAGCCACCAGATCTTGCAATGGGCAGGAACAGATTCTCCTCTGGAATCTCCAGAGGGAGCATGGTTCTGTTGTTTAAGCCACTAAATTTGTGGTAATTTGTTATAGCAGCCACAGGAAACTAACGTATACACCTTCCCTTTCTTCTTTTCTCTCTCTTTTCTTTTCTCCCTTCTTTTTGCTCTCCTTCTTCTTTGTTTTGAACCTCTTTCACTACCTTCTGTATATATTTTTTACTCTCCTTTTTACTGAATCAGCAAAAGTAACCTTACTTGTTAATAAATATCCTTTATATTCTCATTTTTCAAGAGAATTTTGTGACTGATCCTGCATGTTTCTTCTGTTTTGTTTTCTCTCTTTCTGACTCCTCTCACTTTTCCCAAGTAGACTTTCTATCAAAACTTTCCCCAAACCCATAATTCAGTGTCACATTTATTTCCCTCGCATGTTAGGTGATGGGGACTAAAAGGTGAATAAATCTGGTATCCTGACCTCAAAGAATCACAACTGAGAGGGATACAGAAATGCAAACTTAAGAACCCTACTGTTTTTCAAGTACTTTGATAAAAGTCTGCCCTGAGTATTGTTGGGCAGAGGATATAGTTGTTAATTATCTCACGAGGTGAGGGGAAAGGAATCTCCTTCAGAGGAGGTAAACTGGAGTCCTGACTTCCTAATCTGTAATGGCCACCATCCACAAACATTGTCGTATATCTACCAAGTACTGAGAATGAGCTGCCGACATAGTGTGGCTGACATAATGTAGTATACATCTTTTTGCCTACTAAATATCCATTTCCCATCTTTTCCTTGATAACAGACCTACAATATTATGGGCAATAGTGATGTACCAAGCTCCATTCTCTCTTCCCAGTCTCCTTTTCAACTAGTTATAGTCATGTGACATAGTTACATCCAATGAGTCCTAAACAAACTCTGTTCTACTGGAGGTCTAGAGGTGTGGCAGCCATCTTGTGACCATGAGGGTGCCAGTATCCTGATGAAAGTCCAGATGTCAGCGTTGGCAGAGCAGAAAGCAAGAGCATGAGACTTTGATAGCGTCTAGAGGTGTGGCAACCATCTTGTGACCATGAGGGTGCCAGTATCCTGATGAAAGTCCAAATGTCAGCACTGGCAGAGCAGAAAGCAAGAGCACAGGACTTTGATGGCATCCTTGAGCAGTTGAACAATGCCTGCAACTGTCCACTTTCAAATTCTTTATAATGAGTAAAAAATGCCTTCTATTGTTTAAGCCTTCTATTGTTCCTTACAGACAAATGAGCACCCAACACATTAATGTTTTGAGAAATTCTGACTTAGATGATGTTGGAAGTGAAGAAGGAGAGAGGGAGAATGAGAGAGTGGGAGAGAAGGAGAAAGAGAGAGAGAGAGAGAGAGAGAGAGAGAGAGAGAGAGAGATGCCTGACCAGCCCCAGCTGCTCCCAAAACCCCAGTCTAGGACTCAGCATGTACATGAAGGCAACCCAAGTCTTGGGAACCATCTAACTGCAACCACTCAAAGGACCACAAGGGACATCCACCCAGCTGAGACCGTCAACTCCTCAGAATCATAGGAAATAATAAATAGTGTTTCAAGCTCCTCAATTTTGGGGTGGGTCTTTATACAGCAGCAAATACCCAGGACAGGCTAGACGCTGTTATTATCGTCATTTTATAGATGCGGAGATGGCGAATGAGAACAGCTTTCCAGTGAGATCAATAGCCCAGATGTAAGCCTTTGTTGCCTGACTCCAGTTGTCCTGGTTTGAAGAGAGTTTGAAAGGTGAATGTGGCCAAAAGTGTCAAGGGAGCTGAGAGTGAAAAAGTGTTCCCTGGCTGTAGAGATCCTAGGGAACTTAGCTTGAGTAGTTCTGGGGAAGGAATCCGAGCAGATGCAGTACCGCATGGTTAGAGGCATGAACAGAAGGTAAGGATGTGAAGGAACAACAGAGATAATTCCTCTAGGACGTGAAGTATAACTCTCCACTCCTTAAGTGTGGGTTGCACAGTGATTTCCTTCCAAAGAGGACAAGTATGGAAAGGGGAAACATGAGAGTAACATCAGTTGAAAAACCTGACAAACACTATTTCAGCCAGGTCATCAAGACCAACATCAACAGTGACAAGTTATGAATAATATACACTGTTGATGAGATATGATGAGAATGGCACTTTACCTCTGTGGTCTTCCTCCCCAAAACCTATAACTCCAGTCTAATCATGAGAAGAATTTCAGATGAATTCCAAATGAGAGACATTCTATAAAATACCTGCCTGTACTCCTCAAAAATGACAATATCATAGAAAATAAGGGAAGTCTGAAAAATCATCATAGTCAAGAGGAGCTGAAAGGAGACATGAATACTAAATGTAATGTGTTATCTGGCCCCTTACAGAAAAAGCTTGCTGATCACACACCACTCTTCCCCACTCCCACTCCCATAAGCCAGTGTTTAGGCTTAGGGGGTTGGCAAACATGAGTATGCATTAGAATCCCTGGAGGGAACACACACATTGCTGAGCCTCATCCACAGAGTCTCTGATTTTTCCCTCCAGGATGGAATCCAAGATTTTGCATTTCTTTTTTTAAAATAATTTAAAAAAATTTAAATTATAGCTGGCATACAATATTATATTAGCTTCAGGTGTACAACATAGTGATTAGACACCTATATAATTCACAAAGTGATCACTCAATAAATCTAGTACCCCTTTGACACTATATATAGTTATTACAATATTATTGACTATATCCCTTATGCTACACATTATATCTCCGTGACTATTTTATAACTACCCATTTATACTTCTTCTTAATTCCTTCCCCATTTTTCAAGGACTTCCCCACCCCCTCCCACTGGTAACCTTCAAAATATTCTCTGTATCTATAAGTTTGTTTCTGTTTTTTGTTTGTTTGTTTCTTTTGTTCTTTAGATTATACATGTATGTGAAATCATATTGCATTTGTCTTTCTCTATCTGACTTACTCCACTCAGCACAATACCCTCTAGGTCCATCATGAAATATTTTTTTCCATTCCTTTACCTTCCATTTGTGTGTGTCTTTCAATCTGAAATGAGTCCCTTGTAAGGGAGCATGTATTAGGGTCTTATTTTCTTATCCATTCAGTGATCATATCTTTTGATTGGAGTATTTAATTCTTTTTCATTCGAAGTACTTGTTGATAGATATGTAGTTATTGTCATTCTTTATATTTTTAATTCATATTTTTTTCTTCTTCTTAAAGAAGTCCCTTCAACATTTCCTGTAACATGAGCTTGGTGGTGACGAACTCCTTTAGCTTTTTCTTCTCTGGGAAGCTCTTTATCTGTCCTTTGATTCCAAATGATAGCTTTTCTGGGTAGAGTAATCTCAGTTGTAGATCCTAGGTTTTCCTCACTTTGAATATTTTGTGCCAAGCCCTTCTGACTTGCAAAGTTCCTGTTGAGAAACTGGCTTACAGTCTTATGGAAGCTCCCTTGTAGGTAACTAATTGCTTTTCTCTGTTGCTTTTAAGATTTCCTATTATATTTAACATTTTACATTTTAATTATGATGGGTCTTGGTGTGGGCCTCTTTAAGTTCATGTTATTTGAGTCTTTCTGAACTCCCTTGGGTTGTACATCTACTTTCTTCACTAGGTTAGGGAAGTTTTCCATAGTTATTTCTTCAAATAGGTTTTTCAATTTCTTGCTCTTTCTTCTCCTTCTGGTACACCTATGATGTGAATATTGTTATGCTTGATGTTGTCCCAGAGACTCCTTAAACTCTTAATTTTTTTGGATTCTTTTTTCTTGTTGCTGTTCTGATTAGATGTCCTCTGTTATCTCATCCTCAGTATTGATGATTTGATCCTCCACTTTATCCACCCTGTTGATTCCCTCTAATGTCCTCATCTCTTTATGAAAGTT
The DNA here is from genome assembly GCA_004027375.1 of Macroglossus sobrinus. NCBI lineage: Eukaryota > Metazoa > Chordata > Mammalia > Chiroptera > Pteropodidae > Macroglossus > Macroglossus sobrinus. The sequence goes on along the minus strand of PVKZ01001667.1, from coordinate 230,307 downwards.
CTTAATGAATTCATCTGTTCTTTCTCTAAGTTCCTGAGCATCCTTATAACAAGTGTTTTGAACTCTGCATCTGATAGATTGCTTGTCTCCATTTTGTTTAGTTCTTTCTCTGGAGCTCTGTTCTGTTCTTTCATGTGGCACATGTTTCTTTGTCTCTCCATTTTGGCTGTCTCCCTGTATTCATCTCTAAATATTAGGTAGGGCTCCTAAGTTTCCCGGTCTTAGTAGCGTGGCTTTATGTAGTAGGTCTTGTGGGGCCCAGCAGCACAGTCCTAGGAGGGGTCCAGCTACAAGCCAAGTTCAGCTGAAGCCTTTGCACCTCTGGGGCCACCTAATATGAGTCACCAAGCCATCCACAGATGGCTGCCACTCATGCTGGGCTTATAGATGCCTTGAGAGGCCAAGCTAGAAACCAAGGCTGGCTGCTGCTAGTGCAGGGCTTGGGGCTGCTAGCAATAGGTACAGAGCATGCTGAGGCCAGATGCTGCTTCTTTGGATTTTGTGAGGCTTTGAGAGATTTTGGAAAAGTCTGCAGCATAATCTAAGACAGGCATTTGTACAAAATCAACTACTGGAGGTGGCTTGGGTGGATCCACAAGTTGGGGAATCACCTGGGTGGAGTAACCAGTGTTATCCAGGTTGATGGCAACTCAGCTATGGTGGCACCTTTGTCTGTATGCTGTGAGCGGGGAGGGCTCAACAAAGGAACATGGATACTGCCAGCACTTCTGTCTGGGGAAAGCCACTCCTCCAGCCTTTGCCCCAAAGCTGGACAACTCAGTGTCTTCCCGCATCTCCCTGGTACTCCTTGAGCAGCTGCCCCAGTACTGGAGCTCTGAACAAGCGAGTGAGCGAGTCTGTCATCGAGTAAGTCTGGGTGCGGACCCCTTAAGAGGAACACCTGTGGCTCCCGCAGCACTCCATGTCATTCAGCCACAACCTCCACTGGTTTTCACAACCAGGGGATGTAAGGACTTCTCTTCCTGGCACTGAAACCCTGTGCTGTGGAGCCCAGCATGGGGCCAGGACCCATTGCTCCTCAGGTGGGGAAGGGGCTATGCATATGAAATAGCCCTCCCAATTCTTGACAGCCACACGCTGTTGTGGGACTCAGCTGTTTCATGTCTCCACCCTTCCTACTTATCTGAGGTGACCTCTTATTTTTGTCCCTAGTTATAGGGCTTTGGTTTAGCCCAGACCTCAGGCGACTCCACATGCTGGTTGCTCTGTAGTTTGGTTATAATTTTGGTGTCATTACAAAAGGAGGTGTGCACAGTCTCTACCTTCTTCATCATCTTGACATGTCTCCCAAGAATTTGCATTTCTAACAAGTTCCCAGCGCTGCTGCTGCTGCTGTTCTGGGGGCCACACATTAAGAATTCCTGCTCCAACTTCACTATATTTCAATTTGACAGCTATGGCTGTGAAGGTCCCAGATTACATGTTAATTCTGACCAACTTTAGTCCATTAGTTAATTCCACAGCTGCAGGAATTGAGCCCAAGTCCCTGCTGCTTGTGGTTGTATGATGTCAGCTACACTATGAAACATCTGGGAAAGGGCAGGCACTTAATTGTTGTAATGAAGAAACCCTAAAATATAGCATCTTAAATAAGAGATTTTTTTCTCTCATGTCAACATTTTAGTTCTTTTAGGATGACAGGGTGATTCTGAGTCACATAGTTACCCAGAGACAGGTTTTCTTTCTATTTGGTGGCTCTTCCATCCCCTAAGAAGTTATTCTTGTCTGCATGGTCAAAGATGGATTCTTCTCATCTCCACATTCAGGCATAAGAGAGAGAGCAGAAGCAAAAGTCTTCAGCAAGTGGCTCATCCTATGTGGGAGATACCAGAAATTGCCCATCTCCTTCAATTCTGCCTACTTCCCATTGGCCCAATATGAGAGGCTGTGAAATGCAGCCTCTTTTTTTTTTTTTAAATGCCTACAGCACCTGGTACTCCAAGGTGGTCTCCCATTCAAGTACTAACTAGGCCTAACTCTGCTTGGCTTCCAAGATCAGATGAGATCAGGCACATTCAGGGTGACATGGCTGTAGACCGAAATGCAGCCTCTTGTTAGGCAGGCCTATATCCCGGAAAATCACGACGAGATTTGAGAGGACAACTAACAGGCCGCCCCAGAGCACTACACAATATTCTCATGACTTAGAAAAACAAAGACTTCATTTTCTCTCATGCTACATGTCCATATCAGGTAGCTAGAGGCTTGCTCCAGGTTGGTGTTGTCCTCATCTTTTGACCCAGGTTGAAGGAGAAGTGCTATAGATTTCAAATTTTGCTTTTAAAAACTTGCAGTAAAGGACACAAATTGAAGTATACAGCTCAGTAACTTTTTTCACAAAGTGAATACACCCATGTAACCAGCTCACAGAATAGAAACAGAGCATGACCAATGCACCAGAAGTCTCCTTGTACTGCGTTAAGTTACTATCCTCCTGTCAAGGGTAACCACTGTTATGCCCAAACCATAGGTGTTTTTATTGCTGTGTAATACTCCACTGATGAATACATTGTTTATCCATTCTACTGTTGATTAACACTATTTGCTTTCAGTGTTTGACTATTACTAACAATGCTTCTATGCACATTTTAGTACAGGGGTCCCCAACCCCTGGGCTATGGATCGGTACCGATCTGTGGCCTTTTAGAAACTGGGCCACTCAGAAGGAGGTGAGCGGTAGGCCAGCAAGTGAAACTTCATCTGTATTTGCAGCTGCTCGCCAGCACTAGCATCACCACCTCAGCTCCACCTCAGATCATCAGGCATTAGATTCTCATAGGAACACCTATCTCTGGTGCCAAAAAGGTTGGAGACCACTGTTCTAGTACATGTCTCATGGTGAATATATATTGCATTTTTCTTAGATATTTACCTTGGAGTGGCACTCTTGGGACAGAGGGATAAGGTAGGTGTATGCTCAGTCTTATACCAAACAGTTCTCCAAAATGGTCATACCAGTTCACATACCCACTAGCAGTATATGATGGCTTTGATTGCTCCACATCTCCACCAGCACTTGGAATGTCAAGCACTGAGTCTATTCTGGTTGGACTTTGCTGGAAAACATATAGATAGGACAACTTTCATTATCAAAAGCCGCAGGATGCCTGGAGAGACACACATGTACATTGAGCATGATACCTCATCCAGTGCTCTCATTTACTAAACCAGGATTTTCATATTGGCAGCTCCACAAATTTTTTTGGCCCAGATATAAAATCTATAGATTTTATGTAAAAATATGCCTATTTTGCTTCTGGGAAAAAAAAATGAATGATTCAGCAACACAGGGTCCTTATTCCCTTGTAACTCTAATTGGCTAGAATTTAGTGAATACTGGTGGCTCTCAATACATCATTCGCATCATTTCCTATGCCTGTCATAATTAACCCACTTTATTCATTCATCTTAGCTCCCTGGCCATAGTAGATAATTGAGTTTCAACACATGCAGTGGGCTCCCTAGCTTCCCTTCTACCCTGATCAAAGCATCCAACATGACTAATCAACATATGCCTTATCCTTATTAGAATATAAAGAATGTGTCAGAAATATTTTTTTTTGCCCCATGTATCTCCATTATTACAACTTTTACTTTGTATTAAGAATTTAAAAATTTCTCTCTTCCCACAGGCAGATCTTAAATAGAATAAAAACTATTGGAAATGATGTTTTAAAGGCAAATACTTCTAGCTTCATGTATCTTTTGCTATGTAACAAATGCATTCCCAAACTTAATGGCTTAAAACCACACTTTATTTGAACATAATTTTTGTGGGTCAGTAACTTGATCAGAGCATAGTGGGAATAGCTCATCTCTGTTTTGTGATGTCTGGGGTCTCAACTGTAATGGCTTGAATAGCTGAGGTCCAGCTGGAATAACTGGGGTTATATCTGAGCCTCAGTCCTTGCTGTTGGCTGAGTTCTTCAGTTCTCTACATGGTCTCTCCATGGGATCCTCTTGGGCTTTCCCATAGCATGGTAGTCTTAGGGCAGTTGGACTTCTTATGAGGGTCTGGCTTCCCCTAGATAGCAAAAGCAGAAGCTTCCAGATCTTTTTAAAGCATAAGCCTAGAACGGCATCCCATCTACTGCATTCTACTGGTCAAAGCAAGTCACAAAGTCAGTGCCCATGCAAGGGGTGTGGAAATGGACTCTGCCTCTCAGTGAGGAAAGCACAAAATATTGGCAGCCTATTTAATTTATTCCACCTTCTTCCCTTCCTGCCAGTCTTTCTTTATCTTCCCTCATCCTCCTCTGCCACTCTGCTTTCCGCAAACATATATGGAATGTTCCAGTCTCTCTGCTATTTATAGGAGCACAGATAAAACATCCCTGACCTCAAGAAGCTTACAATCTAAATGGACAAAATAGACCAACAAACTGACAATTACAATAGAAGAAAAGTGCAATCATATGTGTACATGAAAGGTCTTTAAAAGAGAGGAAATATATTATTCATATTTGTAATCCCCACATCTAATTTAGGGTCAGGCCTTCTATAATCACTAATTAAACCAAAGAATTAATGACTATCGTTAACACTTGAGCACAGATGAGTTTATACAATCACTTCCTAGGAAGAGAAATAACTAGAAGGATGTCTTTAAAAGTTTAATGAAATTAATTGCCTACTTATTAATTTGACTATTGATAAAAATCTCAGGAATTTATGTGTGCAGAATCTTTGAAGCATCCCAAGAACCTCAAAATTTTCAGTTTTATATTGAAAATGACTGGAGTGAGCATTTCAAGATCACTGGGACATGTGGTGGGGAAGCAAGTAGAGGAAGGGACCAACACAGGTAAAAGGAGCTTGGAGAGCCAGTGGGATGGATTGTCAAGGGTAATTTTATTTATCTCATATTTCTGTCGAGAAACCTGCCACTTACCTGGCACTTGTCACATTAAGGCAAAGTTGCTTGGAGGAAACACACAAACACTTGTTTAAGGAACTGCTTATCAGGTTTTCTATGAGTTAATCATGTCTAGTTTTTCTAACTGTATATACCAAAAAAGGAGTCTTTTGGGGTGCAGGATGGAGAAATAATTGCTGCAAAGTTGTCTGGGTCAAGTTCCTTAGAAACAGAGTCGAAAATGAGGTTTCTTGTCCAATTTCTTTATTGGAAGAGTACTCATAGGAAAACCCCAGGGAGTGGGGGTGGGCAGGATGGAGCAGGAGGAACAGCCAAACATGAACGTGGTTTCAGGTGAAGTCACTGCACTGATCCCATAGGGAGCTCGTAAGTGTAAATCGCAACATTGTGAGTCCATCTGCCTTGAGGCGAGGGAACGGGGCTCTTGTACCCCATAATAGTCAGTGACTGCCTGTGACTACCCCAGTGTGTTGGGAGTGAAAACTGTGTGGCAGCTCTTATGACCGAAGGGCCCGAGCTGGATAAAGTTGCAGGTGTAAGATGTTAGCCACAGCACCTGCAGCAGCTGTGGGATAGTAAAAGGGATCCCAGAGGATCCGGGCAGGGCACCAACAGCATCTGCTACTGAAGATGACTAATTCTTTTCATGATTTATGACAAACTTTAAAGTCTAATTTACATTCACACCTATAAGAATGACTGAAATGTACAATCATTCTCACCAGAATATTTCCCAAATGCAGGTGAAGACAGGGAGCTATTGGAACATTCTTACATTACTGGCTCAACTACTTTGGAAAAATATTTGGTTGTACCTGCTAAAGTTGATGATGAAACTATGTCCAAGCAATTCCCCTCCTGAAAATATTCCCAATAGAAATGAGTGCTTGTTTCCAGCAGAATATTTGTAATAATATCAGCAAGAAAAAGGACTATTGATGGATATCAAAAGAAATATCTGAGTGGAAGAAGCCAGCCTCCAATGATTACATACTGTACAATTCTATATGACATTCTCAATAAGTCAAAGCTGTAGTGTTGGAAACTAGATTGATGGTTGTCAGGGATTAGAGGTGAGGATTGGCAGGGAGTTCTTTGGGGCGATGAAACTGTGTCTTGATTGGTGGTTGTATAATTCTACACACACGTTAAAATTCATAAAATGGTACACTAAAAAAGTAAATAAAATAAAATATTTTTAAAAAGATATGTATATGAATGTTCATAGCACTTTATTTATAACAGCCTAAACTGAAAGCTTCCCAAATGTTCATTCAGGAGAACAAACATGTAAATTATGATATGTTCATACTAAGAAAAATTGCCTAGTGCTGAAAAAGAACAATTGAGTGTTATGTGCAATGACATGGATGACTCTCACAGGATGTGAAGAGGCCAGACACAAAAGAGATGACAATGTATGATTATATTTACATAATGTTAAAAAAACAGGTGAGATGAGTCTAAGACGATACAGGCAAGATCATGACTGGAAGGGGACATAAGGTGCATTGTGAGAGTGCTAGAAATGTGCTCTATCTGGATCTGGGTGGTGTTTTCATGAACATATTCATTTGTAAAAGTTCACTAAGCTGTGTACTTCAGATTTGTACTTTGACTTGTGTTAAGTATTACTACTCCAGTGTCTAAAAATGCTTAAAAATTGAAGAAATTATTTTAATCTGCTTTCTGTATGCCTAGGTGGAGTTGTACAAAGTGCTAAACTTCACTGTCAACTATTGGTTCCTTGAGAGCAGGTTTCTTATCTTCACGTGACAAACAGGGAGGGCACTGTGCTAGGCTCCAGGGACACACAGGAGAAAAGGCGCGGCTCCTGCCCTTGATAAATATTTGCTGTCCGTAACAAAGGGAATGGTGATATTCGGAATACACCAAATTCTGGATTACGTGAAAATGCAGTTGCATTAGAACAAATGACCATTTTCCATAAGAGTAAAAGGTTTTTAAAAAGATCTGCTGGGACTGGGAGGGGATTAGACCTTACTTACTAAAGACCACTTCTAAAGGAAAAACTCACCAAGGACTGTGAAAAAGCATGGATCAGAATTCATTCAGAATGATCAGAGGAGTAGAGGTTTGGTGTGACATTTAGCTTCTAATAGAGCTTTCTGTGAACATATTGTTTTCTTTCTGTCCTCATATTAGTTTGATTTATGCTTGCTTTGTCTTATGCCTTCATGTTTTCCACAAAGTTTACAAATAAAAATGTAAGTTAATTGCTTGTAAGAAATATACTAAACCTTGACTCATTTATTTGAGGACCTCAAGTTATTTACATATGTTAGGTTTGAATGACATTTTGATATGATTTTTACACTTAATCTCCTTCCAAGCTCCCAAATACTATCAGCCTGTCCTTAAAATACAAAAAAAAAAAGAGAAAATCATTTCAAACAGAAACAGACAACTATATATTTTAAATAATTTTGAAAGCATAGTGTTTATAAATACTATAGATACGTGTTGAAAATATTTCACTAATATTAATTCACTTATTCTACCAAGGTCTATTAATCATCTTCTTCAATTAGTTCCCTTTTACTGACCATGTGGGAAGCACAATCAAAGATAAATAAGATACCACTTTTGCCTTCATTAATTTAAAATGTGACAAGAGTGGAAATTTATGAGTGTGGCAAATTAAAAAAATAATTCTAATATAAAAATTAAATAAACTATACGTGATTATACAATATATATTTTTTAAATCCTAAAAGGACATTGAGAACAGAAATGACACTAATGAGATGATTAAAAGCTATTTCAGTGGGTATATTACATTATCTTTTTGCTAAAAAGGAAAAAAATATTTGTATTGATTTATATATTCTTAAATTCTGGAAAGAGTCATGAAAAACTAAGACAGAGCTTATCCTGAGACACAAGGAGAACTTGGGTAAATGGGAAGAAGAGTTTTCACTGAGTACTATCTTATATTTGGAAACCTTGTGAAATGTACAAATTTGTTTTAAAATTCACCCAGGATTTATTTTAATCAGGTATGGTAAGACACACAGACATGGAAATGACTTTCACAAAGGAAGAAATTTATATTCACATTTCCCTAGAAACAGGAAGTATAATATACAGGGCCACTCAGGGAAGAACCAGCATTGGTCAGGAGGCAGAGGGAGAGAGAGGGGAAATGTGAGCAAGTGCTTTTGACATGTTTCCAAGAGAAGGAATAGGTGAGATAGGGTAAGCAGGCTTAAGATTGTCTAGTTTGATAATTTCAGTGGGTTCTGGTTCTGGGGTATAGAAGGTGTCCCTAGTTTTTTGGTCCCTGATCTGAGTGTTAAAACCTGATAAAAGGAGTTAGCTGGGGTATGGACTCTGAATTTGTGGCTTACATATGAAAGGCACATTTGCAGGTGAGTCCTTTACTATCTCTAAGAATTGACTAGTCCTGAGAAGGGAAGTATCTCAAGGTTCAAGAAGGCCTCACGATGTCAAAGCTTCAGGGAATACAGAAAATAAAACACAAAATTACTATAATGAAAAAAGTGATCAAATTTTTGCAGGAGTGTGTTTCTCTGTCTCTTGGGATAGCTGCCTGACTTATAGCTCCATCTTCTGTGGTACCCAAGATAGCCCCCACTGGCCAATTCTTTAATATTAAATGATGGCTCCTGGACATAGTTGATTGGCCCAGGATAGGTCTAAGATGGAATAATGAGATTTTCTCTCTGAAAATCTAATACTTAAAACAGAGAAACAGGCAAAAAAAATTTTGGAGCTGAGTTCCTTCAAAGGCAATAACAATTATGATCTATACCTGACTGTTCAATTTGGTAGCCACTAGTACATGTGGCTATTGAGCATTTGATATGAGCTGATCAAAATGTAAAATATCTTGTTAATACATTTTTATATTTATTTCAATATATTGGGAAAAATAAAATATATGAAAATTAATTTTGCCTGTTTATTTTTTCTTTTTCTTTTCTGATGTGGTACTAGAAAATGTAAAATGCCATCTGTGGCTCATGTTCTGTCTTTTGGGCAGCACTGCTCTAGACAAAGAGAGATCTGTGAACATCCAGTGGAGATTTTCTACCTTCTTCCCTCCCCATGTCTTGGCAATTGAACTCTTCCTCTGATTACTGGAAAATCTCATAATGTTTCATACATGAGTGTATAAACTAGCTAGAGTTCATTTATATTTTTTGCTACAAAGTTAAATCATAGGATGTTGTAAGGGTTCAGAAAAGAATCAAATAATCTTGGGTTCAAACTGATCAGAGAGGGGAGACACGTGGATTGAATACATGTATTTATCCCCACTCATCCCTGACTTCACTAAAATAAACACGTAGGGATTACAAAGACCCAAACAAACCCTATTAGAATACAAAGAACAGGAGAAGTGACAACATGCAGAGATGTCACACAGTTTTGAAAGTGGGAAAGTAGACATTGAGAATGAACTAATAGATCAGAGAAAGGTATAATGAAATGCTGCAGTGGGAAGCAAGTTTGTGGGGAAAAGCAACGGGATAAAAAAGAAGGAAGCTGGATTTTGCATCAGAACACTGAAAAAGCTTAGAAATTAGAGGTACAAGAGACTGCCAAAGACAGGGGTGTATTAGTTATCTACTTCTAAGTAACAAATTACCCCCAAAACTTAGTGGTTAAATAAAAATATAATTATTTTTTTTATCACGGTTCCTGTGGGACCGTGATAAATTCATACAGGGCACTGTGAGGATGGCTAGTCTCTGCTCCACAATGTCTGGAGCTCAGCTAGAAGTCCCAAAAGTGAGGGCTGGAGACACCTGAGGATTCACTTTCATCTCTGGTGGTTAATGTTGGCTGTTGGCTTGGACCTTAGCTGAGTCTGTTGGGTAGAACACCCGCATGTGGCTTCTCCATGTGTCTGGGTTTCCTCACAGCTGGGTTCTGTGATAAGCATCCCAAAAAAAGAACAAAGAAGCAAAATGGAGTCATATCACCTTCTATGACCTAGCTCAGAAGTCATGGAGCATCACTTTTGCTGCATTCCATTGACCATGGCAGTTACAAAATTCTACCCAGAATCAAGAGGAAAGAACAGAGACACTCCCACTTCCCGCACCACCTCAGTTGAGGTGTGTCAACACCAGTCTGTAAAAAGTGTTTGTGGGGTGGGCTATACATAGGTGTGGCCATTTAGAAGAATATAATTTCCTATAGGGGTAAGAGATGGGGTATATTATAGGGATATTCGTATAAGAAAGGAGCTGCTAGAACCCTAAGGCCTCTCCCCTGTCCCATTTGTCCATCAACTTTTACTCAGCTCTAGGAATGAAGAATGTGAACCAGAGAAATTTTCTGCTCAGGGACACCAGGCATAGATGAGACCTTACTAGAAAACAGGGGAATTGAACAAAAGTCAACCTACTAATGGGGGGATTCCTGGTGTCCTCCTGCCAGGCTCCTAGGATGTTGACAGTCAGACCTATTATCTCAAAGGCAGGATGTTAGAGGGTTCTTTTTAAGAGAAATTCTCAACATATGAGAAAAGACCTATAGGTATAAACATTCAGGGTTCCCCTAGAATGTTTGAAGAATGTGGTACTATAAGGGTTTTTCACAGATGAAAAAGGGAAATTTCAGTTCTAAAATAATGGAGTAGAGTCAAAATTTCTTTTTAACATGAAATATTAAAAATAAGGAGATCAAGAAACAGAAATACAAATTCATTATTAGGAAAGCTAAGATTGCTCTGAACCCTTCAATCAAAATATGGGGTTAGAACAGCCAGAGGTCAGTCCCAACTACAGAAGAAGTATGGGTAGAGTATACTTGCAACTGCAGAGATCAGAAAATAATCAGCATAGAACACTTTCCCAAAATAAGTGTTGCATCCTGAGGTACTAAAACCAATAGCCTCCTATGTGCAACAGCAAAAAAAGGTTATATAGGTTGTTGGTGGTATCTTCTCTGGACCCTTTTTGCTAGAAGTCTTGAGACACACTTCCTCTCAGGCCTTTTATCCCCATCACTGAGATCAAGAAGAGACCCAGCTTCCTCAGACCTCCTAACCTCTGTGGATGAGGGTCTAGATAGATCCCCAGATCCCCCATTCCTATCTACACTGAACACTCAACCCTGCTTCCACTACCTGCCTTAAATCCAACACTTCTATCATTATGCCCTTTACTCACGTTTAATAAGCCATGGAGACCCAGCTTGTCCTTTATCTCTTGCACTCAATCCCAGAAAAGCACTGCACATTCCTTGTTCTATCCTTTTCCCACCAATGCCTATACATAAAACCTTTCTTCTACCATACAGGAACCAAGTTTCCCTGTATATTCAACTTCTTTATACAATCCTTCCTTTCTGCTCTAATGGAAATCTGACTTTCTTCTGGGGGCATTGTATCCCTGGTCAAGAGTGGCTGTTTTCTTCCCTCCCACACTGGGCAAGAGGTGAGGCAGGTGTCGTCCTTACTCTGCATTGATGTGTCCAGATTATTCTCCCTCTCTGCTCTCCAAACTTCAGCTTTAAATATCATCTATGAGCTTATATCATCCACTACTCCATCGTTGCTGTCATCTGCTTTCCCCGGGCATACCTCATTTATTTCTTGACAATTTTACCTCTTGGTTCAAAATCACACTCTATAACATTATTCGTATCTTAATGCTGGGTGATTTCAACAGACATGTAGGTGATCTTTTCAACCTCTGGCCTTTTACTTTCTTGAACTTTTCCAATAAATCTTGCCTTCATACCACCTCAGCCACACATTTCTACGGTCACAACCGAGATCAGCCCTGCTTAATGTGGGCCATGGGCTAGTGCTAGCAAGCAACGTTTATTAGTGGACATGGGATAAGAACAGAAATTCTAAAGTAAATATTTTAAAGCAGTTATAGCAATTTGACAATGCTACGACATCCAACCATGTAATCAGTGCTTTTTTTATTAGTGTCTTTTATGTCTTTTTAAACACATTTTTCATTTGTTCTCATAATGTGTGTGTGGAAGAGGGTGAGTAGTTTGCAACAGATTGGGTGAGAAGATAAAAGAAAAAGAGCTGATCCATCACCATAGCTGTCTTGAGGGTTCCTGCCTTATCAGTACTGGAAACTGTTTCCATGACATAATGTGTTTTCACTCATTTCACTTCTGACTACCATCCCTTATTGTATCTCCAACAATCAATTGGCCTACCAATGCATTAATCTTGTCACTTTTGTACTATCTTTCTTGCTCTTTGTTTCATCCTTATTTAGCTTACTTTCCATGACCAATAATTATCATCACACTCTCTCCTTCCTCATCTTTCACTGCATCATACTCACTTGGCCATACCTCAAAACTGATTAAATCTACCTCTCTCCCTGTTCTGCCCACAGAGCTGAAGAAGCTGGAGAAAAACACTTTAAATGCTTGTCAAGAGCTTCAACTGGATCTTAGATGCTATCCAGGATTTATATTCTACTTTCCTGTCCATTCACTTCCTATTCTCCTAGACAGCTATTTCACCCCTTCTTTCTCCTCAAATAGTGATGCCTCCTTCACTTCAGTCTCAGCTGACAACCTTGCTCCCTACCTCAGGCATCTTAGAATCTTCACTTGTAGCTTTTACACACTTCTACAGCCACATCTAATGTGCCTTTACCATCTACACTCACATACTCTGTTACCATAAGTGCTGTAATTAGTACTCACTTTTATCTAAAGCCAATGCCTCTTCTTCTTTTTCAGATACTATCCTCTCTCTCACACTCTAAGAAATCACTCCAATGTTTCCTTCTCTACTAGGTTATTCTCCTCTGGACACAAGTATGCTATTGTTGCTCACAGCTTAAAAAACAAAAAACCAAAAAACAACATTCTCTTAATTTCTACCACTCTATGTCTTTTCTTTGCAGCCCCATTTCCCTGAAGGTTGTCTGTGTTACTATCTTCAGTTTCTTTCTGGATATTGAAGAAGGAAGTTAAAGAAGATACAAACAAATAGAAGCATATATTGTGCTCATGGATAGGAAGAATTAACATAATTAACATAATCAAAATGTCCATACTACCCAAAGCAATCTATAGATTCAATGAAATTTTTATTAATGGCATTTGTCAGAGAATTTGAACAAATAATTCTAAAATTTATTTAGAGTCACAAAAAAATTCAAATAGTCACAGCAATCTTGAGAAAGAAGACCAAAGTTGGAGATATCACAATACCTACTATCAACTGCAAGGCTATAGTAATCAATACAGCATGGTACTGGCATAAAAACAGAAACATAGATCAATGGAACAAAATAGAGAGCCCAGAAGTAAATCCATACCTATATGGTCAATTAATCTATGACAAGGGAAGAAAGAATATACTATGGGGTGAAGACAATTTCAATAAATGGTGTCAGGAAAATTGGACAGATAAAAGTAAAAAAAATGAAGTAAAAGAAATGAAACTAGACCAACTTCTTATGCTATATATAAGAATAAACTCAAAATGGATTAAAGACTTAAATGTAAGACAAAAAAACCCATAAAGCTCCTAGAAGAAAACATAGGCCATAAACTCTCTGACACTGCTCTTAGTAATGCTACCTCGGGCAAGAAAAACAAACAAACAAACAAATAAACAAATGGGACTACATCAAACTAAAAAGTTTTTGCAAAGCAAAGGAAACCATTAACAAAACAAAAAGATGACCTACTGAATGAGAGAAGATGTTTGCCAATGACAGTGGATTAATATCCAAAATTTATAAAGAACTCATACAACTTAATGCCAAAGATTAACGATCCAATTAAAAAATGGGCAGAGGACCTGAACAGGCATTTCTCCAAAGAAGAGATACAGATGGCCAATAGACATATGAAAAGATGCTCAATGTCTCTAATCATCAGAGAAATACAAATTAAAACCACAGTGAGATATCACCTCACTCCTGTCAGAATGGCTATCATCAACAAATCAAAAACAGGTATTGGCGAGGATGTGGAGAAAAGGGAACCCTCATGAACTGTTGGTGAGATTGCAAATTGGTACAGCCATTATGGAGAACAGTTTGGAGATGCCTCAAAAAAACTAAAAATAGAACTACCATATGATCCAGCAATTGCACTTCTGGGTATTTATCTGAATACAAAACACTAATTTGAAAAGTGTTTTGTGAAGAATATGCACTCCTATGTTTATGTCAGCATTATTTACAATATTCAAGACATGGAAACCACCTAAGTGCGTATTAATAGATGACTGGAATATTACTCAGCCATTAAAAGAATGAAATTTTACTATTTGTAACAACATGGATATACCGAGTATCATAACAAGTGAAATAAGTCAGACAGAGAGAAATACCATATGATGTCACTTATGTGTAAAATCTAAAGAACAAAATAAAGAAACAAACAAAATAGAAACAGACCCAGAGATGCAGGGAACAAGCTGATGGTTGCCTGATAGAATTGGGGTTGGCAGGCTGGGTGAAAAAGTGAAGTGATTAGGAATTACAGATTGGTAGTTATGAAATAGTTACACAGATGTAAAGCATAAGAAATATTGTCAGTAATATGGTAAAAACTATGTGTAATGTCAGGTAGGTACTAGATTAGTTGGGGGGTCAATTAATAAATTATATAAATGTCTAACCACTATGCTATATACCTGAAAGTAATAAAATAATATTGAATATCAACTGTAATTGAAAAATCAAAAAAGAGGGGGAGCTAAAGAGGAGTAAAGTTTCAAATTCCAGGTAAAAAACAATAAAGTCATGGAGATGTGGTGTATAGCATAGGGAATGCAGTCAATAATATTGTGACAGTGTTGTTTGGTGTCCGATGGTTGTGGTACTTATCATGGTGACCACTTTTTCAGGTATATAAATATTGGATAACTGTGGTGTACACCTGAAACTAATAAATATTGTATGTTAGCTACATTTTAATAAAAATCTTTAAAAATAAAATATACCCAGACAAACTATATTTCTGTACAAAACCAACATAAGAATGTTTTTGAGTGTGCAAGCATTTAGGGAATACAGTTTTTATAACCCTTTTTAAAAGATGCTCATAGGGGAATAAGTGGAGAAACAACACAGAAAGGACTGTTAAGGACTGTGGAATCCATTTAAATGTGGAACTCACTTGAAAACAGGTGTGGGGATTATGGTTACAGAACAGACTGTAGGTATTATAAACTCTGGCAGTGAAGAAATAATATAAATAACAAGAGTTGAAAAAAGAGAGAAAGTGGAAAGTAGGGTAAGTACACTGATTTCTTCAATATTTAGTGCTGGCAGTCAGAAAATATCATTTAGAGTTGATAAATCAAGCACAGAGGTCTAAATGTGTTTAAAGCTATAAAAGGTAAAAGTTAAAAAACAGTATTATCTACTATAATCAGGTCGTGGGGAGAGTGGATTTATGCCAGTTACATCAAGTTTATAGAAGAGAGTAAAAAGCAGTCTCAGGAAGATCCCAGCAAAGAATGCAGGTTGTGATCGAAGAATCTAACATACTATATTGGAAAAGTATGAAACAACCTCACTGACAGGAGTGGGGGGGAAAGGTGCTGACTTAGTCACTTGGAAAATCATAGAATCTGTAAGACTAAAAGCAAGGGAACTGCAAAAATGCATGGTACTGCAGCTGATAAAGTGATTTCCCATGGGGGTATGGGTTAACAATCCTGAGACTGCTCTATCTGTATGCTAAAACTGAACAATTAAATAAATCGGTTGTGGGTGATGGGAGCCAGGTTTTTTACTATTGAAGTGGGAATTCACAGATAAATAAGAAGACTAGAATGATCCACGTAATAATGATTACAGTTGGAGACAACATTTTTAACATAATATAGATTCAGATAGTTACACAGAGAGTAATATTTATAGCTATATGTATATACAAAGGTTAGTACACACACGTATATTTGTTTTATCATCTGTCAAGGCCTAAAAGAAACAACACTCCAGCAACAACAGCGCATATAGGGCTGAGGTTTTGGTTTCCAATACCACTCTTCAATGAAAGGAAACAGGGTTCCTTGGAAAAATGGCTAATTCTAAATCTGAAACAGGAAATATACAAGATGAACCTGGAACATCTGGTAGTGCCAGGAAGTATGAAAGTGTGAGAAAAGAAAAACCCACATTGATGGGGATGTATCAAAGGGCACAGGAGCTGACTGAAAGAGCTCCTAGTGGTCAAAGATGGAGAAATTTGAGAAAGAAAATAAAGTAATAGCACATTATAACCCAAAATATAAAATAAGTATCATAAATTTAAACTGATATAAATAATGATTAAATAAATTAGCAGATGGAGAAAAGGAGAGACAAATCTGTGCAGAATTCCAAATCATTGAATTCTCCTCCATTGAATTCACAGTGATCAATTCCTGTGCCAGAGGAAAAACTGTGTTAGACTTACTGAAAGACTATTGTCTCCAACATGTTACCTTCCTAAGGCATTTTCAAGGGCAGTTTTGACTGTGATTTTTGCCTTACATGTTTATTGCTGACTTTAGAATCTAAGCCTGAGGAAGATGGGACCCCATTGTATTAACCTGTAGAGCCCACTAGGGCCATACTTGAGTCAGGGCTTCATGTTTGCTTTTTAAATAGTCATAATGGTGCTTTACAGAGTGCAATGTGCTGCACTGTTTCTGCAATTACTGGGTGCTAAGACTGGAACATTTACACAAAAGTTGGTCACTGGTGCCAATTTAGCTACACCTTCTTTCTTCTTCCTAAACAAACTGCCCTCTCCCTGTCTGCCCTGTCTTTTTCAGCCCTGCCCCTTCTAATGCATTGCCTTATGCTTCTGTCCTCACCTGTTAAGGTCATGCCCATGATCTGTCCATTTTAAACCTATGCATTCCTATTAATACTTCCCACTAGAGTACTGATGATTAATGTTCTTCAAGACTTGGAAATCCATTTCTCCTATAATAGCTTTAAAGACCTGGCCCTGATTCAAGCCCACATAACACAAGTCAAATTACACACTCAGTGGTGAAGGCATTTTTTAAGTCCCACCCTTCTATGAGTTAAGGTGAAACAAGCGTTGTGTGACTATGTTGATCAAACACAGGGAGCTGACTATACTCCCCTCCACTAAGTTTTCATTTCTTGGTTCTTCTCCAAGACCATGATTTCTAAGTGCACTTCTTTTTTATATTTCTTTTTACTTGGAAAAGGTAGAAGAGGAGGGCAGAGAGTGGTATACTAGTCTAAAGAGTTTGGGATTTTATCCTTTAGGAATGGGAAGCCACTTAGAGGTTTTTAAGAAGGTCAGCTTTATATTTTTTGTTTTAGAGAGTAAGTTGAATCTGATGGCAGTGGTTATGTCTCCCAGTGATTTTACAGAGGGAGAATTACCATGCAAGTAATCAATTTCAAAGGGGCTTCATGGTTTGGAAACAACTCAGCAAGGGCAGGGTATTTAGAAGCTCTCAGATTCCAGTACACCTGAGTTTGAACATACTTGCATCTAAGACTTCCTTTTTTAATGTCATCACTAACATTTTCTCCAGATCCCGTCAGAATTGACATTAAAGGGACAACAACTGTGCATGGAGCACCACTGTCCCCTCCAGGAGAGCAGTTGTCACTCTGGGCATATCTGGGTCAGTCCACAGCTCAAAGAAGGGAGCTGGTGTGATTTCAGGATACCAAGACACTAGAATAAAGGCAGATACACAAGGTTTAGAAGTTCTGGCCTAAAAAGCAAATTATGTTAAATTAGTTATGCTTCCTAATCTTTGTCCCACCCTGATACACATAAAAAAAGGATATTTATGTAGCTCTTTGGAGTCAACTTGAGGGAGTGTGAATAATTTTAAATTTAGCTTTGTAGATAATAATTATTCACATTCTCTTTATATATCATTGTAAAAATAAAAATAAAAACATAAAATCTATGATAGCATAAATTATAAAAAGAAAAATAAAAACAAAATATTGAAGCAGATTTAAATGCTGAATTTATGTAAAATTTTCTAATAACAAGTCTGTGATTTTTTTAAATGAAAAACTAGAGCTTATTTCTCTTTGTCTAACTTTTAAAATCAAATTGTATGTTTAAAATATATGCACATAATTCCTGATCAAGACATTTTAAATGATAATCTTCAATTCTTGATAGTCATGGAGAAAAAACTTTCTTGGTACAAGAAGTAATGAAAAAATTTAAATCGTTTTTGGGGGGAGAAAAAAATGGCATAGATGATATGGTCCCTTTTGCGACCAAATGAAAGTTGTGGAGCAAACATCAAGAAAAGTCGCCTGGGATCTAGATGAACAAACCATACAACTAGGGAGAAATCTAAGAAATCACCCTGCAACAGGAGGAGGTAAGACAGGCTAGGATGCGAGTCTGCCTGGTTCCAAGCTGCTAAGTTGGACAGAGGATGCGGCAGCTGCAGACACCTCTTAAAGGGGCTGTGTCCCTGAACAAACTTTTGCGGTGACAGACCTGCTGACTCTGAGCAACAGCACTGAGTCGATTACACAGAGGCACAGGGACTTACAGGGGCACACTGAGTTGTTGGAGCAAGGGCCAGAGGCGAGGATCTCGCCCAGACAGAAGTGCCAGAGGTATTCATTGTTCTTCTGTTGAGCCCTCCGCATCCCAGTGTGTAGATGCAGCATCGCCATACCTGAGACGTCACCAAACTGGATAACAGCTGTTGCTCTGACCAGAGGATTCCCTGAAACTCCACCTCCCCCAACTCATGGCCCCACCATGCCATATCCAGGTGTGTCCTCAGAGTCAGGTGTTCCTTGTTAAACAGAGCCGACTCACACTGGTGGCAGCTGGCCTCCATTTCTGCTGTAGCCTTTTGAGACAATTATTAGCACAGCATCTATGGATTGCTTGCTGAATCTTAACAGGTGGCCCTGAAGGGGTAGAGGTTTGAGCTAAATTTGGCCTGCAGCTGAACTCCTCTCAGTACTGTGCCACTGGACATCTACTTCAAAAATCCACATTTATAAGACCGGGAGACTTAGGAGCTTAGCTTAGTACGTAGAAACAGACACAGAAAGACAGCCAAAATGAGAAGACAAAGAAGCAGAAACCATATGAGAGAACAGAACAGAGATCCAGAAATAATGGAGTCAAGTAATCTAACAGATGCAGAGTGCAAAACACTGGTTATAAAGATGCTCAATAAACTTAGGGGAAGTGTAAATGAACTCAGTGAAAATTTTAACAAAGAGATAAAAAAAAATGGAAAATTGAAATTATAAAAGAGAACCAGTCAGAAATGAAGGACATATTATCTGAGATGAAGAGTATATTAGAGGGAATCAACAAAGTGGAAAAAGCATACACAATCAAAATGGCAAGAAAAAAGAAGCCAACTCTATAAGAATAACTTAAGGAGTCTATGGGACAAAATTAAGTGTAAAAACATCCATATTCTGGAGGATAACAAGACATTGAAGAGCTATTTGAAGAAATAATGATGGAAAACTTCTCTCATTCTGTGAAGGAAATAGACATACAACTCCAGAAAGCTCAGAGAGTCCCAAGAAAGAAGAACCCAAAGAGACCCACACCAAGACACATCATAATTAAAATGCCAAAGTTTAAAGACAAAGATAGAATCTTAAAAGCAGCAAGAGAAAAGCATTTAGTTATTTTTAAGGGAGCACTCATAAGACTGGCAGCTGATTTCTTGAAAGAAACCATGCAGGAGAGAAGGGCTTAGCACAGAATATTCCATGTGTTGAAAACCTGGGATCAATAACCAAGAATATTTTATCCAGTAAAGCTATCATTTAAAATCGAAGAATAGATAAAGAGCTTCCCAGACAAAAATAAGCTAAAAGAAATCCATCAACTCCAAGCCAGTATTACAGAAAATGTTGGAGGGACTTCTTTAAGAAGAAAATAGCATGTATCAAAAACATGAATAAAGACTGGTAATAACTACATATCTATCAACAAGTACCTCAAATGGAAAATAATTAAATGCTCCAACCAAAAGATAGAATGGCTGAACAGGTAAGAAAACAAGACTCCTACATATGCTGCCTACAAGAGACTCACTTCAGATTAAAAGATACACACAGACTAAAAGGAAGGGAATCGAAAAAGATTGCCTTGATGGACTTAGAGGGTATTGCACTGAATGAAATGGGTCAGATAGAGAAAGATAAATATTGCATGATTTCACATACATGTGGAATCTAAAGAACAAAATCATCAACAACAAAAGCGGAAATAAATTCATAGATACAGAGAATATTTTGAGGGCTACCAAATGAGAGGAGGATTGGGAGAATACAAAAAAAAGGCAAAGGGGTTTAGAGGTCCAAGTGGATTGTAGGAGAGGAAGAAGATTAATAATGTTGTAATAAATGTGTAAGGGAGAAGAGCGGTACTAGATTTAGTGAGGTGATTGCTTTATGAGTTATGGGGATCTCTGATCACTATGCTGTACAACTGAAACTGGTATATTATTTTATGCCAGCTATAATTGAAAAAAACCCTTATTGAATTATACAATGTAAATATGAGCATGAATTGTCTATTATATTTCAATAAAGCCAGAAAAAAGTAAAAAATAAAAATGTTCCAGTTCATAATTTCATGTAAGATTTTGCAAATAGGTAGGTCATGCATATAGATATGAACACAAAATCTATGTGCCATTTGATTACTTTTCTCACACACTTAGTACCTGCAACCAGATCAAGCAACAGAATGACACTAGCATTCAGAAGTCCTGTTCGTGCCTTTTCCCAGGAAATACTCTTCTCATACTCCCAAAAAGGTGGCTACTATATAAGTGGGATTTATACAGATATATTTGCAACATGTCTTCTGATGTACATATGTATGCTTTCCACATGGCCTGTGTCTGGGAGTGAAGTTACTGGACCATGATTTTCGCATGCATTCAGCTCCAGAGGATACAGCTGAAGTGGCTCCAGTGACATTCTCACCAGCAGTGCACAGCATTCCAGCTGTTCCATGTCTGCCAACACGTGCAATGTTAGTCAAAGGCATTATTTTTTAACAATGATTCATAAATTTAGAGCAGTTGAAATTATATTGAAGGGATCTAACAGCTCTTTTCTTCCACTAATAATGATAATGTTGACATTTTTTTTTTACTGTGACTGAATTTTGAATCTGAAGGAGTTGTCAAACCAAGCATTGCAAAACAACTCAACTCTAATCCACAAGTATGGGGGAGAGTACTCATGCTGGGATGTCACCAAAAGGCTCCCTCAGTTGCAAGTGAACAGATACTTTCTAAACATGTGAAGGCAAGGATTCAGGGCCACTGCTGGCAACAGTAGCGAAAGAAACCCTCCCTCTCCCTCTAGGTAGTGAGTGTTATGACTGGGGCAGGGAGGTGGGGGTACTGGAGTTTCACTGGCTGGGACACATGTTAATTTTGATGTAGCCATGCTACTAATTAATCATCTGAATCAGCAGGCCAAGGAGGTAGCAGACATATCATTGTCCCCATAGTACATAGGAGGAAACTGAGGTCCCAAAATGTAAGGGATTGTCCCAAGTAAAGACAGAAGCCTTTTTTGTTGCAGCAGAGCTTTGGTCACAGAGGCTAGTTTCTGAAAACAATATTCTGAAGGAAGGCTGCAGGGAGGAATAGAAGACCCCAAGGCAGAATTGCAAAGGGCCACATGAATGGACATGTCTCTCAGAAGTCCTTTCAAGTCCATTCAACATTCCTGGGAGGCAAATGCTGCCACTTCAAAACTTAGAGTCCCTGTTGGTTTCTCTCTTCTATTCTGTTTATCTCCTCTCTCATCTGTGTATCTCCTCATATCTCCTTCCCTCTCCTGCCTATCTCTTTTCTCCCATTTTTTAAGTAGCTAAGATATGAAATAGAAAGATTCTAGATATACATATTCTCCTTATATCTGTTGACTGAAGAAATATGTTTTCTGTTTTAAACCAGGCAAATGTAATCCTTTATGTCTTTTGAAAACAAAACTAATCAGGTCACCTTGTAACTTGATGCCTCGGGGCATGCTACCTATGCTCTGTGCCTCAGTTTCCTCACCTAGAAAATGGGGATACTAACTGCATGTGTTTTATAGGGTCATTATGAAGATAAAATGAGTTGATAGATATAAACAGCTTTATTTTTTTTACCTTTTAACAGCTTTATTTTGAAATAGTAATTAATATACCATAAAATTTATCCTTTTGAAGTTTACAATTGAACAGTTTTTAATGGATTCGCAGAGTTGTGCACCCACCAGAACGATCTAATTCTAGAACATTTTCATCACTCCAAAAAGAAACTCTTTAGCAGTCTCCATCTCCTAAATTCCTAAGCCCCTGACAATCAGTGTTCTACTTTACATCTCTATACTAGTCATGTTATATAAATGGTACCATACAATAACTGGTCTTTTGTGACTAACTTCTTTTACTCAGCATAGTGTTTTCAAGATGTCAAGGTTCACTTATGTTGTGGCATATATCAGAACTTAATTGTTTTTCTGAGTATGTGTGTGTATGTACACATATAATTTTTTTCTTCTTGGTTCCTTAAAAAATGTCTAAAATTTATTTTGTTTCCAGCTTTTTTGAGGCATAATTTACAAAAAAAAATTGTACATGTTTAAGGTATACAATGTGATCTTTTGATATACCTATATATTGTTAAATGATTAATACAATCACGCTAATTTTGAACATCCATCACTTCACATAGTTATCGTGTGTGTGTGTGTGTGGTGAGAACATTTAAGATTTATCTTCTTAGCAAATTTTAAGTATATATACAGTATTATTAATTACAGTAGATCCCCAGAATTTATTCATCTTTCAACTGAAATACTCAACAGGTATAAGGAAAGATGCTCAACGTCATTAATCATCAGGAAATATAAAGCGCAGTCCCAGTGAAATATCACCTCACACCTGTTAGAATGGCTATTATTAAAAAGACAAGTAGTAACAAGTGTTGGTGAGGATGTGGAGAAAAGGGAACCCTGGTACACTGTTGGTGGGAATGTAAATTGGTACAACCATTATAGAAAACAGTATGAAGCTTTCTCAAAAAACTAAAAATGAAACTACCATATGATCCAGCAATCCCACTTCTGAGTGTATATCCAAAGGAAATGAAATCAGGATCTCAAAGGGATATCTGCACTCACATGTTGTCTGCAGCATTATTCACAATATCCAAAATGTGGAAACCACCTAAAAGTCAATCAACAAATACCAGATAAAGAAGTTGTGAGATTATATATACATTTGTGTGTTTATGTGTGTATACATATACATATATACATATTCATAAACAAAATGTTATTCAGCCATAAAAAAAAGGAATCCTGCCATTTGCAACAACATGGATGAACCTGGAGGAACTTATGCTAAGTAAAATAAGTCAGATACAGAAAAAAATATTTTTTACATATGAACTCTAAAAATTTGAACTCATCCAAGCAGAGTGGAATTGTGGTTGCCAGGGGCTGGGGGATAGGGTAAATGGGGAGATGCTAGCTAAGGGATAAACAGCTCTAAAATGTGTGTGGTGCCTAAATGTGCTAAGCATTTGCTAATATTCTGAAGTAATTTTTTTTACCCTCTTCGTGGGTGAGTGGACCTCTATTTTTAAAGTCTTAGACCTTGTAGTAAAAACTTTACCTGTACTTATTTCTGTGATTATTTCAGGAGCACTTTTCACCTAAAATCTCCAATGGTTAAACAGAACTTTTCCATTTAGTCAGCATTAGAGATGATTTATCACTGAGAGAAAGAGAGTGAGGAATTTCAGAACAGCCAGCACCTGATTCCTAGAGGAGAGTTGCTGGAAGGTTCTGACAGAACACTGGTTCTTGAGTCTTCCCTTGTGTTGGACGATACTGACTCTAGAACTGTAGATCCACACACACTTAACTTTGGGGAACAGTTTATTGCTGTATAACTGTGGCTGCTATAACAAAAATACCATAGAATGGGTATATTAAACAACAGAAAGTTATTCCTCACAGTTTTGGAGGCTGGGAAATGTGAGATAAGAGTGCGAACATGGACAAGTTCTAGTGAGAGATCTCTTCCTGGTTTGCAGATGGCCACCTTATTACTATGTCCTCACATGGTAGAGAGAGATGCTCTGTCTTTCTCTTCTTAACAAAAACACTAATCCCATCATAGTGGTTCTACTCTCATAATTTAATCTAAATTTACTTACCTACTAAAAGTCCTACCTCTAATACCATGCCATTGGGGGTTATGATTTCAACATGCAGTTCATAACAATTGCTACTTGTTAACTGTTCTTTTTATTGTAATTATTTGATATACCAGTCTATCTTCCTTTCAGGCATTTAGCTGCTTGAGGGATGGGGTGGGTACCTGGAATACACTGCTCCTGGGACAGTCAGTCAAAGTTTATTGGGTAGAGACCAGTCAAAATGAGTAAGAGAGGACACCCAATCAGAAGAGCAACAGAAAAAGAATCCAAAAAAATTAAGAAAGTTTAAGGAGGCTCTGGGACAACATCAAGCATAACAACATTAGCATCGTAAGTGTACCAGAAAGAGAAGAGAGAGAGAGCAAGAAATTGAAAATCTATTTGAAGAAATAATAATGAAAAATTTCCCTAACTTAGTAAAGAAAATAGACATACAACCCCCGGAAGTTCAGAGAGTCTCAAATAAGATGAACCCAAAGAGGCCTACACTAAGACACATCATAATTAAAATGCTAAATGTTAAATACAAAGAGAGAATCTTAAAAGCAGCAAGAGAAAAGCAACTAGTTACCTACAAGGGAGCTTCCATAAGACTGTAAGCCAATTTCTCAACAGGAACTTTGCAGGCCTGAAGGACTTGGCACTAAGTATTCAAAGCGATAAAAACCTAGGATCTGCAACTGAGATTACTCTACCCAGAAAAGCTATCATTTGGAATTGAAGGACAGATAAAGAGCTTTCCAGAGAAGAAAAAGCTAAAGGAGTTTGTCACCACTAAGCCAGTATTACAGGAAAGGTTGAAGGGACTTCTTTAAGAAAAAGAGAAAATATGGATCAAAAATATAAATAAAGAATGGCAGCAACTACGTATCTATCAACAAATACTTCAAATGAAAAAGAATTAAACACTCCAATTAAAAAATGGGGTGGCTGAATAAATAATAAAACAATACCCTTACATATATAAGAGAGTTACTTCAGATTAAAAGATACACACAGACTAAAAATAAAGGCATAGGAAAAGATATTTCATGATGGACCTAGAGGACATAGTGCTAAATGGAATAAGTCAGATAGAAAATGAAAAATGCCCTATGATTTCATGTATATTTGGAATCTAAAGAACAAAATAAACAAGAAAAACAGCAAAAAAATGGAAACAAACTCATAGGTGCAGAGGATATTTTGAGGTTTACCAGATTGGAGGGTATTGAAGCAAAGGGATTAAGAAGTACAAATGGCTAGTTACAAAATAGTCAGAGATATAAAGTATAACATAAGGAATGTAGTCAATAATATTATAATAAATACGTATGGGGCAGAGGGGTACTAGATTTATTGTGGTGATCACTTTGGGAGTTATATAGATCTCTAATCACTATGTTGTATACCTGAAACTAATATAATAACATATACCAAGTATAATTAAAAAATAAAAATATTTTTAAAAAAGTTTATTGGAAAAAAAGTCAATCAGCAAGTCTAGACATTTTTTGTTTGAAATGTATTCATTAGTAGAGACTCTTTAAGTTGTCTCAGAAAACCTCTTTTGTTCAAACACACTGTAAACACTTAAAAATGTACTTACAGTAGATGGAAATTATATTAAAGGGAAAAAAAGTTGGTTTCAATGTTTGATGGTATGCAGTCATTCTCTCTCAACCCAGTAATTTTTGAGACAATAATCACACAAAACATCCTGCTTAGGTTTTATAAACATTTAAACAGATAATCCATGTTTTATTTGACACTGTTAACACATAAAAGATTTTTTAAAAGTAGAATAAAACATTCAGGAAGGCAAGTTGAAAAAGTAATCATGATAGAATGAAAGACCATCAAACTCTCTGGGGTACATTCTAAACATATATAGCTCTGCTGAAGGCTCACTGACTTAGAGGGAAAGAGTATCTGGAGTTTAATATTAGTAAAAAAATCCAATCTAATGCATTTTTTTTTCTTTAGAGAATATGCAAATACACACTGAATTAAATTGCTTTTAACTCCAAGGTCTGTTAGGGCATGAATCCCATTTTCCAATTCAGTGGTACATTTCCCCTGCTTAAAAAAAAAAAAAATGCTTCAGACAAAATAACATTTGAAAAGGGTATTAAAATGTTTTTATTATTAAAATTTTTATTATATTACATTTCTTAAAAGCAATAGCACATCATGCCATTTATGCTCGCATGAGAGGCTTGGAAGAGCAAAGTATTGCAGAGATGAATGTCGAAGACCTTGGGGGAGAATAACCAAGACCGAGCCTAAATCGATATCGTACATACTTGTTTCCATAGGAAGAGGTTTGTTCTCTGTCAATTCTAGTGGGAAAGAATAACTTGATAATACCTCATTACAAAGCCAAACGTCTTTCTACGTCTTTTGACAGTACTTTCCGCTATTCTCGACAGGGTACTTCATTCCATTATTTATGTTCCTAGTGACGTGGGCTCAGGAACCGTTTTAGAGATAGCGGATCTAAGGATGTAAAAGTGACCTCTTAAGGATTACATTGGCAACAAGGTGACCAGCTTTTTTTCATATCAGGAGGCAAGGAGGTGTCGCTGTCCAGTTAACATGCTCTTTAGCCAGGTTTTTCAATTTCAAAAATCAGACTGTGAGAAGCTACCCCACAACGTCAAGGTGAAAAAGTAGCTGATCGTGTCTACGTTTAACTAGCAAAATTCCATCTCCTGGTGGTACCTCCCCTGCCAAGGGAACAATAAGGGCTGCTTTTGATGAAGCTGGTATGAAGTAAAGCATCTGAGACAGCCAGGCACCCTAGTGGCAATCCCGCGCCGCCCCCAGGACGCCTCCTTTCGCTGGTGGGGGGGACAAAAATGAAGTGGCTCAGGCATGGATCTTCCCACCCCATCCCCACCCAGCAAGGTGCTGGAGCCAGCTTTGGGCTTGGGCTCCTTGAAATTTTAATCCACTCCGCAAGGTAAGAAGTGGATCCCTCCGGTCCCGGGGCCCCCACTCCAAGCCGCGCTTGCAATGGAATAGGGGCGCCGCTCGGCTCTCGATTGCTCGCTCCTGGCGGCGGCTGGGACTCTACACTCGACGTGTCCGGCCTGGCTCGCACCGGCAGCGACGCGCTCTGCGGCCGCCCTGGGGCCTCGCGCGAGTGGGAGGGGGAGGCCGCGGCGCCCCGCGTGGGGATGTCGAGGAGCTCGAAGACGGTACTGGGCCTTTCAGTGGTGCTGACGGTTGCCACCGTAGTCGGCGTGCATGTGAAACAGCGGCAGGACCAGCAGGTCGGTGTCACGTGACCGTCTCTTCTGCGGCCCTCGCGGCAGCGGCCTCAGGCTCTCTGGTCTCTCGGAGTGGTTGTCGCTCCTCTTGATCTTCTCCCCACTCTTCTTCGCGGCCCAGCCGGGTACCCCCAGGCTTTCGCGACTGCGGCCCGGCCGCCGGCGGCAGATCTCTGAGCGCTGCAGCCCCGGCGGCCGCGTGTGACCCGCTAGGCCCAGGCCAACCCCTCCTGACCGGCGCCTGGGAGCGGGACCCTCCCTGCTGAAGTTGCTTGGCTCCCGTGAACGCGCGCCCGTAGGATAGTCAGCGGTACCATTTTCAAGTCACAGCCAGCTTGCAGTGATATGACCGTTCAGCATCTCACTGGGACCTCTAGAAAGTAGAGGAGGGGAAAGGGTTTCCTTGAAGTGCATGCAGCATGTTACCTGCCTCTCACCAGTCCCAGGCCCAAGGTTGGATCTTACTTGGTTTAAATGCTAATACTATTTTAACCCCAGGATAAAGAAGGCCTCCTTGCACCCGCCTTCGTGCCTTTGGCTAAGATATTTTGGTGAGGTGCTTGTTTTTTGGTTTTTGTTTTTTTTTTTTTTTTAAAGAGCAGTTTGCTTTGGAAACAAGATTCTGGGAACGATAGCGATGTTGGCCTCCAAATTTGTTTAAGTTGTCCAACGTTTAATGACTTATCACTGTGTGCCAGGTACAACACTAGGGCATTTTAGGGGAAACAAAGATAAGGAAGCATAGCCGCTCCTTGGGCTATAAATGATTCGAAACAGTGCTAAATGTTCAGTGTGAAAACAGTAGCTAGGTCGTTGGTGAACTCTCAGAGAACACCTTGGCGCGGCTATTGGTTGAGCCTAGTTTGTCAAGGGTGAAAGCAGTGAACTGGATGAATCCATAGTAAACTCATTTCTTGCATTGGACTGTGCTGTGTGCTCAGTATACAGAGATGAAGCAGATGAGGTCTTTGTCCTGGTGTTCATAGTCCATGGAAATCAGACAAGAAGCCTGTGATGATTACAAGAATTTGGGGGAGGAGGGAATGGCATGATTAATAATGAAAAGGCATGGAAAAAACCCCAGAGATTTTGGATTAAAGTTTGTGTTCTAAGAGTACTTTTGGAATAGTCTTCCTCGTCAGAAGGAAAAGATCCCGAGAAAATCTGATATGGAGTAGAGTAGGAGTCCCCAGCCCCCGGGCTGCAGACCAGTGCCAGTCGTGGCCTGCTGGAACTGGGCCACACAGCAGGTGGTTAACTGTGAGCCAGCAAGAGGAGCTTCATCTGTATTTGCAGCTGCTCCCCAGGGCTAGCATCACTGCCGCAGCTCCACCTCAGATTCTCATAGGAGCACTGGTCCCAGGTACCAAAAAGATTCGAAACCGCTGGAGTAGAGGATGGTCTGTCAGATGTAGCTCAGGTCAGTGAATAGGAGTTTTCAAAGAGTGTTGGGTAGAGCTGGGTTAGAGCTTGGTTTTGAACCCTAGTTACACATCCAGTGTTTCTGGGAAGTTTTTATAATGCAGGTGAGGTTGGGCCCCACTCCAGATCTATTAGATCAGAATTTCTTGGGAATAGGGATCTGTCTCAGGTATGTTTTAAAAGCGACCCAGGCGGGGTGGGGGTGGGGAGCTGAAAAAGAAAACAAAGCAACCCAGGGTATTCTAACATGCATGCAGCAAGAGTGGAGAACCACTGTGTTAGAGAGTGGAAGAACAAGAAGATTTAGATATTTGGAAGTCAGAGATGAAGATTGACTAAGATGGCCAATGTTTATCTTACATCCATTCATTGTGGACTTACTTTCTAGCCGAGGGAAAGAATTGGCCAAATGATTGACAGTGTTGGAAGGTTCAAGGAAGCAGGAAATAAAATAATGACTATTGTTCCTTATTGTTTCTTAACTGTCTATCATATCCCAGGCACTGTACTAAGCACTTTATGTACATCATCTTTAATCCTCTCAGGAACCCAGCAAAACAAGTAGTTCTTACAAGAATCCAGAGTTCTAAATGTTGGAATAGTGAACAAACACGTTGTAGAGGTTAGTAAGAGAAATGGTTAGAAGGAAGGTAAATAGTAATGGTTTGTTGAGTGGATGTCACAGGAAGGATATGGGAGGCAATGAGCATAGACATTGAAATTCGGAGAAAAATAGCAAATGAATGAAGAACAAGATCTTAAGCAAGTGCTAAAGTATCTGAAAAGGCAGAGTAGGATTTCAGAGACAGGTGTGGAATGATTTCAGTGAACAGTGATGGCTTTGGGTCAGTGTGTCAGTATGTCATGGTGTAAGGAGCACAGGACAGGAAGAACGGGAGGGAAGACTGGAATGAACATCTTCATTTCTGTCTCTGGAGATTTTGCCAGTGGTGCAGGGATCAAGAAAATTGGCTCTCAGTTGAGTTATTAGTCTCAGGATTCAAATTTCTCTACTCCCCCAGGGAGTAAACTCTAGGCCTGGAGGAGGTACAGTAAGTAGGTACTTTGTGAGTCTTTTAAAAAGACATAATAATAATTTAAAAAAATACCCAGACCCTGGGCCCTATCCCCATTAATTCTGCCTCACGAGGCTACTGTTAAAAACATTAGAGCATTTTGTAGCCTGCACACTATAAATGTTAGTTATTAGTAATGACTGGATTGACGCTTTAAAAAGTCTCATCTTAGGTGCCAGGTCCATGTTCTGGAATTTTTTATGTGTCTTTAGTGCTCGTCAAAGTAACTACCATTGATGGGCCTTTTATTTTTCCTTCTGGTAGTAGAAGTCTTTCCTCCTCCTCTTCTCTCTCTGTTATGTACTAGATTAGTAATCCTGTATAATTTTTACTTTTTATGTACTAGTAGAAGCTGGGTTCTTTACTTTCTTGCATGCACCTTACAGCTTGTTCAAATTTTAGTTAACTTTTTTGATGTTTATTATTCAGCTAAGATAATTGCTAACGTGAAAGTAGATTACAGAGTTACTGTAGTAACTCTTGTCAAATTTTTAAAGCATCATATATCCTTTAAACTCCTTTTAAAATTCAACATAGTGTCAGTTTTTTTTCTCCTTTAATTGTTATTTCCAGTTGTCTTCTATACTAAATGTTTAAGAATTTCTTAAAATATGGTAAGTAATCATTTAAATGATGACATTATAACATACTACCAAATTAATCTGATGAAACCTTTATTACATTTTACATTTGTACAAAAAGTTAAAATAGTAATTGGGTATTTGGAATCTGAAAGTTTCAAGTATATTTTAGTCACACTGTTATTTGGCTTGAATGGCACAAGGATGGGAACCACCTGTTCAGAGTGTTACTGAAATCTGTTTCTTATGTTTTTAGAGGCTTCGTGATGGAGTGATTAGAGACATTGAAAGGCAGATTCGGAAAAAAGAAAACATTCGTCTTTTGGGAGAACAGATTATTTTGACTGAGAAACTTGAAACAGAAAGAGAAGATGTTATTGGCAAAGGATCTCAAAAAACATGACTTGAAATGAATGTGAACTATTGATGGGACAGATAGTGTTGAGTGTGTTGATGGGAAATAGCTTAGTGAGATCATCACTCTTTTATTTGTCTCTGCCCTTTTAAACACCATCACATAAAAGAACAGTAGATCATATATTCTAAATTATTGCTTTAAAAATTCTTTATTTCTGAACAGAGAAGTGGCACTCTTCTGAAGTTTCTGTTTGTGTAATCCAGATAGAAGGTTGGTGTCCAGAGTTTAGAATTGTTATAAAAACCACTTCTGACCCTGTGAGAAGGAAGGGATGGATAGTAACATCCACCTGAGTAGTTTGATAAGTCGCCATGATGATGAAGCCACGAGAACATCTACCTCAGAAGGACTGGAGGAGGGTGAAGTGGAGGGGGAGACTCTCCTGATTGTTGAATCAGAGGACCAGGCATCAGTGGACTTGTCTCATGATCAGAGTGGGGATTCCCTCAACAGTGATGAAGGAGATGTTTCCTGGATGGAGGAGCAGCTGTCCTACTTCTGTGACAAGTGCCAGAAATGGATACCGGCCAGTAAGGAGCTTCCTTTGATTTGCCAATTCCTATGTGGTTTGTTTTTCTAACCCGTGAAAGAAACATAAATGTAAAATAGACCTGAGTAAAAGATAATTATTTATTTTTAGTTTAGTTGATTAACTACAAATTTATATGAGATACTTGTACTAATAAAAATTTTTGTCAACCTCTATCATGTTGTTAAATTAACATTCTTGATGATACCCAATACAAATTAGAAAATTGGAAATCCTGTGTTACTTAAATAGCCAAATTTTTCTAACAAAGTCATGTTAAGAATTTGGGGCCTAATTTTAGGCCCAGTGCAGAATTAAAGTTCACATTCATAAAAATTACTCTTAATATTTAACTTACATGGAAAACTGCTGTTATATGCTGAAGTAAGGTCAGAATTAGCAAATTAAAGTTGTTTGGTGCTCTTTTTCTAGGACTATTCTTGTGTTCTGCTTGTTGGCCTCTTTGATCTGCTGACTAGTGATAACATATACATATTCTTCCCTGTTACTTAAGTCTTTCAACTCAGTCTTTTCAACTGCTACCTTCCTAGTTCTGAAGGAAGAATATGCTTTATCAGTTATCTTGAGTCTTACCAAAACAAGATTTTTCCATTAGGCGGAGGGCAGTAGAGATATACATACTAGAGGAATCTTTGTATGATAGAATTTGTAACTAGGTCAGAGAAATATTTACACATATATATAATTGTAAAGTGGGTCATTTTTCTAGTATGTGAAAATGTTTTAGCTAAGATTCAACTACTCAGATTAATAGTTACTACTTTTTCACAGAAAACAAACCTAGAAATTATTACATATTAGGTAGTTTTTGTTTCTAAGGTGTTTCTCTTATTCAGAGTCTTGCCTAGAAATCTCAGTGGCTTTCCTCCTGTCCTCACAGGCTACATTTTAAACTGCCCTTTATGATTGGCCCCTGCTAACTTGTTTAGCCTCTTTTAAACAAAACTTTGCGATTAGTATGAGCTTTTAATTTCCCACAAACCAGTCTTACCCTATGACTTAGCACTTTTAAATGTCTTCTCAAATATGCATCTCTATAATCTCCATGCTCTCCATACACACAAGCACCTCCCTTCCTCTGGCCAATTCTAGTCATTCTATAGAATTCATTCTTTCTAGCTCTCCTATCTTTTTAATATGGATTGGGTACCACTTTTATATGTCTTCATATTGCCCTTACCATCTATCATCTTCCACTGCAGTGGTTTTCATTTCTTCCAGAGCATCAGCATCTCCTGGGGAACTTTAAAAAATGCAGAGACCTGACCTAGGCCCCACCTCAGAGACTGATTCATTTCATGTAGGGTAGGCCAAGGCATATTCAAACAAATAACTCCCTGGGTAATTCTGATGCACAGTGAGGGTGGAGTAGTACTATGTTGTTGTGATTACCTATTTTCTCTTGTTTCCCTTACAGTAGTTGTAAACTGCTGAGAGCAGGCACTATGCCTGTCTTAGGTGTTGTATTTTCTTGCCTAGTGCCTGACACTCTCTGGGACCTCAGATAGTTTTTGAAAGGACATGTGAGGAGACCTATAGGAGACAGGAATGTTAACAGTTGGAAAAACCAGTGAGAGCAATAACACCTGCTTTTTTTTCAGTATTTTTCTCCTAAAAATTAGGGAACCACTCATCTTAGTGGGCATACACTTGATATTGAAAGAATAAAAATTTACTTTATTACCTTTCCTACCTGCTTCCTGCTATGGACTGGCTCAAAAAAGGAAAGACAGCATGAAAAACTTGGAAAATCAGGTTGATAAATGAATTAAACTTTTGGGTTACTGCTGCTCTAGATAAACTTATAATATGCTTTTTTGTTTTTCTCCTAGGTCAGCTGAGTGCACAGCTCAGTTACCTTAAAGGTGATAATTTTTTTAGGTTTACTTGTTCTGATTGCTCAGAAGATGGCAAGGAGCAGTATGAAAGGCTAAAGCTTACATGGCAGCAAGTGAGTAAAATCTCTTTCTATAGAATTCATGAGGTTGGTCACCCAAGGAATTTATTGGAATATATAGAGAAAAAGGAACATATGTAGCGCTTTTGAGTTGTCTTCAAGGTCACTGTTTCACAATGAAGATTGTATACTGAGTATATGAGGAATAGAGTACTTGGTACTCTCTGCTAACTTGGTGAATTGAGTTTAAGATTCTTGAAAACTTCACACACGATTTTATTTATGTATAATACAAAACTTAATTGAAAATGTGGCTGACTGCATTAGGTCTCCATCAGCCAATAAGTGGGGAGGGATAATTGAGCTTTTCTGCATTTGAACTCAAATTTGTTTCACTATTTTTTGTTTGATGAGTATGTCTACTTTTAACCGTCTTTAATACCAACATCCTTATTCCTTCCATGTAGCCTGAACAATAGCTTTTTATTGATCTTAGGTTGTATTAATTTTTTTGGTTTTGGTTTTGTATTACTATGTCTATGGTAGGCACAACGTATGTATAGTCTTTAAGTTCTTAAAAGGGATGAATTATACATACCGTATCTTACATTTATTCATTCAACAGATATTGAGTGCCTGTGATGAACCAGGCACCATTTTAGGTCTGGAGACATTTTCAGAACTTTATCTTCCCAAAATGAAACTCCATATCCATTAAACAGTAGATCCCCGTGGACAATAATTGTTTAAAGGACGCTTATTGGCTGATGCAGAAATAAGTGGAAGAATATGAAAAATTTGTTCATAGGTTAATTATCTGTTAAACCATCCGCAAATTTTACAAATTTAAGGATAGGAGAAATTGAAACTCAGTGGAATCATCAGAATTACCTGAGTCATAGATCTTCCAATGGGATCATTGGGGAGTTAATGCTTTGGACTTAGATGTGTTATTTATATGTCTGGCAAATACTTACCAATTTGGGGCCATGAATTTATTACCTATAAAATAACCAGGTTGGACTAGATTAAGAGTTTTTACATTGAGCTCTGGAGCCCTCTGAGAATGGGCTTAGCAGCAAGGCCTTTCCGGTGTCTACCTCTGTCTGATATTGATTTCATTTGAAGAAAGATTTTCACGGCTAAAAATGGTTAAACACTGAGTAGGTGGTGTCTCACATTATTTTCAGAGCTTAGAAAAATATATATGTAGGGATGATTTTTAAAAATTTTAATAAAGGTTAGCACTGTCAGAAGATGCTGGCTGAAGTAGGCACCTGGAGGCCTCCTTGATGGCCAGTAGTCAACACTTCATTTAGTGCTGCATTGTGTAGGATGAGTGGATATTGGGATGGGAGAGGTGGTTACTTAGGGCAGTGATTATTTATCATATCAGTTCAACAACCCATCAGTCCTACTTATGTAACATGTAAGGAACAACTGTATACAACTAAGTGGATTAGTGATATTCATCTGAAAGCAAAAGAGAAAGCAAACTTCTATACTGAGAATATTCCAAGATATTCTTCCTTTTTCCCCCTCCGTTCCCCAGCATTACTACCCAGAATATAAAACAACAAATGTTTCTCCCTAAAGATTAACCCTTAGTCATGCCTTTCTCCCAGTCCTTGTTTCTTTTGTGTTTCAGGTTGTCATGTTGGCAATGTACAACTTGTCTCTAGAAGGAAGTGGACGTCAAGGTTATTTCAGGTGGAAAGAAGATATCTGTGCTTTTATTGAGAAACATTGGACTTTTTTACTAGGAAATAGGTAACGTGATTTTAAAAAATCTTACACTTGAACAAAGAAACAAAGAACAAAATATATAAGATTTGAGACAGTCTAATGCAGCCCTGTAGAGAATTAGAGTATTTTCTTATGGTAATTACAGAGAATTTTGTAATCCAGAAAATCTTGTTACTTTTTAAGTTAAAGTAACTTTGATTTTTATGAAAAATCAAAATGGAAGTGTATGCTATTAAAAGTATAGATTTTCATACTTCACTCATCCTACTTTCAGAGGAAGCTCTTGGTTTCTACAGAGCATGAAGAGATTTCAAAGAGTTTTGTAGAATGTAAAAAAATAGTGTTTGATTAAATGAGGCTCTTTGTTAGTTGGATAAGTAACTATTTAATTTCAAGAGATAGCATTATTATGTCCTTTTAAAATTAGTGCCTTATGGGAGATCAGAAGAAGAAAAATAGTGGCAGTTAATAACTGCATTCATTTAAATTGCTCCTCATTAATAGTCTTATGTTATTAGTATTAGTTTTCATTAACTGAAGAGAGAAACTGTTTTATATCTTTTGGTATTACAGTGCTTAGTACAGTCAAGGGACATTAATACACAGATGGCTTATTCATTCATTCTTTTTTTCATGATAATGCTTTGATTTTGTTGCTGAGTGCACCCCTCCTTGGTGGTTGCTTTGGTTCATCAGACTTAGGGATTCCAGTGCACAGACATTGAGACCATATGTTTTAACTAAAGGTCCACATAGATCTAATAAGATTGTTATTGATATCTTTATTGTTATTTAGGGATTAATGAGTTTGCAACTGCATTGGTAAATTGTATTGGAGATTCTGATTTTTTTTTTATGGTGACATTAGTTAATGAAATCCAGTAAGTTTCAGGTGTACAATTCAACAATAAGGCATATATATATATATATATATATATATATATATATATATATATATATTGCATTATGTGTTCACTGCCCATAGTTAGATTTCTTTTGTATAGAGATTCTGATTATTAATTGTTATCTGAAATCCTCTATGAGATTCTTAAATCTTGCATATTATGTCAGTGTAGACAAGATAAAGGCTCTGATCACATCAGGTCAAAGCAGGGCGTTTGTACCTGTCCTCACTCTGAACTCACTGCAGCCTCTCTTTCCTTGGATGCTGAGAAGTCACAGCTCTGCTAATATTGCTAAGAAATCAGAGAGGGCATTTGAAAGGAGGCATGACTTTCTAAAGGCCAGCTGTGAGGGAAAAATAGAATAAATTTAGTACAGTTTTACAAAGGAGTTATTTTTATTCTTGAGTATTTTAGTGGTACTAAGAAAAGAAATGACAGTATAACTCATTCTTTTTCTCAAAGAAAGGAAATCTGTTGTCTTAGTTTAATGATTTAGCACTATTTGTGGAACTTAATATACCCCACTTGTAAGAGACAAGAAAGGGAAAAAACTGATAAAATTAGATCTTGGAATGTTTTCATGATCTTTAATGGATTGTCTTCTGAAAGAAATTGGATTTAAATCGCCTATTTTTAAGGATATTGCCATTATTTTAACAGAAGTTGTTCAGTTTCATTTATTCATTTCTATAGCTTGCTCTGAGAGGAATCAGCTAAAGCTCTTTAATACTTCTACTGAAAGGCATTAATTACTTTCTAGCTGCTGTGTAGTTTAACCATTAAATTAGTGGTTTTGGCCATATTAGTGTATCACTTGAATTATCATTTACTTATTTAAATCAAGTCATTTAAAAAAATACATTCACATTAAAAAGAAACTTCACACCACTCTGGTAGGTGAAAAACTCTAATCATTTGCCATAAATAGAATGAAACTATAAAAATAAATGCACTAAAAATAAAACAGTGCCATTAAGTTGTAGCTGGATCCCATGGCCTATAGAGGCAGTCTGAGGCCCTCTTTCTTGATTAAGAAAAAAAGGAGACTGCGTGTGTTAGTGAGAATTTCAAACAACAAACCAGGAGTGAAAGAGAATTAAAAATTACTTCATGACCTTGTCACTCAGTTTCCTGCCCAGTGCTAACCTTCACTTTGGGAACTCTCCTTTAAACATTAATGATTGGTGTTTAAATCTGCACACTGCACACTCAGACATCTTTGTGTATGAACATATACCGAATGACTGCATACCAGAGAAGTAGGCTGCACAGAACATTTACAGTCATACTTTTTTTATAGCTACTAAAGATTTTAATTCTGCTATTTATAGAACATATTTTAAATTCTTGACAATAATAACTATTTCTCATTTGCCGTAGCAGCTAAGAGAATAGTGTACTGTGTAATAATGTTCTAGTTTGAATACATTTTCTTTCAGATACTTACAAGTTTTGCTTTTATGCTTTTAATTTTTTTATCAAAGTTTGAGCATGAAAAGGATTATATAGGGCTAACCTAAATAACTATGTATCTATTGTAGAAACAAAAAGTATAGAAAAGCTTTATTAATTACTACAGTTTAGTTGTTATTTTATGTGTGATCACTTAATTTGCTTTTAGAATCCTAGCCTTGAATTCTTCTGGAAGAGATAACTGATTGGCGAAGGATAGTTTGAATACTTTTTGTATTTCCATATTTAATTGATTTTAAGATGCATACTATTTCAAATGCTGGTTTCTCTTGACAGCTGGAAATATCTTACAAGTGATAGTGTAAGATAGTTTGATAGTTTTATTATTATTTTTTGTACATAAAATGACATATCTTAAACTCAATGGCTCTTATAGTTGATGAAATATGATACAACACATTCATAGTTTTAAAATTTGAAAAATTATATGACAAAGATTCTCAGAAGATAGAATAGGAAGCACCAGAAATCTGTCTTCAGACCTAGACAAAATTTGGAATTGCAGAATCTGTCTTAAGTAACTATTTTGGATTTTTGGAGTCTATTGAAGACTGACTTACTGTTAATTTCAGTCAATTTAAACTCAGCTCAGTAGCTTTTGCCTATCCCATATAGCCTCCTGGCATGTTCCCAAAGCAGCTTGCACACAGCTCTGTGAGCCAGGGTGAACAGAAAGGACACTCTGCTCTAAATATTGGGGTCTGTGCTCTGATCACTGATGACTGCTTCTCATCACAGAGGTGCAGACAAAGAGTTGGGCAGCACTATTGTTGTACCTCCCCCATTGTTGCAAACCCTTGCCCCTCTGCCTGAACCAACTTTAAGGGGATTTAACAGGTTGGTATCTTCCTCTCCCCTCTTCATTTTTCTTTGTTCTCTTTTGGGGGCCAGATATTGAAGACTAAGATATTCAGAAGCAACTATACATAGAAGATATTAGAAGGTCACCACACATGCTCAGGAGAAGGCACAGGCTCAGAAATGACCTGAGAAGACCTTAAGTTTATACAACTCAGGCCGATCTTTGGCACAGGGGGACAGCCTACAACAATTAAAAAATAAAACCTGTAAACTCTGGGGAAGAAAGATAATATAATTTCCAGAATTACTACATTATTAAATTCAAATGTCCAATTTTCCACAACAATAACAAAAAATTAGAAAAAATAAAAAGAGCAAAGTAGGCCTATTCAAAGGAAGAAAAGTTAACCAACAGATACCATTCCTGAAAAAGACTTAATGGTGAATCTACTAGATAAACACTTTAAAATAGCCTTAAGTAGGGTTAAAGAACTAAAGGAAGATGTGGAGAAAGTCAAGAAAATGATGTATGAACAAAATAAAAATACAACAAAGAGATAGAAAACTTGAAGAAATTCTGGAGTTGGAAAGTACAATAACTGCAGTGAAAAATTCACTAGGGCGGTTCAAAGACAGATCTGAGTAGGCAAAAGAAAGATTTGGTGAACATGAGGATAGGACAATGGGAATTATCAGGTCTGAGGGAACAGAAAAAGACCAAAGAGAAGTGAACAGCCTAAGGGACCCATGGGACACCACCAACTGGATGAAAATACACATTGTGTGAGAAAGCAAGTGGATGGCTTCCTCTTTGGTATATGCTTTGGGCAAGAGGAGGGGGCTTGGAAAAGTTAGAAAAAGTTACAAAAAGCGGGGAGAGGTGGTTGGGGATGAAAACACTGAGGGTAGAAGCTCTGGTGTCGTTTGCCCCATCCAGGTAGTGCTTATATCTATTAAAGTTTACTTTTTTGGTTTTAGTGTGTTTTCTAGTACATATTTGTTCCTAAGAAAGTGTTTTCCTTTTGCCTCCCTAGCAATATTTTCCAACAGTTACACTAGCCTTCTTATGAAAGACTTTTTTAGGATTTCTGGTAATTATAATTCAAGGTGGAAGTAAAACAGTTGCCTTTAAAAGAATTTTTGACAGGAAACTGAGTAGTTGAAATTTTACATATCATTTAAAATTTTTGTTACATACACTCTTGTGTAGTTATTTTGAAATGCTTGCCTTTTTCTTTTGCCAAAGTTTTGTATTCCTCCAAGGATCAACTCTGTGTTTGTGGAACATACTGTGTAATTTTATTCCCACTCTACTGCTAAAGGCCAATAGGAGCAGACTAGAGATGCATTTGACACCGTGGGTAAAATGAACAGTTTACCAAGGCTAATAATTCTCCTGCTTGCTTTCTTGAGAACTGTATTTAATTCATATATAAAAGCAACTCAAGTTAATTAAAATTAGCTTGTTGAACTCTGTAATCATAATGATTATGAAGAGAAGTGTTTCATGAGCTTTGTCTGAATTATTTCATCCCCACAGCAATCTTGTGAGATAAGTTCTATGATCCATATTTTAAAGATGAAGAAACTGAGGCAGCTAGAAGGTGGTAGTGCCAGGATTTGAAGCCAGACAGACTTCAGAGCTCCTTGACTCTCATCTCTATTCCTTCAAAGATTGGAGGTTCTGTAGCATATCACAGGCTAGGAGTTGCAGAGTATACTTAGAGTTATTTTCCATGTGATGTTAGAATTGAAAAGCCAATAATTTTTGAATTTTTGGACTCTATAGGAAAAAGACTTCAACCTGGTGGAGCACAGTAGCAGGTTGCCTCAGCGTGGGAAGTCCTATGTACTTCCGTTCGGGTGCTCAAGAATTCGGAGAACCAGGATGGTGGAAACTTGTTCACAACAAGCCCCCAACAATGAAACCTGAAGGAGAGAAGTTGTCTGTCTCTGCTTTGAAAGTAAAAGGTACCTTTGTGAGAGCAGTACAAGAGGTGCTGGCCAGAGCAAAGCCAAGCAAGTGTGACTTTAGGATACAGGCCCAATTTTGCCAGGCACAGCTCATCTGCCTCCTGAGCAACTCTACTTGGCAATTTTATTGTGACATGCTTTTTGTATGCCACAAATATTATATGAAAATCTTTGATAATTTCCTAATCAGATTTTCAATTTTATAAATTTCTTTTGATATGTGAAAGGTTCTCTATTTTAATCTGATTTTGTTTTTAAACTTTCTATTACAGAAATTTTTAAACACATACAAATGTGAGGAGAGTAATACAGTGAATCCCCATGTACCTTTTACTTTACTTCAACAGTTAACCGCTGGCAATCTCATTTTATCTAGACCATGGGTGCTTTACCCCAAATCCCCACTCTTTCTTACCCTTGGATTATTTAGAAGCAAATTCTAGGCATCAACATTGTACTCGTAAATATTTCATTATGTATCTCTAAGTGATAAGGACTCTTTTTTTTGTAGTCTAACTGTAATGCCATTTTCACACTTCAAAAAAATTAATAGTAACTCTTTAATAGTAACAACACATTGATCTGATTTTTTAATCTAAAAAGGTTTTAATGAACTTTTAAAGTTTTAAAAATATAATTGGGAAAAAATAAAAAAGATTGAAGGATGTAAAGTCTGAAAGTTGTTCTTCTGTACCCACCCCTGCCTGCATTTTCACTTCCCAGAGTAACCACTGTTGTCTCTTGTGAATGCACTTAGAATTGCCTTGTTTCATGGTAAGACTTACCTTTCTTGGGTCTTTTTTGTGTGGCACATGATATAAAACTGTATGTTTTTACCTTGTGTGCTCTGCATTTCTTCTTTCCTGTCTTATACATTTAAGCATTTTCTTATTAAAAAACAAACAAACAAACCTGTAAATGGATTCATACTATAATACTTGTTTTACATTTTTTCTCATTTATCAGTATATCTTGTATATTTTCCCATAGCAGTACATGTAGATCTACCTTTTTAAAAATTTTATTTTATTTTATTCCATCTGATATGTCTATGATAATTTATTAGACCCCTATTGATGGACATTTTGGTTATTTCTACCTTTAGTTGTTATTTTAAACAAGATTACAGTTGTACATATGTGGGTACATGTGCAAATTTTTTCTTTTGTGATAAATTCTTGGAAACACGTTGTATCAAAAGACATGTTCATTCAGAACTTCAATCAATATTGCTAAATTACAAATAAGGCATGAAAATGTCCATTATCCCATATGCTTGCTGAGCATTGTCAAACTTTTAATGTTTACCAATTCCAATAGGTGAAAGATAGTTTTTAATTGTTTAAATTTCCATAACAATTTTTTTTCTTTTTAAGAGATATCTAAGTCCCAGGGCACTCATTGAACATTTTTTTACTTTGAACATGGTAGAAGGTTCACAATAATAAATGAGTAAAAAGAACTAAAATTGAATAGTTATTTAAAAATTTAGATATTTATTCTTTTCTAGCAGCCTCAAAACCAACTTTAGATCCCATCATTACTGTTGAGGGACTTAGAAAACGGGCAAGTCGCAATCCTGTGGAATCTGCCATGGAATTAAAAGAAAAAAGGTCTCGTACTCAGGAAGCAAAAGACATTAGAAGAGCCCAGAAGGAGGCAGCAGGCTTTCTTGACAGGAGCACTTCTTCGACCCCTGTAAAATTTGTAAGCCGAGGCCGCAGGCCTGACGTGATTCTAGAAAAAGGAGAAGTGATTGATTTTTCATCCTTGAGCTCCTCTGACCGCACTCCACTGACCAGCCCATCCCCTTCTCCATCTCTGGATTTCTCTGCCCCTGGGACCCCTGCCTCTCATTCAGCCACACCTAGCTTGCTTTCAGAAGCAGATCTGATTCCAGATGTGATGCCACCACAAGCCTTGTTTCACGGTAAGATTTACCTTTCTTGGGTCTTTTATGTGTGGCACATGATATAAAACTGTATGTTTTTACCTTGTGGGTAGTGTGCTCTGCATTTCTTCTTTTCTGTCTTATTCTCTGCACAGACGATGATGAACTGGAAGGCGATGGAGTCATAGACCCAGGGATGGAGTACGTTCCACCCCCTGCTGGGTCAGCAGCTTCTGGGACAGTGGTCGGGGGCAGAAAGAAGGTCAGAGCACCGGAACAAATAAAGCAGGAAGTAGAGAGTGAGGAGGAAAAACCTGACAGGATGGACATTGACAGTGAAGACACAGATTCCAACACATCTTTGCAAATAAGGGCTCGAGAAAAGAGGAAGCCACAGCTGGAGAAGGACAGGAAACCTAAAGGGCCCAAGTATACCCCTGTGAGCATCTATGAGGAGAAGATGCTTCTGAAGAGGCTGGAAGCTTGTGCTAGTGCTGTTGCCATGACACCAGAAGCTAGGAGACTGAAGCGTAAATTGATTGTCAGACAAGCGAAAAGGGACAGGGGATTACCACTTTTTGACTTAGATCAAGTTGTTAATGCTGCTCTTCTGTTAGTTGATGGAATTTATGGAGCCAAAGAAGGAGGAATTTCTCGGCTTCCGGCTGGCCAAGCCACGTACAGAACCACCTGTCAGGACTTCAGAATTCTTGACCGATACCAGGTGAGTCAGCACACACTCTCAAACTCTAGAGGTAGGAGTGAGGATAGGACTAGCAGCACTATGGGGTGAATATAGTTATGCTGTCACTTTTATTTTTATTTAATTTATTTATTTCTTATTTTAAAAAATTTATGTGTTTATTTTATGGTGACATTGGTTAATGAAATTCAATGTTTCACCTGTACACTTTAATAGTAAGGCATACACACACACACACACACACACACACACACACACACACACATATACATACACATACACTGTGTGTTCACTGCCCATAGTTAGATTTCTTTCTGTCACCACATATCTGACTCCCGTTATCCCATCTACTTCTCTCTCTCACTAGTCTATTGTTCATGTCCATGAGTTTGTCCTGTTTGTCCTGTTCATTTGTTGCTTTTAGGTTTATATCTCAGATGTAAGTGATTACATATGATTTTCAACTTTGTCTGGCTTATTTTGCTTAGCATGTTTATCTCGAGGTCCATCCATATTGTCACAAATGGCAGTATTTCATCTCTTTTTATGGCTGAGTAATATCCCATTGTATATATATACCACAGTTTCTTCATCCAGTCATCTATTGTAGAACACTTCAGTTGCTTCCATGTCCTGACCACTGTGAATAATGCTGCTATGAACATCGGTGTATAGCTGTGACTTTTAAAATCCTGAGTAATTTTGGGATAGAGAAGAAAACAACAAGAGAGAAAAATACAAAAATTACTGGGCTTTATTTTCTGAAGTTGTTCTGTATGGATACCCCTTAATACATCTGAGTTTTTTTTCTTCTTTGG
Source organism: Macroglossus sobrinus (assembly GCA_004027375.1). NCBI lineage: Eukaryota > Metazoa > Chordata > Mammalia > Chiroptera > Pteropodidae > Macroglossus > Macroglossus sobrinus. The sequence goes on along the minus strand of PVKZ01001667.1, from coordinate 186,724 downwards.
GCATTCAAGGCAGAACCTAGACATTTTCATTGTATTTCTTAGTCTCTGAGTGTAGCTATACATGGTTTGTGTCATAGCTTTGATGACAGTTGTGTTGAGGGAATTAGATGTACCATACTCCGTGTTGAACAGGATTGAAGACATATAAACACCTGTATGGTTAGGACACAACATAGAGAAAGAGCAGCCAAGGTATCAGTGGGGTCAGTGTTGCTTGAGGTTATTCAGTGGAACCCAAGTCTAAGTGGGCTCCTAGAACAATGAATTCCTCTTGGAACTGCCAGAACACACCTTCACTTAGCAGGAATGGAAGGTCTTATTTCCTGTATCTTTGTTAGCACTTTCTGTTAACCAGCCTTTAACTAGTGTAGCTAACTGATGGCTGTAAAGTGAAATCTTGTTTTTTATATACATTTCTTTGATTATAGGTAAGGTTAAACATTTTTCATGTTTTCTAGTTGTTTCACTCTGAATTGACTATTAGGATTCTTTTTACACTTTTCTATCCTGTTCTTTGGAAATTAGCAGGCTCTTATTGCAAATGTTCTGATATTTCAGTGATGTACAATGTCTGGGGCTTTTTCTTTTATTGTGTTCAGCATTTGGTGTGTGGGCCCTTTCAATTTGAAACTCTCCTTGAGTTTTGGAAAGTTTTCGTAATTTTCTATCATCTATTTTCTCTGTTCTGTCTTTTTAGAGCACCACTATTTGGATACTGGATCCTTTGGACCAGGGATTAGCAAACTTTTTTTCTAAGGGGTTAGATTGTAAATAGTTTCTGCTTTGTAGGCCACATAGTCTCAGTTGTAACTATTAAATGCTGCTGTTGTAGTGGAAAGAACACAGATAAGATATAAAAAAATGGGCATAGCTGTGCTCCAATAAAATTATATTTACTAAAATTGGCTGGATTTGGCATATGAGCTATAGTTTGCCAGTGAACCCTACTCCAAATGGATCCCTGTAATTTTATTTTATTTTTCTCCTATTTCTTATCCTCCCTTTCCTGGGAAGTGCTAACCTGCCTGCCTGTATCCTAAGAACCAAGTGACTTGGGAGCTGACCATTCAGCTAGTAAACTTCCACTGATTTGGCCTGTTTTCAGAACAGTATTTTCATCCTTGGGTGTCAGGTGCCCCTCTGTCTAGAATCTCTCTTTTGAGCCTCTCCAGTTTTGCTTTGGTGAGAAAGATCATTTCTGGATGTGGGCAGAGATGGCTTTAAGAAAGAGTCAATTTTAGCAGGACCTGGTGTCTTTGATTGCTGCACTTTCCTGAGACTCTGGCATGTAAATCATACTGCTCCTGGCCTGTCTTCACTGCTACCTTAGGTTTTGGCACTGTGTTCTAAGTTATTTGCCACTTAATCGTATGTTTTTGTTGCTGTCATCTGTTCACCTGTTCTTTGTTCTCATGGGTTTGTCTTTTATCTCTACACTTTGTTTTTTTTACAGCTTTATTGAAATATAACATTTAGTTGCTCATATTTACATTGTACAATTAAATAAGTTTTTTTTTCAGTTATAGTTGACATACAATAATACATTAGTTTCAGTTGTACAGCATAATTATTAACAATCTATATAACTCAGAGTGATGACCCCACTAAATCTAGTATCCCCTTACCCCTTACATATTTATTACAACACTGTTGACTATTTTCCTTATGCTACACTTTATATCTCCATGACTATTTTGTTACTATCTGTTTGCTATTTTTCACCATCCCCCAAACCCCCTCCCATCTAGTAGCCCTCAAAATATTCTCTGTATCTATGAGTTTGTGTCTGTTTTGTTGTTGTTGTTGTTGTTATTGTTGTTTATTTTGATCTTTAGATTCCACCCATACATGAAATCATGTAGAATTTGTCTTTCTATCCGATTTACTTCATTCTGCACAATACTCTCTAGGCCCATTAAGGCAATACCTGTTTCCATTCTGTTCCCTTTAGTCTTTGTGTGTCTTTTAATCTGAAGTGAGTCTCTTGGCAGCATAGAGTGGCCATTCAGCCACTCTTATCTTGTGGTTGGAGCTCTTAATTTTTTTAAATTTGAGGTTCTTCCTGATAGATTTGTAGTTATTACCAGTCTTTATTCATGTTTTTGATACATGCTATTTTCTTCTTAAAGAAGTCCCTCCAACATTTTCTGTAATACAGGCTTGTTGTTGATGAATATCTTTAGCTTATTTTTGTCTGAGAAGCTCTTTCTCTGTCCTTCGACTCTAAATGATAGTTTTGCTGGATAAAGTATTCTTGGTTGTAGATCTGGGTTTTCATCATTTTGAATATTTCATGCCAAGCCCTTCTGTCCTGCAAAGTTTCTTTTGAGAAATCAGCTGCCAGTATTATGGGGCTCCCTTGTAGGTAACTAACTGCTTTTCTATTGCTACTTTTAAGTTTCTTTCTTTGTCTTTAACCTTTGGCATTTTAATTATGATGTACCTTGGTGTGGGTCTCTTTGGGTTCATCTTTTTTGGGACTTCTTGGAATTGTAAATCTTTTTTCTTCACCAGGTTAGGGAAGTTTTCCATGATTATTTCTTCATACAGGTTTTCAACTTCTTGTTCTCCCTCTTCTCCTCAGGTACCCCTATAACATGGATGATTTTACATCATTTTTGTCCCAGAGGCTCCTTAAATAATTATTATATTCTTGGCTTGTTTTTCTTGCTGTTCAGATTGTGTATCCTTCGCTTCCCCATCCTCTGTATCTGTGGTTTGATACTCTTCTTCATCCATTTTCCTCTTGGTATACTCATCATCTCAGATAATGTATTTTTCATTTCTGACTGGTTCCTTTTTATAATTTTCATTTCCATTTTTATGTTTTTTATTCCTTTGTTAAAGTTCTCACTGAGTTTATCTACACATCTCTTAAGTTCATTGAGCATCTTTATATTTAGGGTCTTGAACTCCCTGTTAGGTGACTTGACTCAGTTTTTCCTGGATCTCTGTTCTGTTCTTTCACATGTTTTCTGCTTCTTTGTCTTCCCATTTTGACTGCCTTTCCTTGTCTGTTTCTATGTACTAAGCTAAGCTCTTAAGTCTGCTGGTCTTATTAGTGCGGCTTTGTGTAGTAGCACTGTCCTGAGAGGGGTTCAGCGCAGGCCAAGTGGCACTGTCCTGAGAGGGGTTCAGCTGCAGGCCAAGTTTAGCTTCAGCCTGTGTCCCTCTGGGGCCACCTGTTAAGATTCAGCAAGTAATCTGCGGATGCTGTGCTTATAGTTGCCTCAAGAAGCCATGCCAGAAACTGAGGCCAGTTTTCACCACTGTGAGTCTTGGAGGTGCTCAGCAAGGAGCACCTGGATGTGGCTTGGGTGGGGCCATGAGTTCAGGGAAGTGGAGCTTCAGGGAATCCTCTGGGCAGAGTGACCTCTGTTATCCAGTTTGGTGAAGTCTCAGCTATGGCAGCCATGTATTCACACACTGGGAGGAGGAGGGCTTAACAGAGGGACAATGGATACTGCCCGAACTTCTGCCAGGGAGAAAGCCTTGCCTCTGGCCTTCGCTCCAACAACTCAGTTTCCCCCTGTAAATCCCTGGTGCCCCCCAGAGCAGCAGACCTGGTGCTGGTGCTCAGAATGAGCAAGTCCATTAGATGACCGTGAGAGTCATCTAATGGACACGGCCCCTTTAAGATGAATGTCTGCAGCTGCCATAGCCTCTGTCCGACTCAGCCATTTGGGACTGAGCAGCCTCATGTCTTCACCCCCTCCTACCTCCTACTGTTGCAGGGTGATTTCTTATTTCTCTAGTTTTAGAGCTTCTGTTCATCTAGACCCCAGGTGACTCTGCTTGCTGTTTGCTGTGTGTTTCCATTACATCTTTGATGTGGTCATAAGAGCAGATGAACAAAGCCTCCATCATCTATGCCATTTTGCCCAGTCACTTATACTTTATTTTTTTAATTATGAAATGTGTCATACCCATAGAGCAATGCATAGAACATGTGGGTATAGTTTAGAGATTAATAAAATAAATTCTTGTGCTTTTAGTTCCTGCATTAAGAAACAGAGTATTACAAACACCTGAAAAGTCCTTGGATGCACTGTGTGCTATCCCCGAAGGGAGCCATTCTCTGACGTTTGGTGTTAATTAATGTCTAAATCCCTAAACAATATGTTTTTAGTTTTAAAAAATGAAGTAGGAAGTATAAATCTAGCTATGTAAGGAAATGGTCTCTTAGATGAAGGTTTCTAGAAGATAAGTTATACAGTCTTTGTGGCTCATTGTTGTAGATTGAATTGTGTCCTCCAAAAGGATATATTGAAGTCCTAACCCCTAGTACCCACACATGTGACATTATTTGGAAATGGCTTCTTACAGATGTAATTAGTTAAGACAAGGTCATACTGAAATTGGGTGGGCCCTTAATGCAGTATGACCTTTAAGAGAGGAGAGACATAGAGACAGATACACAGGGAGAATGCCATGTGATGACCAAGACAGAGTGATGCGTCTGCAAGCCAGGAAACACCAACAATTGCCAGCAACCCCAGAAGCCAAGAGAAAGGCCTGGGATAAATTATCCCCCAGAGCATTCAGAGAGAACATGGCACCTTGATTTTTGACTTCTAGCCTCTAGAACTGTGAGGGAATAAATTTCTGTTGTTTTAAATCACTAATTTTGTGGAATGTTGATATATCAGCCCCAGGAAATTGATATAGTCATGTTCTGGCTGCAAATTTCCTGAGTCCCTCCTGGAGAAGTCAGTGGTCAGGGTCATTAGAGAGTCCTGGAAAACATAAGGCTTACCGCTGTCTGAGCATCAGGTCAGGCTGCAGTGTATGTGAGGCAATGTGGCAGGAGTCTGAGCCGGGGAATGGGGTTCATTCTATTTCCTGACTCTGGGCTAACGTGCTTCCCTCCAGCTTGCTGGAGGCCAGAGCAGTTATTTGTGGGGGGAGTGTCCTCAGCTGATACAGTGAGCAGGCATGGAGGCAGTAGAGTGTCAGAGTACATGGTGAGTGAAGCCAAGCAGGGCACAGCTGAGACTCTGGGCCACAACTTCTTAGTGTTAAAAGATGGTCCAGTGATGAAAAGGATGATAGCTTTAGTATGTCTGCCCCTTGTGTCACACTTGTCACTCTACTGGCTGCCCTTTGTGTATGATACTCAGTGGTTTTGGGATCACCCCTCACTGGAGATATGAGATATATTTGCCCCCATCTGTATTGACTCTCTTGTTTCCTGGCACCCATCTTTACTTTTTGTAGGTTTACTTTCTGTTTTGATAGAGCACATCCTTATTAGCTTCCTGAGGAAAGCTGCCTGGGAGGTAAAATTTAAGACTTTCCATATCTGAAAAGGCTTTGAACTTAAAGCCAGAATCCTAAGCCAGCATTGGTTAAAGCTGAGAGCCAATTTGACAACAGTACTGGAAGCAAGTAGACAATGGAGCAGTGCTTTCAAATTCTGAGGGAAAATGAGGTCGAACCTGGAATTCTATACGCAGCCCCATTGTGTAGGTGAGTCCTCTGGAAGATCTGCAGTGTTTCTTCCTTGAGGTCTCTTATCATAGTCCCCACAGAGGAGTGTTCTGGTCTCACAACCCTGATTGCTATGTGGGGAAAGGGGAACTTGGCCTTTAGCTTATAGTTGCTCATGCATCAGTGCTATGTGAGCTACCCTGTCCAGAGCCCCAGTTAACATTTCCTCTTAGAATCAGATCTCTGGACTTCAGCAGCAGGGAGTCGAGGTGGGAATTGGATATCTTAATGCTTTGCACACAGCTTTTACCTGTCTTTGAGTGAGCATGTGCCCCTTGGCTGTGACAGTCATAAGTGCTTATGAGTTCTTCCTCCCCAGTTAAGGAGGACAGGATAGCTAGAGGGAGCTGCAGTTGGTTAGGCCCTGATAAAACCCCAGTGTGCTCACTTCAGCAGCATAAAATATGAAAATTGGAAAGACACAGAGATTAGCATGGCCTCTGTGCAAAGGTGATAACACAAATCTGTGAAGCCTTACAAGTCAGACAAAGACAAAAACTGTATGATCTCGCTTATATGAGGAATTAAAAAAACTCATAGAAAAAAATCAGATTTGTGGTTAACAGAGGTGGGGGGTAGGGGGAAGGGAATTGGAGGAAGGTGGTCAAAAGGTATAGACTTCCAGGTATAAGGTAAATAACTCCTAGGAATGTGACGTGCAGCATGATGACTGGAGCTAACACTGCTGAGTAATGAATAGGAAGTTGTTAACAGAGTAAATCTTAAGAGTTCTATCATCAGGAGAAATTTTTTTTTCTTCTATTTTTAAAATTGTATTGATGTGAGAAGATGGATGTTAGCCGAACCTATTGTGGTAATAATTTCACAATAAATATATATCAAACCATCATGCCGTACACCTTAATCTTATGCAGTGATATGTGTCAGTTGTTTCTCAATAAAATTGGGGAAAAAATGTTTCTAACAAGCTATTTAAAAAAAAAAAAACAATAGATTAGGCTCTAGCAAAATAGTTTCTCTTGAAGGCAGGTCTTGTTGAAAAGAATACACTGTACTGTATTGTACTTCAAAGTGGCTACTTTCCCCCTCCCCTTGTCAAAGGCATGGGGGGAATTTTCTTTCATCCTTAGGAAAACCTGTTAGAGCTCTTGAAAGTAAAACTCACAAAAATGTGAGACTCTCTTCTTGCCAGAGATTTTTCTCTCTAATTTGTCTAGTAGTTTATCATTTACAGTTTGGGTTTTTCTACCCAGCACTTGTTTCCAGAGCTTTCTGTTCATGGGTTTGTGCTCCGATAAGTTGTGATTCTCTGTATCTGCCTGTCCATTTCCAATTTGGGGGCAGTGGTTTGCCCTGTGATCTCAAGTCTCTGATTGAAGAAAAGTTGTTAGGATACAATGATGACTTCAATCTCTTTATATATCAGACTGGAATTTGGAAGTCATTTTATATAAAGCTGCTTTAATCTAGGAAATTCTTCATCATTGCTTCTTTAAATATATTCCTCCTTTACTTTTTCCCTCTCTTTCTGGACTCCTAATATAGATGTTGACACTATTACTTCTTTATTTCTTCCTTTGCCTTTTTGAAGAGACACTCAACTTGTCATTCATCATTACATCTTGTCATAACATCATTCATCGAGTGCTTTATTTCTGTGATCATGCATTTAATATCTGATAATGATGTAGAGATGCTTCATAACTACTCATTCCTGTTTCTGGGCTCCTTCATTACTTTGGAGCCTATTTATTATGCTTTTTTAAAACAGCTTTATTGAAATACAATTTATATACCATATAATTCACCCATTTAAAGTATACAATTCAGTGGTTTCTAATATATTCACAGAATTGTATAATTGTCATCATAATCAATTTTAGAACATTTCATCATCCTTAAAAGAAACCCTCAACTCTAGCTGTTACTGTCTAATCTTCCACACTTAGCCCCCATTAATCTACTTTATGGCTCTATAGATTTATTTGCCTATTCTGAACATTTTATGAAATAGAATCACATAAATATGTGATATTTTCTGACTGCTTTCTTTCACTTAGCCTAATGTTTTCAAGATTCATCTATGTTGGAGCATATGTTAGTATTTCATTTCTTTTTATGGCTAAATAATATCCCATGATATGGATATGCCACACTTTATTTATTCATTCATCAGTTGATGGACATTGGCTTGTGTGCAGCTTTTGGTATTATGAATTATGCTGCTGTGAACATTTGTGTACAAGTTTTTGTGTGTACATGTTTTCATTTTTCTTGGGTGTATACCTAGAGTGGAATTTCCCAGTTTAATGGTAACAACATGTTTAACTTTTTTAAGAACTGCCAGTTTTCCAAAATGGCTACACTACATTACCACCAGTGCTGTATGAAGATTCTGAATTCTCCGTACATCTTTACCAATGCTTGTTATTACCTGTCTTTTTTATTACAGCCATCTTAGTAGGTATCAAGTGATTATCTCATTGTAGTTTTGATTTGCATTTTCCTGAAGACTAGTTATTGGGCTTTTTAAAAAATATTTTCTGTCTGGTAAAATATTTCTGCCTTTTTCCAGTACAGTTTGTTTACTTGGTTGTCTTTTGTTTTACACTCCTTATTTACCTCTTGATTTTTTTCCCGGTGAATGCATGTTCCCTTAGTGTTATCATTTCTCTTGCTGGCAGTATACACCTGGAGGGACAGGCAAAACTCTGGTTCTTGCCTTGTCGCCTTCTTGGCAACTTTTATAAAATGAGAGGCTCTGGGCTCAACCACTTCCCATCATCACCTTTCCCATCATCAGGCGACCACTTCCCATCCTCACTTTCTCCACAATCAGGCGACCACTTCTCATCCTCACCTTTTTCATAATTAGGCAACCTTACCTCAGAGAACCTCCTTGGACATCTGCCCCCTATACTCCTTTTGATCTCCCTCTGCTCTTAATGCCTGGATTATGAAATGCTCAGGGTGTCTGCCCTCTACCTCAGGAAGGCTCTAGCACTGCTCTGATATTATCCCTCTAATTGATACTTGATGGCAGAGTTGCTTGACAGAGATCTATCCAGAGCAGAGGAAGTGGCCTAACTAGGAAGCTTCCCCATAATGGTGAGCCTTTTTCTCTGTACCCAGTTACCTTTGATCTCGTTTGGACTTTCTCACAGCTTTTGTGTTCAATCTTCTCTCTTACTTTTTTGGCATCTCCCAGATTGAGTTTGGGGAATGGACACAGCAGCCCACCTAGCACTCCATTTTGTTTAGAACCAGAAGTTTGAAGAAGCTCATTTAACAATTTTCCAAAGTTATTTGACTTTGAGATGCTTTTTTTCCCACCATTTTGTCATTCAACTAACCTAAGTTGAGTACTTCATATATGCTGAGCACAATTCTCTCTGGTGATACTGCAGTGAATTAAGACAGATAAAGTTCCCCCTCACTCCCCTTATGGAGCTGTCATCCGTGAGCAGGGAGATGACGGTACTAAGACCCTAAACAAACAGGATGACTTCCTACAAAGTGAGTGCTGTGGAGGAGCAGAGGGCAGTGGCACCACTTTGGATGGGGTAGTTAAGAACAGCCTTTCTGTGGAGGTAACACTTGAACCAAGTCCTGATCTACAAGGAGGAGCCAGATTGAGGAAGATTCAGGACAGAGGCCCAAGCCCAGGACCTAAGACAAGAGGCACTTTGGTGTATGGACCTGAAACATAGTGATGCCAGAAGAAGTGGGTAAGCGGAGATGAGGCCACAGGCGTAATAAGGGCCAGATCCTACTGGTCAGTCAAAGAGTTTGAATTATATTATGAACACAGTGGGAAGCCACATAGACATTTCCATCAAATTTATTAGGATTTGAAAGAAGAATTTGGCTCTCTATCGAGAATGGATGATGGGGTAAAAATGGCAGGCAGCAGGGAGACTAATAGGAGGCAGTAACAGTGGTCCAGACAGTAGTTGAGGGTGGTTTAGACTTGGGAGAAAGCAGTGGTGATGGAAAGAAGTTGGTATAGTGTATAACGTCTATAGAGTTCCATGGAACTCGTCTTGAGACATTAACCAAGTAGTCTTTCCTGGTCTGTTAGTTCAATGGCTGGTGTTTTGGTTTTCTGTTGCTGCATTGCAAACCATCCCAAAATTAGTATTTAGAAATTTCTTCTGATTCTGTGGGTTGACCAGGCTGATCTGGGTGGTTCTTTTGTGGCTGCATTCAGCTGGGAGGAGAATCAGGACTGGAATGAACAGGATGGCTTCTCTTCCTCCAGAGCCTTTCTCTGTGTGACCTCTAGTCATTCAGCAGTCCAGCCTGGACACCATGGCTGCTGAACTCAAAAGTGGGAAAAAGTGGAACGTGCCAGTTTTCTTAAGGCCTAGCATCAAAAGTCTCAAAGTGTTGCCTCTGCCACTTTCTGATGGTCAGAGCCAGATTCAAGGGGAAGGGAAATTGACTCCGTATTTCGATCCGAGGAGCCACACGTACCTAGAGAGATGCGGGAACAAGTATGGGGTCAGGTTTGGAAACGATATACCACAGCTTTCAATTTTACCCTGAAACTTATTTGAAATTCCTGGAAGAATTTCAGAGTTGGCCTTTGAAAGTTTTGTTGTCCAGTTTGGGAAAGTAATGAGAGCAAATTATAAAAGAAGGAATTTTTGCTCTTCTTCCAATGAAGTTATTTCTAGGCTAAGAGCAAACTAATTCTATCAAAACAACTCAAGTTTCTAAACTTTATCCAGCCTTTGGCAAACTACTTTATAAATGTGCTTTTTAATCTTCCATCTGAGCTCTTTGCTATAAAACCTTAATTGCACATGTTCTGTTACTACATGACTGAGGGCCCTGGAGCAGCACTCACTGGGCCGCAGATCTCTCCAGCTGGGCTCCCACCAGTTCAGTTAGGAAACCTGCCTCAGGAGCAAAGTCCACGTCCTCACTGAATCTTGAGCAGGGCCTCTCCACTGTTGTGATTTGTTTTAGGAATAATCATCTACATCAGTCCTACTTTTGTCAAATTTAGTCACTTAAATAAAGACATTTTAATAAATCTATATACAACTATACCAAAAATTGGCCCCCACGGCTGTGTGCGTAACAAACTACTCATAAAACATGATCCATGTTACCTATTTGCCACCTAGTGCCGGTTAATATTTGATGAATGGACTGATGGTGTACTATAGACAAAGTGAAACCTAGAGAAGCTGTAAATTCAGTACTCAATCAAATATTAAATGGTTTTAAACATTTTAAAATAAACATTTTTAAATTATTTTGATTTTAAACTGTTAAAACCATGATTAGTTTTGCATATCTAATTTAATACAAAGTTACCTATGAATTTTTTGTTGAAACTTGAGCTTTTCAAATATATAATGTAAAAAGACCTTTCTAACACATAAAATGTCATGAGTACTGATTACCTATAGAAATCAAACCAATTCTTAGAGTAATTTTATTTTTGTATGACCATTGTTTTATTCTCATAGACTGCCTTGCCATCCAGGAAAGGATTTCGACACCAAACCACCAAGTTTTTGTATCGTTTGGTGGGATCAGAAGATTTAGCCGTGGACCAGAGTATTGTCAGCCCTTACACTTCTCGGATCTTGAAACCATACATCAGGTATACGGAGAAAGCTGTGATGCTGAGTATATCATGAGAAGTAATGTTTGTGGTTTCTGCTCCCCCATCCCTCTGTTGGAGTGAATAAATAGTGAAACCTGTGAGCAGGTGCTGGTAAGAACTGGGTCTGTGCTCTGTGTTGAATCTCAGCCTTGGCCTGTTTCAGGTGTACTTTTTTGCATAAAGGATGGTCCTTTGATACAAACATAAAAAGCAAGGATAAGCTTTTAGATTTCATTATGATGATCATACTTGTTTTGTTTTACAGTTTAAAGTTGTATTTATTTAGTAATATGTAAAATTAAAAAAATGGGAGCGATTGTCTCAATTAGGTCTATATCTAAGCTGCATGTTGGGATAGTTTCTAATGAGTCTAAGCTGTGCTGTGGAAGCTGAGCTGATGAGAGAGGCCCCCAGTGCTCTCCTGGCTGTGACTGACAGAGCACGTAGTCTTAGTTGGCCATCTGTGCTCTGTAGCTCCGTAGTCACCTGACCCTCCTTCCCCGGCACTGCCGCCCAGGCAGACATGTGGAAAGGCAGTATGTGAGCCTGCTTCAGTTCCCCTGGTGTCTGGTGCCCCTCAGCTGCCCTAACAACGTTGGTCCTTCCCTGTCCTGGTCTCTGTCCTGGTGAGAGCACTCAGAGGGCTAAATTAGGAAGTTGTGTCTGTTTCCTTACTCTGTTCATAAGACTGACCAGCTTGAGTAGAGTTTCTGGTGGGTGCAAAGGGGTTTGATCTGACAAATATTAATAGAGTGAATTTTAAATTCATACCAGAAAAATATTGTAGCTGTTATCAAGCTAGCTGCCATATAAATTAGTGCAAATTTGTTCAAAATTTCAAGCAGATCAAAGAGTTTGTGTGAATCAAATCGCTAGGAATAATATTGTTGTTGTTTTTTTTTTTTGACTTGAATTTATTTATTTCCTATGGTACTGGAGGCGTGATTATGAAACAAAGCCACCCAAACTGCAACTCCTGTCACAGATTCGTTCCCATCTGCACAGATGTGACCCTCATTGGATGCCGGAGCCTGATGCACCTCTTGATTACTGCTACGTCCGGCCAAATCACATCCCAACAATAAACTCTATGTGTCAGGAGTTTTTCTGGCCTGGTATGTCCCCCCACCTCAAACTGGGCAGATCAGTTTTCTGTATAGTTCACATAGTAATTTTTAAAATTAGTGTATGCCATGTGACCCTAAAACCCTTACTCATATAATCTCAGTTTGTTCTACTTAACATGGAAATATTAAAATATAAAAACCTCTTTTTTCCTAAGATCAAGAAGCCTACAATTAAAGTAATAAACAGTGTTTTTATTTCTCTTTCCTGTTTGTCTCTGCTTCCAGAATAAAAGATTCATCCTGTTTGCTTCCACATATGTTTAGATACCAAGTAATGTCTATCAGCCATACACAGACTGGTAGCTGGAGTATTTGGATATATTTGGTTATTCCTTAGAGAATGTTAGCACAGCCAAAAAGTGTTATTAAAAAGCCAAATACCCCAATCACAGACTTTGAAAGTAAGAGTAAACTCAATATGATTTGTTGTTAATATACTGTCTCCAAAGAGTATGTTAGTAAGCCATCAATTAAAGGAACACATTTTCGTTGCTAAATATAAACACATTCATTGTAGATCTGCTTTATTGTTCTGCTTTGAGATGTAAAGGAAATAATGTGTGTCTTCCAGATGTTAGGTAAGATTTCATCAGGATGAGAGCTTTGTCATCTTTATTGGCTGATAATCATGTAACTGCATGTGGTGCCAGAGTTGTGCTCACTCTTTTGGAGTGGTATAGGGGCTGAAAGGAACATTCTGGGAGCATTTACTACTTCCTGCCCTTACACTAGGTGCTTCCATACGTTATGCAAGAGAATCATTTTTTATTTAATCTTTTGATTGTAAAATGTAACATTTGTACAAAAGAGCTTATAAATTGAATATGTCTGAGTTAAAGAATACAATGATATGGATACTCTCAGAAGATTTTTACCCCAAATCTATCAGGTCTAGGTACACTCTCATTATAAGCATTGTAGAAACTGAGGCTGAGACATTTAGAGATGTGACTGCTGATACATGTGGCCAAAGAGGCTGAGTTCAAAGCCAGGTGTATCCAGTTCTGCAGCTGTGCACTCTCTATTACCCACCCTGTTTTGCCTCTCTCCTTTTAACATATGTATTTAGGAAAAAAAAATGTTCATTTTTGTATTTTCTAAAATTCACTTTTAATGATCTGGATTATGATGTCTATAATAATATCTTTGTCTCATTTTTTTGATTCATTTTTTTCTTAACATGCAGGTGTAGCTCTAAGTACAGACTCAACAGCTTAGTCTAGTTCATTAATTCCGAAAGGCATATATATAGTTTGATCTCCGATTGTCTCTTTTCTTTAGGCATTGACCTGTCTGAATGCCTGCAGTACCCAGACTTCAGTGTTGTTGTTCTGTATAAAAGAGTCATCATTGCCTTTGGTTTCATGGTTCCCGATGTGAAGTACAACGAAGCTTATATTTCATTTCTGTTTGTGCATCCTGAATGGAGAAGAGCAGGGATTGCAACTTTCATGATTTATCATCTGATTCAGGTATTTTGTCTGTGCTCATCACCTACCCACTTTATTCTGGGCTTTTCAGAAAAACTTGTAGGAGGTGAAGCTGAACAGGGCCCTCCTAGCACCGCCCAGTGGAATGTGAGACCAAGTGAAAAGAAGGCCAAGCACCATCATTCATGAGTTTATTAAAACACATAGACCAAAACGTTTGCCCCTCTAAAATAAGATTACCGTTCAGATTCAGGTTTTAAAGAAGCCATTTTTTTTAACACATGTAGGAAATAAAATGGTAAAATACCAAAAGTGAAAGCCTGAAGCACTTGTATTATCCATATTGATAATGCTGCTGCTCTTAGAAGCAGTACCATCAGACTCTGAGAAGTGGAAGTGGAACTATGATTTTTAGTTTTTAATTATTTTAAAACATTTTAGCTACACTATTATTAATCCATAGTACATATTGTATTATTGCTGGTTGTTTTTACTATCACTGTAAGCTCGTATGAATCATCTAAGACTTGATTCTCATATCAAATTATAATTCATCCTTTGTTACATCTGTGAAGAAAATATACCATGTATTTATGTACTAACATCAGAAAAACATTTAAGGATTTTTTTGTCCCCCAGAATTTTTATGGTAATTTTTATTTATAAATTTTTTGGTATGGATAATTTTGTGTTATTGGTCAAGATTTCTTTTTTTGTTTTTTAGATTTTTGTTGTTATTGTTGAGGTATAATTGACATACAACATTGTATTAATTTCAGCTGTATAACATAGTGATTTAATTTTTATGTTTATTGTGAAATGATTACAATAAGTGTAGTTAACATCTATCACCACACATAGTTATATAACATTGTTTTTCTTATGATGAGACCTTTTAAGATTTACTCTTTTAGCAACTATCAGATACGCAATACCGTATTAACTATAGTTGCCATGCTGTACATAACATTCTGTGACTTATTTATTTTATAACTGGAAGTTAGTACCTTTTGATTCCCTTAACTCATTTTGCCCACTTTCCACCCCACACGTCTGGCAACCACTAGTCTGTTTTCTATAAGCTTGTTTTTTTAGGATTCCTTTTAAATAGAGGATGAAGATGATAATACATTTTTTGCCAATTTTTAATGAAACTTACTCAATAATTCCCAAGTATTGGCAGGAACCTTGAGAACCATTTTCCTAGAAATTGCTTTCTTCTCTCTTCCCTTGGCAGTTAATATGTGCTACCTTGTGTTGTCTTGAACTGAAACATTTTCAGTTATTTCTACTGTGTCCCGTCTTTTCTCTGCCTTACTCATCTCACAGAATTGACCTTTACTGTATGGTCATTCTCTTAGCAGAACACCTACAGGATTTCTGCCTTTCTTTTCACTGGCTAGGGCTTGAGGGCAGAGCAGGGATGACAGTTGATATGTGTGTCTGACACAAGGCCATGCCCAGTCTGTCCTCACAGAATGTTTCCTAGGTGGGAGGAGGAGCGTTCTTCTTTGTATGTGAGTACCTAGAACCCAGCCAGACATATATTTCAGGCCCAGACACAGCCAGTAGTACTGGTGATGGTCAGACTGTGCATAAAGAACACAGCCTCACTCCACAAAATTAGTTTTATACACACTCATAACACGTTCTTGTCCTTGATATACTAGTAGTTCTGTCTTAGCCTAAAAATGCCTTTGGATGCAGAATGTGAATTAAGCAGAGAAAAGAAGGTAGCTGTCTACCTTTGACAGTGTTCTTAAATAGAGGCTTTGAGAAATAAATGGTGGGCTGTACAATCTCAAGGACCCTATCAACCTCTGCACTTCATTCCCTTTCTCATCAAAAAGAAGTTTTATATATGACTTTTGGGGCATTTTATTCTGTGTAGCTAATTAAAGACTCTAAAGACTTGCCTTAGATTGGTAGAACCATTATTACTCTTTTCCCCTAGAATTGGGCTGATGCTAAATATAGATATCTCAGTTCTGAGAATTGAATTCCATCAGGTAGGGAGGAATGGGAGGTGGACTTTGCGGTTCAGAAGGTCTACATAGACTCTTCTGCTATTATAATTACAGTCTTAATATTTCATATCTGGCCATATAATTTAACATATTTCTAGTAGGTCTAGGAAGGAAATTGTTACAATTCCCTTACAGGATAACATTATTTAGTTTTTAAAAGCAGAACATCTTGTTTGCTGTCTCTTCAAGATTGTCATAGTATTTGATACTGCTATGTTTGACATATTTAAATGTAATTGAATTATAAATAATATAGTTGACCTTAAAATATCCCCCTTGGCCCTTTGCTTCAAAAATGAGAAAGAACACTCAGCATACCATCAGTTTCCTTAGTCTTGATGAATATTTTCATGAATGTTTTGATCAGCAGCAAAATGTCATTCAGTTTTCAGCTGTTGCTAGGTGTTGCAATGTCTCAGCTTCAGTTCCTGCCTTCTTTATTTTAGTTTCCATAACTAACTACCTATCTACCCTTAAAAGACTTTCTTCACCTACTCATTTTCCCTCAGGCTTTCTCCTTTTCATCTTGTATTTTTCCACTCTTTTGGCAGACCTGCATGGGCAAGGATGTAACCCTTCACGTCTCAGCAAGCAACCCCGCTATGCTGCTGTACCAGAAATTTGGATTCAAGACTGAGGAATACGTTTTAGATTTTTATGATAAGTATTACCCCTTGGAGAGCACAGAGTGTAAACATGCATTCTTTCTGAGGCTCCGACGCTGATGCAAGTTGAATAAGAGACAGATCTTCACATAAACCTTATTCATTTCACTGTGAGTTCTAATCTTCTGGGATTAGACAGACATTCATTCAAACTTCTCAACTGAGATGAGAAAAGAGGTAGGCAGTGGAATGAATATTGAGCAGCCCTTCAGTAAAATCACTGTCCAGTCTTTTCTGAAGAAGCCTTTGACCCATATTTTGGGACTCCACAGTTAACTAAAACTGAAAGGTGCTGCTATCCTCTTTTCATCCAAATTGACACTCTGGGTGAAAGAGAATGTGTTTGTCCTAATTTAAAGGATGAGCAAATGTGATTGCTTTTAAAGATTCATATAGTACCTGAGAGGCACCCTCCTGTTCTGGAATGATGAGAGATTATGAGAGTATTACATAAAGGGATGTCAGCCCTTTTTCCATCCTTGATGTGTTATTGAACCCAGCAGGACTTTTGGGGAACTGAGGTTCTTTTGTCTCTCTTTGACTTTGGTCACAGTCAGAGCAAACTAAATGTGTCTACACATCACTTTACTAGTGCTATTGTTAGCATCTCCCGCCAGGGTCTTGGCCTAGGAGTAGAGGGTCTCATTGTCCTTTTGCCCATGAAGTTGGTTCGGGGTTGGAGGAGCGGAGCAACCTGCATTTATATTGTGCCACTAGGTGAAGCTGTGCAGTGAGAGAAGGAGAACCAGCCATGGACAGATCTGTATTATCTATAGGACTAGGCTGTTTAGAGATGAACTGTCCATCGGGTTTTTTTAATCCAGCAGCAGCATTTCCTAAAGTGTTAGATGTCCTCAAATAAAAATCATTCCGTGTAACAACCTCTGGCCAGAGCTTCAGTCTAATCAGTTTGCTGATTCTTAACTTTTGGGGACATGGATCCCTTTGAAAATCCAAAGAAAGCCGAATACTCTCTAGAAAACTGTGCACATTTAAATTGTATCAGAGGTTTGTGGACCACAAGTTAAGAACCTCTGCTCTAGTGACTGTGCTTAGAGCCCACTCTAATCCCTTTGTTCAAGGAGAATGTGTCATGCTTCTACGTGAAGACAATTTGGAAGTTATTCTGTCTCTTGTCTCTATTAACCAGGTTCAGGGCTGCCATGCCCAGCACTTGGCTCAGTGCTGGATACATAGAACAACTCTGCTGCCAAGTTCCCCAAAGCAGTGATGGCTCATGTGCAGAGAACAAGTCCTCAGGACTCCTATCACCTTCCTCCCCTTTCAGAGAGCTAAACCAGCACTTCCCAGCCTTATTTTGCAAGGATCCAACAGAGAGTGTAGGACCAGCTGTTACCTGACATGCACTCATGTCCTTTAAGGTTTTTAAAAATAACAAGTGTGTTTTATTTTACTCTTTGAATGTATCTGTTCTAATGTTAAAATAATGGATTTTTTCACCCCAAAGCTTTAGGTAGTGTTGACACTCCAGGAAGATGGGCAGTTTGAGCCTCTGCTCCGACAAGCCCTTGTAGTGCATAGATGTACAACACAGAGCTGCTGTCTCATTCTTTTCCTCAGTGATGATACTCAAGGGTTTCAAGACAGACCTGTCTTTTTTTTTGAATGACACCTTTTTATTCGAGTTGTATTAAGAGAATTTTGAAATAAAGATGATTGTCAGCTGAAAAGCAAACATACTATTAGGAAGTTCACATTTAGTCAAAATGTCTAATATTCTAGTTAAAACTGAGTATGTAGTTAAAGGCTACATTAAAGTAAAAGCTACTTCCAACAAAAGACACTAGGTTCCAAGTGGAATGAAAAGCAAAGTCCCCATCTCAGAGGTTCTTGGAAAAACAAGAATGGTTGACGTCTTAGGCCTCTGGGGCTTAAACCTTAGGTAGTAGCCTTGTGTCTCTGAGGAGCAGCAGGACAGCCCTTGGAATTTCTAGAGCCAAAAGGTAGGGTTGAGTGGAAACCCCAAAGCAATAAGACATTGAGTAGACACATACTAGGTTATAAAAATACAAAAATAATAGCAGCTATCACTTCTGAGCTCTTAATTCTCCCACGGGCTCCAGGAGATAGTGCATTAATGGCCTCTATTTTATGGAAGAGAAAACTGAGGCTTGAGAGTTTGAGTAACTGTGCCAAGGGTGTGCAGATAGAAAGCGGAGGACAGCAACCCCATCTAGGCTAGTACTGCCTCTGTGCTGACCCTCTGTCTGTCTGCAGGTCTGTGAAATGGAGGAGGAGCTCTCCCTGAGACCAAAGGGTCTCCTTTGGTCCCTGCATGGTGACCTGTGATTCAGTGCTGAGCCACTCACCTCCCACACTCACTACTTGGACCTCCCACCTTCTGAGTCTGGGGATATTTCTTTGCCGGTCTCCCAGATCAGGGTTCATAAACTGAGGTGGTTGTGTGCAAAGGCAAGTAAGTGAGAGTGTAAGAGTATGAATGTTTTTTTTAGGAAGGGGGCCTGGAGCTCTGTCAGATACAGACATTCAAAAGGTGTGTGATCCAAAAAGTAACAAACGCTGTTCGGATTGGAGGAGGGAACTTTATAGAACCAGCCAAGTGATTGTGACAAAGGTTCAAAAGGAATGACTCAGCAAACAATACCTTTAAAATGCTTTGTTTTTAATTTTGACAAAATTTTAGGTTTGACAGAAAAGTTACAAAAGAGGACAATGAATTCCCAGATACCCTTTATTCTAATTCCCTAAATGTTAATATTTTACACATTTGCATTTGTCTTTCTTTCTCTCTTTACATACGTGTACACACACACTTATATACTTTTTTCTGAACTGTTTAAAAGTAAGTTGCAAATATGCCTTTTTACTCTTAATATTTTGGTGTGCATTTCCAAAAGCAAGGACTGTTCTCACCTAACCACAGAATAATGATGGAATCAGAGATGTTATCATTGCCACCTATAGACCTATAGACCTAATTCAGATTTCACTACTGTTACAATACTGCCTTTTAGAGCAAAAGAAGTCCAAGAACAAGTGTTGAATTCAGTTTTCATACTTCTCTAGTCTCGTACAACCTTTTGGAACTGGGTCAGCAATGCCCTGTTCTTTTGTTGTGGTGCATGGAGCACTGAGCTCAAGGAGGGCTTGGGTATATTACGTAGGTCATTCACATCTGTCCCCCTTCAGTAAAATGCTGCCAAGTCTTCCCACATTCCCTTTGCCACTGCAGGAGCATAGCAGCAGTGTCGTGGGAAGGTGAAGGGACTTCAGTCTGGGGCTGGTCACTCAAAGCCTTGTAGGTTGTACATCTCAACTTTTATCAGAACTTTCTGATGACAAAAAGAATACCTAGTGCTACATAAAAAACCACCACAAAAATCTAGTGGGTAAACACCATATCACTTTATTATCTCTTGGATTCTGGTTGGTTTTCTGGGTGGTTCTCTTTACATGGTGCCACCTGGGGTACTGGGGCAACTGTCATCACCTGGGATTTCAGCTGGAGGTACTGGCCAGGGTCTTGGTTCTCTCCTAAGTAGGCTTCTCCACTTGGACTGCTTCATGGCATGGTGACTGGGTTCCAAGAAGGAACATCTTTCCAATATTCCAGGAGAAAAATCCCAGTTGCAAGTGCTTATCAAGCTTTTGCTTGTAATGTGTTTACTACTGACTCATTGGCAAAAGCCAGTCACATGGTCAAGCTTCTAGTCCATGTGTGAGGGCTTCACAAGGGACAAATACCAGGATATGTGGTTCATGAGGGAGGCGACCAAACTATAGTCAAACACAAAAGGCCATTATAGAAAAGTCATCTGACATTCTAATACGTAGGTGGTCCGTAGTCCGTATTCCAGCTTGGAATAGTTCCCCTTTTGGGCATCTGGGTGGTCTGTAGCTGGTGGACACCTCATCCATGCTAGGAATATTTGTAAGGGTGCCACTATTGGCCATAGTGCAGGAGCTCTGGAGTGGCTGCGGTCTTTTGTTTCTGGGCTGGTCTTAGGAATGGACCAGGAAGGGTGAGACAGTTATAGATAGACAAGGTGAGAGGCTTCTTCATGAGGCCTGGCTTTGATTCCTCCTCAGAATCTGGAAAGACCTCCCCTTACATCCATCCTGTCCTTAGAATAACTTGCTTCTCCCCACTTTTATAGTTTTATTGAGATATAATTTACATACTATAAAATTCACTAATTTTAAGTGTATAATTCAGTGATTTTTAGTAGGTTATTAGAGTTGTGCAACCATTACCCAGTCCAGTGTTAGAACATAGGGCCAAAAAGATCCCTGGTACTCATTTGTAGTCCTAGCTCCTACCTCCAGCCCTAGGCAGCCACTGATTTGTTTGCTGTCAATAGATTTGCCTTTCTAGACATAACATGTCAAATGACTGTTTTTTTGCTTTACCTCAACTTCGTTTCTGTTACCAGCTACCAAAGAGATTTCTCTAACCCAGCAGAGCCAGTCACTTTAGATATTTTGGTATAAAGCTTCCAAAGCCTTTAAACACATGCCATTGCATGTACCAACTTTTTTCCATATACTAATTTTTAAAATAAACTGTGATCATACTGCATATCTTGTTCTACATTTTTTTCTATTTTTTTTCTTTAAGTGATCACAAACAGTATTCCAATTTATCAAACATTTTAAAAACATGTATGATAGGATTGCATTTCATTAAGGAGTATACCATAATTTAACAAATCCTCCTTGTTTTCAATTTTTCTGTTGTAAACAATACTGTATTGAAATTTCTTGAAGCTAAATCTGGATGTATATCCATGACTATTTCTTTAGAATACATTCCTAGAAGTGGAATTGTTGGATTAAAGGAGATATACCATCCTGAAGTGCAGTCAGTAGTGATCATAATAATGCCTATTGTTTACTGAGTGTTTCTCATGTACAGGGACTGTTCTAAGAACGTTGAACAACTCAGATATGTATATAAATCTCTCAACAGCTCAGTGAGGTGGGTACTATTATAATTTTCATTTTTCCCAGTGAAAAAACAAACTAAGGCACAGAGAAATTAGTAACTTGCCCAAAATGTCACAGCTATTAACTGGCACAGCCTAAGTAACGGTCTGGCTCCAGAACCTTTAACCACAAAAAATGTTTTTATATTATTTATATAATTCAACCTATTGTACTGTATCTACCATTCCTACTTTTGTTTTGAATAGACAATTTGTGGGTTTCAAGAAGAAATTCCAGAGCAAAGTTGGAAAACTAAATGTCTAATTTTCAAAACTTAACTACAAAGCTACAGTGATCAAGGCAATATGGTGATACTATAAGGACAGATGAAACAATGGACTAGATTAAGCTCAGAAGTAAACACTTCTATTTATAATCAACTGATAATTGAGCAAGGAATGGTCTTTTTAGGATATAGTGCTGGGATAATGGAAATCCATATGTAAAAAAATAAATTTATACTTTTACCTCACACCATACAAAAATTAACTCAAAACGTATCATAGACCTAATTGTAAAAAAGTTGTATGAAAACTTTATACAACTAGAAGAAAACATAGAAGTAAACCTTACTGATACCGAATTAGGGAATGGTTTCTTAGAACACTAAAAGCACAAGTGATAAAAGAAAAGAATTGATATATTGGACTTATTAACATTCACATTTCAAAAGACACCATGTAGAAAGTGCAAAGATAACCCACAGACTTAGAGAAAATATTTGGAAATTATGTATCTGATAAAGAACTTATATATAGGCTGTCTAAAGAACTCTTACAATAACAATAAAAAGACAGTCACCCACTTGAGTTCACTGGTGAATTCCACAAAACATTTAAGGAAAAATTATACCAAATTTCTACAATCTTTTCCAGAAGATAGAAGCAGAAGGAATAACTTTTATGAGGCCAATTTTCCTAACACTAAAATCAGACAAAGACATTTCATGAAAAAAAAAAGCAATATTTCTCATAAAGCTGAAAAATCCTCACCAAATCCTCACCAAACAAATCTAATAATTTAGAAAAAGAATTATGCACCACGACCAAGAGGGATTTATCCCAGGTATACTAGATTGGTTCAACATCATAAGGTAGTTCATTACATCAACAGGCTAAAGAAGGAAAATCACATGACTATATCACATGATACAGAAAAAGCGTTTGACAAAATCCAACACCCATTTGTGATAAAACTCAGCAAAGTACCAATAAAGGGGAACTTCCTCAACAAAAGGTCTACAGTTTAACATCATGCCTCATGGTGAGAAACTAGAAGCTTTCCAGGTAAGATAAAAAATAATGCAAGGATATCCTCTCTCACCACTCCTTTAACATTGTACTAAAAGTTCTAGCTAATGCAGTAAGACAAGAAAATGAAATAAAAGGTACATATTGAGAAGGAAGATATGAAACTTCGTTTGCAGATGACATGATTGTCTATATAGAAAATCCAGAATTGACAAAAAAAAAACTAATAAGTGAACAGCAAAATTGTAGGATGCAAAGTTAGTTACTTTCCCATATGCCAGCAGTAAACTAGTAGAATTGAAATGAAAAACAAACATTTATGTTTGCATCCCCCAAATGAAACACTTAGGTATAAATCTTAACAAAATATGTACAAGATCTACATGAAGAAAATTAGAAAACCCTGATGAAACAACAAATGGGAAGAAATTCTGTGAATATAAAAGTATTGTCAAGATGTCATTTCTCCCCAACTTGATCTATAAATTCAATGCAATTTCAATCACTATCTCAGCAAATTATTATTTTTTGGATATCAACAAAAATTATTCTAAAGTTTACATGGAGAGCTAAAAGATCCAGAATAGCCAACACAGTATTGAAGAACAAAGTTGAAGGACTGACATTACACTATAAAGTTGCAATAATCAAGACACTGTGATATTGGTGAAAGAATAGACAAATAGATTAATGAGACGGAATAGAGAGGCCAGAAATAGGTCCACATAAATACAATCAACTGATCTTTGATAAAGGCAATACAGTGGAGAAAGCGTAGTTTTTCACCAAATGGTGATGAAACAGCAAGATATCCACATGAAACAACAAAATGAATCTAGACACAGACCTTATACCCTTCACAAAAATTAAAATGGAAAACTATAAAACTTCTAGAAGATAACATAGGAGAACATTTAGATGATCTTGGGAATTGTGATAACTTTCTAGGTAAAAACACCCAAGACACAATCCATGAAAGAAAGATTTAATAAGCTGGACATCATTAAAATTAAAAATTTCTGCTCTGTTAGACACTGCCATGAGAGTGAGAAGACAAACCATAAAGTTGAGAGGAAAATCTTTGCAAAGCACACATCTGATAAAAGGCTGTTTTCCAAAATATAGAAAGAAATCTTAAAACTCAACAATAAGCAACCTGATTTTAAAATAGGCAAAAGAACAGATGTCTCACTTAGAAGATATACAGACAGCAAACAAGCATATGAAAAGATGATCCACATAATATGTTGTTATGAAATTGCAAATTAAAATGATGAAGTGTCACCATACACCTATTAGATTCAAATCTTAAATCCTGACAGCACCAAATGCTGGTGAGAATGTGGAGCAATAGGAGCTGTCACTCATTGCTAGTGGGATTGCAAAATCGTACAGCCACTTTAGAAGACAGTTTGGCAATTTCTTACAAAACTAGACATACTCTTACCATATAATTCAGCAAGTGTATACCTTTGTATTTACCCAAATGAGATGACAAGATGTCCACATGAAAAACTGCAAATGAACCTTTATTCACAATTGCCAAAACTTGGAAGCAACCACGATATTCTTCAGTAGGTCAATGGATAAACTGGTACATCCTTATAAGATATTTTTTAGCTCTAAAACAACACCTCCTCTGCCAGAATGAGCTCCCAAGCATGAAAAGACATGGAGGAAACGTAAACGCATATTACTAAGTGAAATAAGCCAGTCTGAAAGGCTATATGCTATATGATTCAACTGTATAATATTCTGGAAAAGGCAAAACTATGAAGCAAGTAAAAGGATCAGCAGTTTCTAGGAGTATGGGAGGAAGGAGTTAATAGGCAGAGTAGAGGATTTTTAGCGAAAATACTCTGTGTGATAGTTTCATTGTGGATACAGGCCATTATACATTTGTCCAAACCTATAGAATGAACACCACCAAGAGTGAACCCTAATGGGAGAGAGGAGAAAAATAGCGTAGATGATAGAGGCTCTGTTCATCAATCTGGTGACCAAATCAAAGTTGTGATGGAAACAAGGAGCAGCAGCAAGGAAAAATCACCTGGGATCTAGAGGAACAATTCATACAACTAGGGAAAAGTCCAAGAAAGCACTCTGCAACAGCAGAAGGTAGGACAGGATGAGGACCAGTGCTGCTCTGTCTCGAGTGGCTGAGTGAGATGGAGGCTACAGCACCAGCAGTGGCAGACGCCTCTTAAAAGGGGCCACAGCCACGAGCAGATTTTTGAGGTGATAGACCTGCTTGCTCTGAGTACCAGTGCTTGTTTGGCTGCATGCAGGGGGCACCGGGGACTTACAGGGAGACATTGTCAGAGTGAGGGCTGAGGTGAGACTCGCTCTGCACAGAAGTGCTGGCGGTATCCATTGTTCCCTGTTGAGCCCTCCTCCTATACCAGTGCACTAGACACTGCACTGCCATAACCCAGAGATCATCAAACTGGATACCGAGGATTCTCTGAAACCCTGCCTCCCACAACTCACGACCCCACCAAGCCACATCCAGGTAAATCCTCAGTGAGTCAGGTGCTCCTTGCTGAGCAGCGCCTAGACTCACACTGGAGGCAGCTGGTCTTGGTTTCTGGTGTGGCCTTTTGAGGCAATTATAAACACAGCATCTGTAGATTAACAGGTGGCCCCAGAGGGGTAGAGGCTTAGGTTAAGTTTGGCCTGCAGCTGAACCCCTCTCAGGACTGTGCCACTGGACACCTACTTCACAAATCCATACTAATAAGACCGGGAGATTTAGGAGCTTTGCTTAGTACATAGAAACAGACACGGAAAGATGCCCAAAATAAGAAGACAAAGAAACAGAAACCATATACGAGAACAGAACAGAGATCTAGGAATAATGGAGTCAAGCAATCTAACAGACACAGAGTTCAAAACAGTGGTTATAAAGATGCTCAAAGAACTTAGGGGAAGTGTAGATGAACTCCGTGAGAACTTTAACAAAGAGATAAAAAATAAAAAGTGGAAATGGAAATTATAAAAGGGTACCAGTCTGAAATGAGAAATACATTATCTGAGATGAGAAGTATATTAAATGGAATAAACAGGAATAAACAAAGTGAATAAAGAAAAGCATCAAATGCCTTATCAAAAAGATGAGAAAGTGAAGGACATGCAAGCAGAATGGCAAGAGATAAGATGCAAAGACTATAAAAATAATTTAAGGAGCATATGAGACACTATTAAAGGTCCAAATATGCATCTGATCAGCAACATCAAGGTGTTGAAAAGCTGTTTGAAGAAATAATTATGGAAAACTTTCCTAATCTGGTGAAGAAAATGGACATAAGATCCCATGGAGCTCAGAGAATTCCAAAAATCAGGGATCCAAAGAGGCACTCACCAAGACATATCATAATTTAAATGCCAAAAGTTAAATACAAAGAAAGAATATTAAAAGTAGCAAGAGAAAAAGAGATGGTTACTTATAAGGAAACACCCATAAGACTGGAAGCTGATTTCTGAAAAGAAACTATGCAGTATAGAAGGGCTTGGCAAAAAATACTCATCAGGATAAAGACCCAGGGTCTACAACCAAAGATATCTTATCCGGCAAAGCTACCATTTAGAGTCAAAAGACAGATAAAGAGTTTCCCAGACAAAAATAAGCTAAAGGAATTTATCAAAACCAAGCCAGTATTACAAGAAATGTTGGAGGGACTTCTTTAAGAAGAAAAAATGCAAAAGACTTCAGATTAAAAGACACATAGAGACTAAAATGAAGGGGATGGAAAAAGATACTGCTTTGATGGACCTAGAAGGCATTTAAGTCAGATGGAGAAAGATAAACACTATATGATTTCACTTATATGAGGAATCTAAGGAATAAAAACAGAATCACAAATATAGTGTACAATTTGTTGACGGAGAGAGGGGAGGAGGTTTGAGGGGCTGGAAGAATGGGGTGAAGGGTTAAAGAAGTACAAATTAGTATCTGATGGATGGTCATGGGGAAGGGAACATGGCATAGGAATGCAGTTAGCATTAAAATGTTGGCTAGATGGGGGCTCAGGAGCGGGAAGGAGCAATTGGAGGCATCATTTTACAAACCATATAGATGTCGAATCAATGTACTGCATACTTAAAACTAATTAAAATATATTTTAAAAGAACCCTAATGTAAACTATGGACTTTAATTAATGATGTGTTGATGTAGGTTCTGCTGTAACAAATGCACCGTTCTAGTGTGGGATATTGATAATGTAGCTGGTTATGAGCATGTGAGGGAGGAGTGGTTTGAGAAATATGTGTAGCTTCTCATTTTTTCTTTGAACCTAAAACTGCTTTAAAAAGTCTGTTTAAAATTTTTTTAAACAACAAAGAACTCAATTTAAAAATGGGCAAATGATTTAAAAAGGCATTTCTCCAAAGAAAATATACAAATGACCAGTAAGCACATGAAAAGATGCTCAACACCTTTAGTCATTAGGGAAGTGCAAATTATTTTCATAGGATGACTATAATCGAAAAAGACGTAATAAGTGTTAACAAGATTACAGAAATAGGAACCTTCATACATTGCTGGTGAGAATATAAAATGGTACAGCCATATTAGAAAACAGTTTGGCCATTCTTCAAAATGTTAAACATAGAATTACCATATGATTCAGCAATCTTCTCAGGAGAAATTAAAACATATGTCCACACAAAGACTTGCACATGAATGTTAATTGCAGCATTATTCGCAATAGTCCCCAGATGGAGAAAAACCCAAGTAGTCATCAATTGATGGATGAATAAACAAATGTGGTATATACATACAACAGAATACTACCCAGCAATAAAAAAGAGTGAGGCGCTGAAAAATGCTACAACATGGACAAAACATCATCAAAACATTTCATAACATCATGCTCAGAGGAAGAAACCAGACACAAAACCATTATTTAATTCCTTTTATATGAAATGTCCAGAAAATGCAAGTCTATAGAGACAGAAAGATTAGGGATTATCCAGTATTGGGATAAGAATGAGGAATGACTGTTTCTTATTAGAAATGTTCTAAAATGGGATTGTGATTGTTTCACAACTCTAATAATGCTAAAGATCATTGAGACATGCACTTAACATGGGCGACTTTTATGGTATGTAAATTATACCACAATAAAACTGTTAACTTTAAAAAAAGGAAAAGGAAGAAGAGACAAAAGAAGAAGGAATGCTGGGGCCCTTTTTGCTTCCAGTCTTTTTCCTTGCTGTGTTTTCTAGTTCAGGGAAAAGCCCTACTCACTAATCAATGCATTGTCCACAGGGAGGTAAGCCTTGATTAACTCCATTCTGCTCAGCTTTCTAAATGTTTCTTGACTCTGACCGGCCCTCTTCACCCCTTTCAATCACCTTCTCTCAGTAACCTGAGTTACTGTACTAATCTTCTTATTGTTCTACCTTCAATATGGCTTCCATACTGTATCCAGATGGTTGTGCTTCTCTAATATAAATAAAATGTTTTGTATGTAAATTGCTGTAAACACAATATAAAACATTTTAAAAAGAAAGCAAAAAATTTTTTATATTTAAATTGCTTTTATTTCTGAGGGTCAGTTTATTTTTTAATCATAATGTAATCATGGTACACATAAAGTTTTGTGTCCTACTTTTATCACTTAATCTTTTATTATAGGCATTTTTTCAAGTTTTTAAATGGGTTTCATTACTAATTTTCTTAGTTATTCCACTATTCCTCATAAGATTTCCGCTTTTATTTATTTATTTATTTATTTATTTATTTATTTATTTATATTTATTTTTTACTTTCTAAAAATTAAGTTTATTGGGGTAACATTAGTTCGTACAATTATGTAATTTTCAGGTGTACATTATCATTTGACATCTATATACTCTATTGTGTGTTTTCCACCCAAAGTCCAGTTTCCTTCAGCTACCATATATTTGATCCCCTTTACCCACTTCACCCTTCACCAGCCCCCCTAAATTTGACCCCCTTTACCGTGTCTACCTACCTCCTCCTTCCTCACCCCTTACCCTGTGGTAACGACTAGTCTATAGTCCATGTCCATAAGTCTCTGTGTGAAGATTTCTGCTTTTATAAATAACATTGTAGCGATTTCTGCTTTTATAAATAACATTGTAGCAAACATTGTCAAAATGTATCAAAAACCTTAACCAAGACAGGAAGTAGGCAGGTCTGTGGGAGAAGTTCCCACCGTCTCTCAAGAGCCCTACAAGAAGAGCTCTGTATTTTAGTAGCCCTTCTTCTTCCTCTTCCCTTCTAAAAAGAACTTCCTTCTTCCTCTGTCTTCCTGCACATGGCTCACTATGGCCACATATAGCAGATTGCAGTCTTCTTTTTCTGAATAAATCTTTCTTGCTGTTGAAAACTTAATCAACTTTTTTGTGCTAGAGATTTTTTTTTTTTTTTGCCATGGATTGGATGCTTTTTACTTCTGAATTCATTTCCAGAAATGAAATACTTTTTTTCCCCATATGTGTTGAGAATATTAAAATATAAATTCAGACATAATGAAGACTTATGGGCAGCAATTGATTTTTAGAAGATATAATATATAATCACATATCATCCTTTCATTTACAAATATAGCCAAAAGGTTAATTCCTGTCACAAGTCAGACTTAATAAACTGCATGTAAAAATATTTTGTTACTAATATATATATTTTAGTAAATGCCTCATACAAAATAAACATTTGCTTTTTAATTTTTTTCAGTGTTTGCTATATTTCTTCATCAGTAATATGCCTTAGAGCAGTTTGTAGAAAATGTATTCAGTTAAGAGCAGGTGAAAAGAGAACTTAATATAAATGTATATTTTATCTAAAAGTATGCTCTTAAACTTTATATTTTTTAGATTTAAAAATATTTATTTTATCTAAAATAAAAAAAATTTATTTATTTTATCTACCTATTTTTTTTTAGCATGAGTTAATATTAAATGAATAAACCCCAGCTTAAAAAGTCATACATTTAATTTGGGATCACAGAGGAGAATTGAAACATATTCCCCCAATTTTTTTTAATTTTAATTTTCAATTAGAATTAACGTTCAGTATTAGTTTCAGAAATGAAATTCTTAAGGTATGTGAACATTTTCATTGCTACTATGGTAATGAAATGTATTGATAATATGGTAATTAATGTATTAAGGTACCAATCTCACCTCAAAACAACTAGAATAGGTATTATTTTTCAAAGTACTTTTTGCTAATTTTTAAATAATTTGCCATTTTAAAAATTATCAGTGTGGTTGAACATTTTCCATTGTTTTCTAGTAGTAGTATTTTATAAATTGCTTGTGTCCTTGTATATTAATCTCAAGAGAATATGGGAATCTTGGTGTTTCTCCTCATTTGTTTATATGAGTTCTTTCTACAGTTGAAGTGATGATTCTCATCCAAGTCTAAGATAGGCTGCTCCAACCTGGGAAATTTATGGACAGGGTCCCCCAAAAATCTTTTTCATGAGTTATTAAAGAGGGAGGTAGTGGGTGGAGGGAGGCAAGAAAAAGGAGGAACTAAAGCAAAAACAAAAGATCTTGCAGCATTTTTTTCTATGACTTTAGCTGGTCTTCCACCAACTGCCATACTTGTTTCCGAGTTCTGGGAGAAAGGGCTATAAAGAAAATTGGGTATCTATTCACTATCTGGGGGCCCTTTGCTCCAGCTGCTCAGCCAGATTCCCTCTTTCATCTGCTCCCATTAGTCCATGAAGGCCTGGTCTCACAAAATCAGCCCCCCCCAGGAATCCTTCCATGGGCTTTCTCCAGTTAACAACAGTGGACTGCTCTTTCTGCCTACCCAGCCCTGGCTCCCTTCTGAACCTCATGGAAATTTGTTTTCTAATTCTCTGGTCATTTGAATCATAGTGATGTGTGGCAGGGCTATCAAAAGTTTGGCTGCTGGATTGTTTAGGCTTGGCTCCAAATTTGCCACTTGTTGGGCATGCCTCAGTTTCCTTATTTGTTAAAAATGTAGCACCTTTGGTAGCATGTAAAATACCTGGCATGCTGCCTGGTCACTGGTGGGCATGCAATATGGTGGCTATGCTCAGGAGAGTGGAGAAAACGCTAGTTAAAATGGGGCTGGAACTGTGTAAATTTCAGCTTTGGCTGCAAAACTCAGAGAATTTGATATACAGTAGAATCTTGAACAATCGTGTTTGAACTGCGGTTCCACTTATATGAGGACTTTTTTCAATAAATACTGTACATGTATTTTCTCTTCTTTATGATTTTCTTAACCTTCTCTAGTTTACTTTCTTGTCAGAATACAGTATATAATACATGAAACATATAAAATAGGTGTAAATCAACTGTTTATGTTATTGGTAAGGCTTCCAGTCAACAGCAGTTATTAATAGTTAAGACTTGGGGGATTCAAAATTTATATGTGGATTTTCTACTGTGCAGGGGGTGGGTGCCCCTTAACACTTGTATTGTTCAAGGGTCTAGGATGTGGCCTGATCACAGGAATTTTTAAAAGCTTCCCAGCTTGGGTGATTCTACCAGATAGCTGAGGTTGAGACCCACAGACTTGAGGGACTAATTAAAGATGGAAGTCTGTACACTTTATCTCACACCCCTCCCTATACCACAATTCCTTGCCTTTGCTTAGCCCAACCCAGGTATAAGTTTCCTTTTCTCACTTTCTGAAATGCATTCCCTCTCCAAGCCGAAGGCCTGTCTGAGTGTTTGGGAACTGACCAGCTCTGAATGAATTAGAAGAACTTACTTTCTCTTCTTTAGATAGAAACTGACTTCAGTGTTTAATTTCATAGCCACTTTTCCTTAAGTATCATACTGGTATTCTTTTCCTTTCTGTACTTCTGTAAACAGAAAACCAGATTCACTGGCTTTTGGGCTCTGAATGTCTAAACTGTTGATGCACTTTGGAGAAACCCAGGTATAAACTGATTTTGAGGAAAGCAAGGCTTACTCCTGAGCTCTTCAGAGATTTCCTAGGGCTGGAGAAGATGAGGCTGGGAAGAAGAAAGCTGTACAGGTAGACTAGGCAGCATGCTTTAGGCTGCAAGTAAATAAGCCCCAATTGAAACTGGCTCAACCACCACCACCACCACCTAGCAGAAGTCAGAGGCAATACATCCATGGTCACATAACTTATGAGCTTATTAACTACATGACCTTGGGCAAACAACTTACACTCAGTTTCCTCGTCTGTGAGAAAGGATTGTTGCATGTACAATGACTTAATAGAAGTAAAGGTATTACAATGATATGTAACATAAAGTGTTTTATAAGCATTATCTACTTCATTGATCTGTCATTGCTGTAAAACAAACAAATGCAAAAATCTCAGTGGTCCACAGCAATAAGTATTTCTTTATCATGTATCTTCAGGTTGGCAGGGCATGGCTGGGCTATTCTAATTCAGTCTGTCTCCACAGCTGGGTAAGGCTCAGGTCTGCCCCACATGTATTTCTTCTGTGTCCCAGGGCAGCATTGCAGCAGGTACAAGGGAGATGCTATTTGCATGACAGGCACACAACAGTGAAAAAACACAAGGCCTTTTTGTTAGCAACTGGCACATTGTCACTCTTCTCCCTTTCCTTTGGCCCAAGCAAGTCACATGTCCCAGACTCATATCAGCAGGGAGAGAAAGTCACCTCTACCCACTCTAGTGGGTGGTAATGTAAAGTCATATGAGAAAGGACATGAATTATAAAACAGTGTATAAAGGAAAAGTGAACCATTAGATTAAAGTACTTTATTCTATAACCCTGTAAAATTCAGAATATTTTCTAATTTCTCTTGTGACTTCCTCTTTGACCCATGGGTTTTTTAGAAGGGAGTCTTTTAATCTCCATATCTTGAAGGCATTTCCATTTATCTTTCTATTACTGATTTTAGTTTAATTCTCTTATGATCAGAGAACATAGTTTTTATCAATGTTACATTCCTGAAGCCAGTGACTATTCTGTGGTTATGTAACAGGACACCTCCATTCTTAGGAAATGCGTGCTGATGTATTTAGGGGGTAAATTCCCATGATATATGTAACTTACCCTCAAATGAATCAGGAAAACTCTCTCTCTCTCTCTCTCTCTCTCTCTCTCTCTCTCTCTCTCTCTCTCTCTCTCTCTGTGTGTGTGTGTGTGTGTGTGTGTGTGTGTGTGTGTGTAGAGATTAGGAGCAAATGAAGATAAGGAATGAATAAGGGAGTGAAACATGCACAAATCATAAACCTAAAGGGGTAAAATGTTAACAGTGGTTGAATCTGGGTGAAAGGGATATAGGTGTTCTTTGTACTATTTTATTTTTGCAACATTTTCATAAGTTTGAAATTATTTCCAAAAAAAAAAAAATGGAAAGGAAACACTAATACTCTGCTTCCACTCTCCTTCTCCAGGTGTGTATCTTTCCATAACTTCTTCTTATTCACACAGATATATACTAATATTTTTACATTTAGATGGGATTTTATTGTTTTATTAAAATGGATTATTCTCTGTGAATTAATTATTGTGCAGCTTGATTTTCTCTCAATACATCGTAGAGCTCCCTCCAGGCCAAAAGACATAGGTTTAATTTACTTTTAAACAGAGCTGTATAATATTCCATAAGTGTATAAGTGTGACAGTTTCTTCAACCATCCCCCTGTTGATGGATAGTCTGGCAGTTTTCTTTTTTCTTCCTTTTTTTTTCCATTACAAATAAGTTATCAAAAACCATCCTTGAACATATAACCCATTATATTGGTGCCCAATACTCTGTGACTTACTTTTGAAATTAGAATTTCAGTTCAAGCAGCATCACAAATTCTTCCCAATCCATTATGCTCAGGGCTCTTTTGCAGTAGGAGTAAAGCTGGTCTCCAGAAGCCATCTGCTCACACACCATGTTCAGTGGCATTTTCCAGAGCGAGACAGAAACATCCTCTAGGAAGCTAGCCATACCACGTTTCTCTTTGGACACGAAGATACTGTTAAAACCTGTCTGTTGTCTTGTGGCAGATGCCTCATCTTTATATGGCAGCTGAGTCTAACATTACCACATCATGACCAAACTTCACACATCCCTTCTTAGTTACTTCATGGGTGCCTGGTAGTTATATAATTTTTAAAAGGTTTTGCTAGAAATTTTAGGCAGAGCCCAGGCTTCTGTAGGTGGGGCCACATACGGTCTACAAGCAGCCGGGTGGATGCACAGGTGGAGTCAACTTCTAGCACAAATAATTTGGCTGAGATTATCTTTTTGATCTCCACATGGAACACAATGCTGCATACCAAGAATAATAGTTAGCATTCATGGAATGTTGCCTCATGCCAGGCACTGAACTAAACACTTTTAAATAGACCACCTCATTTAATTCCCTTCACAACTCTGTGAGATTCAAGAGTCATTACTTACCCATGAAGGTCTATTACTTAACCATTGCCACAATAATTCTGCATAAAACCATGCCAAAATTTGTAGCTTAAAACAGCCAATTATTTGATTGTGATTCTGAGTGAATAATTTAAGTTGGGCAGTCCTTCTGGTCTCAGCTGGGCTCTCTCATTGTTCTGTGGTCAACTGCAGGTCAGCTAAGGAGCTCCACTTCTGGAGTTGGCTGGCTGTGGCTGGAGCAATAGGGATTTTTGATGTGGTGTCTCATCCTTCAATAAGCTAGCTTAGGCTTGTTTACATGGTGGGGAAGGGTTGAGAGTAGGAAGGAGAAGGAGGAGGAGAAAGACAAAGAGTGCCAAAGTTTGTTAAAGTCTAGTTCAGAATTGGCACAATATCACTGCCACATTTTATTGGCCAAAGCAAATCACAAGGTCAGCCTGGATTCAAGAGGTATGAAAATAGAGTCTATCCCTGGATGGGAAGAGCTGTAGTTACATTGCAAAGGACATGGATATAAAGAGGAGTGAAGGTTTGTGGCCATTTTGGTAATTTATGTCACCAGCCTTTGCAGGTCAGAAGAGCAAGGAACTGAAAAGTTATTTAAAATTGTCTAAGCTCACAAAGCTAAGTGTCAGATCTGAACCTGGGCAGTCAGACACCAGTGTCTAAGCATTCAGCCTCCTCTCCCATCTTTCCATGTCCATGAAGGCTTCCTGACTATTGCAATCTTTATGATCTCACTCTCTCTGAAAATCCCCAGCACACACAGTCAACTTCTTAAAGAAAATCATCACTAAAGACCCTTAGCTCCTTGAAGGAGAGATGTATGATAAGTTGGAGGTAATGTACTGGTGGGTTTGTGAATAAATGGCTTGGTGGATGGTTGGGGGTTGAGTGAACATGTCGGGTGAGTAGGTGGGTGCATGGATGGATGGGATGACAAGTTGTTGGTAAGTAGATGATGTGAGGGGACTAAGGACAGCTCTAACCTCATCTCTGCTTGGGTTTTACTAAGTTGAGGGGCAATAAATAAAGAAATCTGTGCCTCCAGAATGCCTATTTTGGAGCCTTAGGCTGAGAGCCTGAGGTCTGAGGTCCACACCATGTTGAGACAGCCTTTCCAATCAGAAGACATGAGCAACTTCAGACCTCTGAGCTGGAGATGGTGAATGTAGAGCTTTCCTTCCTACTGGGGATGGAGTGCACAGAGTCAGTTTTAAAAGGTATTCTTCAGTCCTAAGCTTGAGCTAATCATTTCCCATTTCTCTAACCCTGTATAAACCATCAGGATTCCCAAGAAGACTCTTATCTTAAAGAAGTTTATAATCTGGGCCAAAAACCCATGGGCAAGTTTCAGAATATGGCCTATAGGCTCAAGTCTTGGCTGATGGCCAAATAGAGGACTTTTCTATCCCTCTTTGTAGGGTCACCTGGATGGCTGTGTTGTAGAGCCATGACATTGGAAGTCACTGGCACTGAATTCAGAGAGACTGATTCCATCCCCAGACTGCCTGGATTGAAGGTTAACTCCTCTATTAAGTTCTCTGTGCCTCAGTTTCCTCACCAATAAGATAGAGATGACAAGAGCACCTACATCCCAAGGTTGCTGTGAAGAAGTAATTGACATATGTAAGAATGTAGAATGGTGCCTAGCACAGTCATTAATAAGTGGTACCTATGATTATCTGTAGCTAGCAACACTCCAATTTGGATGGAGATTTTTTTTTTACATTGAACCAATCAATATTTCTATTATAAAAAATAAATTAAAAATTTAAAGAAAGAAATTGATAAATCTTTTAAAAACACACATTAAGTTCATCGCCATCCAGGGTACATAGGGAAATGCCCATGTGGCATTTGTGGCTTACAGTCATATAATTAAAAAAAAATCTTATGAGTTCCTCTTGACATGAATGCCCAAACTTTAACTACACATTTCAAAAATAAACAAAGAACAGCTGGAGCTGAATGGTTTCTTTAAGTGAAACCTCACAGAGGCCCTCAGGTCTAACAGTCATCCAGGCCAAGCTGAGCAGCAAAAAGTGAAGTGATGAGGTTATCCCCAACTGTCAGAACTTGGTCATTGGCTGTTTGGCCTTTCACAGCCTTCTTTTAAATGCTCACATTGCATCTATGAATGGAATAGAGGTGAACTGAAGGACATGAGCACTTGGACCCAAGGCCCTGGTTCTTCCCTGACACAGAAGCCAGTCTTGGAGCCTCCTGCCCCACCTTCCCAAACCTGTCCCCAAGAGGCCACCATGACCTCCATTCTCAAGGGTGTCTACACTGACACCTTTTGAAGGACTCTGTGATTTCAAATGTTCAATTTCCAATCCTTGATTCCCATTACATCAAAGTCCTACAACCAAATGTATTTAAGTGGGAGGCAACATTTTCATTGTGTGTTTAAAAGTCCTTAGCACCCAGGAGCCATGCTGGGATGGTGGCCTTTATTCACAGGCACAGCTATTCAGGAACAGGGCTCTTTTAAGAAGCTCACAGGTCAACAGAGGGATTGCCTCATATACCAATTTCTAAGGATCAGATCTTCTTCTCTTCCTCCTCCACCTCCTCCTCCTCCTCTTCCTCTTCCACCTACTTTCTTTCTTCTTCTTATTGTTGGATCAAAATAATTAACCTGCCAAATATGGGGGAAATTCTCTTTGTCAACAGCATTATGAGGCTGTTCCTCTCCAAAGGCTGGGTTGGATTTTCTCTTAAAAGCTCAAGGTGTATTAAGAACATGCTCTAGATCCTCACTACATACTAGCACTGGCATCCCCTCAGAGCCTTTTAGACATGTAAAATCTACCCCAGACCTACTAAATCAGAATCTGCTTTTTAACCAGATTCTGGGTGACTTGTGTGCACATTAAAGTATGAGAAACTTGATCAGGTTCATCTTGAGGTGCTGTGTTAGGAGAATACATTATACCCCTTTATCAACATGAAAACAGGCATCATCATTTTCCCTATATTTTTCTCTCTTCTGCCTTCAAATTGTCCTCTATGATCACAGAAGAGTCTCTTCCCCTCTCATCTACCTTTCTCTTGAGATCTTTCTGATTACCTTCATTTGGCTCTCAGTCACTCTGATTATTCACTCATCCCCTGAGTGCCTGCCTGGTGCCCTGCCAGGGCCAGGGATGCCAAGTCCTATGTGACCAGGTGTCCATCCTCCTATCCTAAATGTGGGAGTACATGCGACCCTCCCCCTTATCTTTCATGTGTCTTTCCTCCCTAATGTCTTAGGGCTTAACCATCCACCACTTCACCCAGAGTTTCTCGAGTTTTCAATGAACTAAGTGTTTCTGTTGCTTGCATTTGTGATGGTTGCCCTACTTGCCCAGGAGACTCCTGAAAGCAGACTGTCCCTTCTCCTCCCTCCACCACTCACCCCTCAAATGGACTTTGCATTCCACACTTAATAGTTTCAACTGCTGATTTCAGTAACTCATTTTTTCTCTACAGATGCTTTATTTTTGACAACTGTTTCCCCAAATATCCAAGGACACACCACACCACCACTTAAATGACTTCACCCACCTGTGACATGGCTGTGAGGTAGAACATGCTTTTTCAAAAGAACCCAGCACCTCAACACCAGACACATTTGAAGTTGTTCAGCTGAGAAGGTTTGTCAGAGGATTTTCCAGAGCAGGATTTTCCAGGATTGTCCAGGGCTCATACTATAATCTTCTGTGATTCTTGTACTTTAAAGATTTCCTTGTCATGCAGAAACAGATCCAGTTGTTTATTCAGAACTAAGCAGCATAGTGGACTAAGGTACAGTCTCACCTAGTATACCTTGAATTACTTAATAAAATAAACCTCCACAGCTTAAACTCTAAGAAATAGACTGACTGATGGTTATATTTTTGTCACCTGGCTACTGGAGCAGAGCCACAAGACTGATTGTTAGAAACTGCCAGTGGAATAAAGAATGGCGACTACTGTCCAAAAGTGTGCAGTCACACTTCTCCCTCTCCTAGTGGAAACCTTGAGTGTGTTGTCTTAGTAATGGTTCTGGAGACAGTAGTGTTAGATACCTGCAATATCACTAGTAGACTTTTAGTTCAACAAGTCAGGCAGCAGGATATAAGCAGTTATTTAACTGAAACTTGAATGACTCACACTCAAGAATGTTCTACCCCAGGTTTCTAACATAATTGCTAAGAGAATAGTAAATTCATAGGCTGAGAGAGAAGAACTGGACCAAGACTAAAACAGTATGTAACAAAGCCACATGACTTAATATCTCTCTGTCACGTTTCAAGCTGGAAA
Source organism: Macroglossus sobrinus (assembly GCA_004027375.1). Lineage (NCBI taxonomy): Eukaryota > Metazoa > Chordata > Mammalia > Chiroptera > Pteropodidae > Macroglossus > Macroglossus sobrinus. The sequence goes on along the minus strand of PVKZ01001667.1, from coordinate 148,555 downwards.
AACCAAAGTACCAAGAGATTATGTGGTGAAGTCAGATGGACAATCTTCTGCTCAGTAGTGGTAGCATCCAAGAAGAACTGTATATCATTTTCTTTTTTAATTAACTTAATGGGTTTATTTCCATGAATAATATATTGAAGCTCTCTTTGATCAATCTTAACAATTCTTATCATGACGAAAACATTTCTTAATACCCCTGGAGCCACGGATTTGGGGGCCTCACAGCAGTGTAAGGTCTTGAGTTAACAAAGTGTACCATCATTTATTAAAGCTCTAAACTAGGCAAAGCAACAGCCAGCTGCTTTATTTTACCATGACTTGGAAATTAGAAACAAATAAGCCCTTTAGTAAGATTGAAATGGGCTAAATTGTTCTTAAGTCCTTACTTGGCTCATGTGCACTTCTCTGCCTATTGTCCTTACTATAAAACTATCAACTTTTAGCAATTAATGTAAAAAAGTTTTTAACAGCTTTATTGAAGTATAATTTATATACCATAAAATTTACCGATTCCATAAAATTTACCAATTTCAGGCATACAATTCAATGGTTTTAAGCATATTATTGAATTGTGTACCATCATCTAATTTCAGAACATTTTCATCAACCCCATAAAGAACTTTCCATCCATTAGCAAGTTAGCAGTCACTCTCCATGTGTACTCCAAACCCGTTGAATAATATAAAGGTTCTGTCTAGTCATTTAACCCTTTTCAAACAGTTTTAATTAAATGCACAGCTATGGTCACAATATTGAAAAAAAGAAAACTTTCATCTGAAAGAGATGGAAGCAGAACACAAGGCTGAAATCCTCAGAGATTTGTTCTTTGCTTGCACTACATCATCAAGGAGCTGTTCAATCACAAAGACTATTCCTTCTCTTGTTGGTCCTACTTCTTTCAGCAGGAGTCTATTTTCAGGATGTATGCTTACAAAATGTGGCTATTTTCACTGCTGCAAAATATTTTTACTGTCAAAGCCCACCTGTCCAGGCTCAACCCTCAGAATAAGGGGCCATGTTTCCAGTTGCCAGGCATGGGTGAGCACACGCTTGCAAGGTCTTTAAAAGCTAGAGGCACAAATGTCCACTTCTAACATGAATCTCATGGCCTCAGGCGTTAATCATCAGGAATCTGAAATGTCATAGAAGTATTTTGATGTTCTAATCTTTATATTAAATCTAAATTAATCTTCACTTCAGCTAGTTGCTTAAAGGCTAAAGAAAACAATCTAGAAAGCAGGAGACATTACTTTTGGTACATTACTGCCACTAGATCCCAGGAGTGACTATGGTGGTTCTGGGACCACTATTCTCCTGTTTATAAAGTGGAAATAATACCTACCCTCATCTCTGGTTCCTTAGCAAGCCATGAGGGTGGCATAGATCAACCAAGGGCTCTGAGTCTCTCAGAAGATGCCAGTCTAGGCTGCATATACCTCACTCTAGAATGATTGTCTTGATCAGTAAACTCCCAGGAGGGGCTTTAGGGAACCTGAAAGTAATGGAATCTACGGAATGTCAGCTTTATGAGGACAAGGGCCTTGGTTTTGTGTGTGTATGTGTGTGCCATATATTCAGCACTTAGGAGTATGCCTTGTATAGTGTGCTCAAAAACAATTATTGAATTGGTGAATAATTTCTGATTCTTATCTCCAAAATGCAAATGAGAAAATGAAGACACAGATCTTACCTCTCTCTCTTTCTTCTGAGCACACTACCTCAGTTTATTCTGTACAACTGATTCTCTGACTCAGGCTCTGGTCTGGGCAACTTGACCCAAGATAGCGTTTACCCCATTGATAGTTTTTTAGCAGCTTTAGTGTGCATTTCCTCATCTGATATGCTCAAACTCCCTATGAGGGCCTATGGATCTATCCTCATCTTATAAATACTCATATCACCTAGCTGTGAACATATTAGAACCCATTAAATATTAATTGTCCCTTTTTGCTTGTTTTCTTTCTTTTGTTTACCCAATCACCAAGCTACATTATTTAGTCTTGGCATATTCTGACTTTTTGTCCAATGAAACTAAAGCTGAAAATATTAATTATTTAATATTTGTTAGACATTTATGGGCTTTGTGGCAACACCTCAGCCACTATTTAAGAGGGCAGATCAAGAGAGACATGGCCATAACATTTGATTTATTTTATATAAGGCAAATAGGTAAAAAAAAAAAAATCAGCAGAAAGTTTTGCCAGCCTTTCCTAAAATTAGATGTATCATAGACATCCATGTGATTGTTGGGAGCACTAATAACTCCAAAAATATAGTGCCACCTGGGTGGATGATAATTCCTGTTCTTGCTGAATTTTTCTTGTTTGCAAATGGGCTTTTCTAAGCTAATTTTTAAAAATTTTATACTGTGTAACTTCTTCTTGATATGGATCTTGTGGAAGTATTTCTATATAGCAATAACCCACAAATTACTGTTTTAGTCAGCTCCCAAGTGAATAACTTCTGAAGATTTCACTTACCTTGTTTGAGACTTGAATACAAACTGATTTTGACTTTATAAACATCATAATGAATAGTAAAAAAAAAACACATACTATTACAAATAATTAAAGAGAGTTCATAACCCTGGGTTTGGAGCTCACTGACATTTGCCTAGAAAATCCAAGTTTCTAAATTCTAAGTTTAATTAAATATTTTATTAAACCTAAAAACTTTAAGAAAAGAGAACTAAAGAACAAAAACCAGAATTAAAAAATGGTAGATCCAAATCCAGATATATTAATAATATTGTTAAATATAAATGGACCAAATACTTCAATTAAAAGGCAGAGATTATAAGACTAAATATAAAAGCAAGCACAACTATATTCAGCCTATATTTTAAGTTTTGTAAGCCAACATGGCTGGATGTCCTCACCTGACAATGTATCCTAGGATGGCTAGGTCTTGGTAATTGAGGGACAAGTTATCAAAATAGAGCAGATGTCTCTAAAAGTAGCAAGATTCAAGGGATGGGACATAGACTTTAATAGGAAGAGAGTTAAAAAACAGTGGTCATTTTTTAAAAACAGCCATATGGATAAAACTGTAGGTGGGTTATGAGGATCAGAGTTGAACATAATGCAGATATTGGGCACATGAATGAGTAGTTACTAGTATAATTATTATATTGGCTGAATAGTGAGTGATTTGAATGCACAATCTGGTCAATACTTTTAGCTCTAACCAGGAGAACTTTAACATCATGTGGCATTTCTGTGCAAGATAGTCAGAAGCCTATTGTCTTGAGTCAGGTACCCCAGAAGAAGCCCCTGGATTGAAGACTTGAGTACAAGTGATTTATTAAGGATGTGCACACTTGAAAGACTAGTGTGGGATAAAAGCAGAATAGAGTAAGCAACTCCATGCCCTTCAAATTAAGTCCTGTGGCTTTGGCCTGGAGGAACCCAAGAGTAAAACTTGTGCCTCAGAGTTTCTCTGACTCAAAGTGAAGGAACTCCAGCATTCTTCAGGCCTTGGGCATGGGCTGCTCTGGATTGAGTGTATTAACTCCTAGGCACTTTTATTGATCTTAATATGGAAAAAATGGCTCTAATGGCCTGAGAACACTTCTCCAATGAAGACTCTCAAGTGTGAACCGTTGGAAGCACACTCAGGAGGGATAGCCAAAACAGTAAATGAGGTTCAGGGGGATCTGAGCAGAGTCCTGACCCTGTCTACCACACTTACCAATATCTATTAGACTAACTAGAGACTATGCTCTCAGCTCTCAGCTCTCAGCTATCAGTTCACCTGCTGGAGGGTGGGCTCTTCTTTCATGTTTGTGAGAAAAGGAACCAACATCTGTTGAAAGGCTACCATGATCTACCACAATAGATCATTTAAAAAACATTATCTCATTTAATCTTTAAACTGCCTTAGGAAGAAGTTTTTATTAGTCTCATTTTAAGGGATGAAGAAAGAGCTTCAGAGAGATTTAGGAGCTTGCACAAATTCATGCAGCTCAAAATTGAGCAGCCAGCATATGTATACACATGTGTCTATCTCTCTAGCTGCTTCTTGAGGATTTTCTCGGGAAATAGATGACCAAATCCTCAAAGAGCCTGGAGACTGCCTTTACAACAGTGAACTTGCCGCCTCCAATGTTGTTGTATGTGTTCCTAGGGCCGCCATTACTAAACACCACAAACTATGTGGCTTAAAACAACAGAAGTTTATTGTCTCACAGTTCTGGAAGCCAGAAATCTGAAATCAAGACGCTGCCAGGGGCATGCTCCCTGTGAAGCCCTAGAAAAGGGACTGTTTCATGCCTTTCTCCTAGCTTCTGGTAGCTTCAGGTGTTCCTTGGCTTGTAGACACATCATTCCAATCCTCCTTCTTGTGTGTCTTCATGTAATTTTCCTTCGGTATGTGTCTGTGTCCACATTTCCCCTTATTATAAGGGCACCAGTGACCTCATCTTGGTTAGATCTACAAAGACTATCTCCAAATAAGGTAGCATTCTAAGATACTGAGGATTGGGACTCCAACACATTTTTCTGGGGGTGGGGGTTGGAGGGACAAAATTCAATCTATAACAGCTGTTCACAATTCCAATGATTTTAATACTTTTTTCTCATCTGGTTCCCCATTTCCCAAAAATTAAGATTATAGAGATGTAAAGAAACATAAGAGTTCTCTTACACTCTTTTTAAAAAAATATATTAAAACAATACTTCTTGACAGCTAGCTCTCTCAATGGCTAGGAAAATAGTATCTATACCCAAAACTCCATGTGTAAGTCCATATTAAATGTGGCCTGAACCTAGGAATTCCTATTCTTGCTGTGGGTCTTCTTCTTAGTTTATAGGACCTCCCCCCAATCAGTTTCAGGGTACCAGAAAGCAGGTGGTATCTTTGCAACAGCCTTGGTAAGAGTGTACTCTCTTAGCCCTAGGCTGACTCATGGGATGGTTCTCAAAACTCAGTCTTCTGTTATTTTCTTTGCTTTGCTTTTTGTTCAACCCTACCTGACTCTTCTGCTGGCTCCCATGGGAAGTATGTTCCCCTACCCCCTGCCAGCACCCCGTCTCACACTTCTGACAGGTTATATACAGTGCATGGAGGCAGAGCAGCAGGCTGAGGAGCCCCAGGACAGATTAAATCAATCTCTAACTTCTTCACCCCTGCCTGGAAAATAAGAAAATGTCTGAGCTGAAGGGTGGCAGGTCCTGGCTGAGTGTGATGATTCTTGGAGCAGATACGTTTTTGTTGGCTGGATGTCAGAACCAAAATATCCATGCAGTACTTACAAAGAAAAATCCCCATGTTTCCTTGCTTTGTTTTCTTGTTCTCATAAAAATCTAAACAGGGTTGGGATGAGCAGATCCAGGGGAAAACAGCAATAACTACCACCTGTAAAATGAGTGATGAGGCCCACTGGCTGGGCCAGCAGGCTCAGGGGTGCTTCTGCATCCTGCCATCTTTTCCTTTACCTTTCTCATTCTGGTTCCACAATTCAGATCCAGAAAGACCACATTCTTTAATATAATGCTTTGGTTACAGGGACCCAACTGATTGAAAGGAAAATAGAGAACAAGGAATTTTTCTCTACTACCTATAAAATTAGGACCTTCTAAGAGAAAAAAAAATCAAATTTCAAGTAAGCAGAAAGGTTTGCAGGTGGGTCATTGTGTTTATGAAAATCACAGCAACCAATGGCAGGAAATTTGGATGGTGTCTTTTGTACTGTATCAGTGAAACTAATCGTTTCACTAACTGAAAAGAGTGGAATAGTACCCTTTTGTGTGATTTTCAAAGAAAACTTTATTTAAAAATTTTTTTATTTTGAAAAACAGTGCTATTTGTTATTTCTTGATCTATATATAAGTAATAGCAATGGTCAGGTAGAAAAAATGTGGCTCCAGCAGTGTCACCAGGAACAGTTGTGCATGTTGTAAACAAGTTACTCATGGGCTGGGGACTGATATCTATCCTCTCCTTTCCCCGAGCTGCATGCTGTATAAACCCAAAGGAATAAACACGTTTTTATAATTACACAAATGTGTTCATTATGCTAGTGTTAGCTCTACTATGGTGTGCTTGTGTGTGTGACTTGTGGGGAGAGGAATTTAGGAGATTCAAGGCTGATGTGGCAAAAGAGGTTTTAATTACCTATGACTATTGGATACTCTTTACCACTTTATAGCACATATCTATTTCTAAATTTAGTGTTTTTATTTAAAAAGTAAGCTTCTTTGCCTTCCCAGAAACCCATTATCACTCTTTATATATCCTTCATAAATTTCCTATACACGTACAAATATATATAAGTGTAGACACTTATGCAAATGACAGCTTACTATTATAGCCTTTACTTTTTAAAAAACTTTAAATAAATAATCTTTTTATTATTCTGATAAAATATATATATTATAGAATTTACCTTTTTAACAATTTTTAAGTGTATACTTCAATCGTATTAAATACATTCACACTGTTGTACTACTATAACCTATCTACATTCAGAACTCTTTCATCATCCGAAACTGAAACTATACCCATTAAAAATAACTCCCACACCCCTCCCCCCAACCCCTGGCAACCACCATTCTGCTTTCTGTCTCTATGAATTCTAGGTACCTCATATAAATTAAATCATACAATATCAATATTCTTTTGTGTGCCTTATTTCACTTAGCATAATGTCTTCAGGGTTTATTTATGTTGTCATATGTATCAGAATATCATTTCTTTCTCAGGTTGATATATATATATATATATATATATATATATATATATATATATATATATATATATATATCTGTCAGTTCATCTGTCAATGAACATTTCAACCTTTTGGCTGCTGTGAATAATACTACTATGAACATAGATTTACAAATATCTCTTCAAGACCCTACTTTTAGTTCTTTTGGGAATACATCCAGAAGTAGAATTGCTAGATGATATGATAATTTTGTTTTTAAGTTTTTTAGGAACCACCATACTGTTTTCCACAGCAACTTCACCATTTTACATTCCAACCATTACAAGGTTGGTAGGTGCACAAGGTTGTTTTTTTTAAAAAAATAAATTTATTTATTTAAATTAGTTTCAAGCCTACAGTCTATATTGTTCATAAAATGATTCCCTCAATTGCCCCCTCCCTCCTCTGGCCCTCCACTTAGGCATCATTTTAATGCTAACTGCATCCCCTGTTCTGTGCTCCCAATCCTCATGCCCAGCTATCAACTACTAATTTATACTTCTTTAATTCTTCACCCCATTCTCCCAGCTCCCCAACCCCCTCCCATCTGTCACCAAATTGTCCACTATATTTGTGAGTCTGGTTTTGATGTGTTTTTTTTTATAGTAGCCATCCTAATAGGTGTGAGGTTGTATCTTGTAGTTTTGACTTGCATTTCCCTAATGATTAGAGATGTTGAACATTGTTTCTGGTGTTTATTGACCATTTATGTATTTCCTATGGAGTAGTGTTTTTCCACTACCATCTATTGAAAAGACTGTCCTTTCCCCATGCATGGTCTTAGCACCTTTGTCAAAAGTCATTTGACCCTATAGATGAGGCTTATTTACCTGGCTCTCTCTTCTATTCCAGTGGTCTATATGTTTTTATGACAGTGCTACACAGTTTGGATTACTGTAGCTTTGTAGAAAGTTTTAAAATCACCAAGTATGAGTCCTTTTTGTTTTGTTTTGTTTTCTCTCAAGATTGTTTTAGCTATTTGAGGGTCCCTTGATGTTCAATATGAATTTAAGAATGGATTTTTCTGTTTCTGCAAAAAGTGTCATTGGAATTTTAATAAGGATTGCATTGACCCTGTCGGTCACTTTTGGTAATATTAACATCTTAACAATATTCAGTCAACTAATCCATTATCATGAAATATCTTTCAATTTACTTATGTCTTCTTTAATTTCTCTTAAAGATATTTTGTACCTTTCAGTGCATAAGTCTTTCACCTCCTTGATTAATTCTTAAGTATTTTATTCTTTTTGACACTACTGTAAATAGAATTATTCTCTTACCTTGTCAGATTATTCAGTATTAGTGTATAGAAATGCACTGATATTTGTGTTTTGATTTTGTAGTTCACTCTATCTCTTGTTTTTAAAAATGTCTGCATTGGGAGTTTTTCACACCATCAGTATTTAGACATACCTCATCATACCCTGGATAGCATTTCATAGTGTGAATATTCTAGACCTGACACCAAAGATGCCTGTTTTGTATCTGAGCTGAAAATAGTTTTAAAGTAGTATGTACATAATTATCTCTATCTTGCCTCTTGGCCCACAAAGCCTTTTAAGAAAAAGTTTATCAATCCCCATTCTAGAACTCACTTGGCCAGTCTCCTACAGAAAGGACAACTGAGTCATTTCTAACCAAATGTTATTATAAACAATATTTCTATAACATTCTCATTCACTGAATTTTACCCTCAGGTACACCTGTAAGGTAAATCTCTAGCAGAGTAAGAATTGCTAAATCAAGGGGTGCATGCATTTTAATTTTTGATAGTTAACCACAAATGACCCTGGAATGAAATTATAGTCATTTACCTCTCATCAGCAGTGCCTCTTTCCTACATGTTTACAATGCAAATTATTAAACTTTTAAAATTTTATTATCTTGTTGAAATTTCCATTTCTTTAATTGTAAATTCGGTTGAACAGCTTTTTATTTATAAACTACCCATTCTTGACTTCTGTTCATTTTTCTTTTTGACTGTTTCATTACTGATATTTATCAGCTCTTTTTGTTTTTAAATACAGTTCTTTATATATTAAGACAATTGGACCTTTGTCATAAGACTAAAAAATGTTTTTAACAAGTTGATCATTAAAAAATTTTTTTAACAAATATTGTTCCCTAAGTAAATCTTATCTGTACATAAATGTAGCAGTCTTTTCTTTTATGGTTTCTGGGTTTTATGTCTTACTTAGAAAGATCTCTACTTGGAGGTGATTAAAAAAAAAAAACTCCCAAATTTTCTTTTAAAGTTTTTAAAAGTACTTTCATCCATCTGGAATTGACTCTGGTGTAAGGAGTAAGGTAAGGCTCCAGCTGGCACTCCGCTATCCTGAAGCCATTTATTGAATAATTTATCTTTTTTTTTCGCTACTTGAAATGCCACCTTTCCATATGTATTTGGGTCTATTTGGGGGCTCTCTAATTTGTTCCATTGATCTAACTGTACATTCATATGCTATTTCAAGATTCTTTAATTAATTGTAGTTTCATAATGACTTTTATTATTTGAAAAGAATAGTCTCTCCCTATTAGCCTTCTTTTGTTGCATTTACTTAGCCATTCTTGCATGTTTTACTTTCCACATGAACTTTAGAATCAGCTTGTCTAATTAAAAAGTATATATTTTCATTGATATTACATTAAGTTTTTAGACAAATTCAGAGAGAAAAAAATTAGTTCTTTCTATTTGAAAATAGGGTATGTCTTGCTATTCACTGAATTTTAGATAAAAATTTTTTGCTAAATCTTTAAAGTTTTAGTTCTTTTAAAATTTATTTTAATTGAGCTTATTCTTAGGTATTCTTTTGTGAATACTATAAATGGAGTTTTTCTTCTATTATATTATTCTAACAGAGTCTTTGCGCATCTAAAACTGCTTTTGCATATTAAATTTGCACTTAGCCATATTACTGATTTAAAAAAAAATTTCTATTCACTTTTCAGTTTCTTTTGGATTCTCTAGATATATATACAATTGCATTACCTGCAAATAAAGATAATTTACTTTCTCTTAAAAGTTAATTACATATTTGCTTTTACTACAGAATTTCATTGCATGGCCTTGCAAGGAGATCCTAGTTCTGTTCTCCTAAAATCCATGTCTACATCTGGGATACACCAGTGCCAAATGGCTAATCTCTCCATTCTGGTTCCCAGTGACTGATTTCTCACAATCATAAACTTAACAGAGCAAAGGTTTTTTTTCAATTAAAGTTGACATTTAATATTATTTTATATTAGTGTCATGCATACAGCATAGTAGTTAGACATTTACGAAGGTTTTTTTTTTCAATTAAAGTTGACATTTAATATTATTTTATATTAGTGTCATGCATACAGCATAGTAGTTAGACATTTACACAATTTACAAAGTAATCCCCCAATTAGTCTAGTAACCACCGGACACCATAGTTATTACAGTATTATTGATATATTCCCTACGCACTACTTCACATCTATGTGACTATTTTGTAACTACCAAATTGTACTTCTTAACACCTTCACCTCTTTCACCTAGCCCCCCAATCCTCCTTCCATCTGGCAATCACCGGTTCTCTGTATCTATGACTCTGTTTCTGTTTGTTTATTTATTTTGTTCTTTAGGTCCCACATATAAGTGAAAACATATAGTATTTATCTCTATATGTCTGACTTATTTCACTTAGCATAATACCCTATAGGTCCATTCATATCATTGCAAATGGTAAGATTTTATTATGGGAGGAGTTTCTTATGACTGAAAAACATTCTATTGTATATATGGACCACAACTTCTCTATCCAATCATCTATTGATGGGCATTAAGGTTGCTTTCAGATCTTGGCTATTGTAAATAGTGCTACAGTGAACATAAGGGTGCATATATCTTTTCAAATTATTGTTTTGGTTTTCCTCAGATGAATACTCAGAAGTGGAATTGCTGGGCCATAAGTAGTTCTCTTTTTAATTTTTTGAGGGATCTCCAAACTGTTTTCCATAGTGGTTGTACCAATTTGTGATTCCACAAACAATGTATGAAGTTTCTCTTTTCTCCATATCCTTGCCAACATTTGTTGTTTTTGATTTATTGATGAGAGCCATTTTGACAGGTGTGAGGTGATATCTCATTGTGGTTTTAGTTTGTATTTCTCTGATAATTAGAGACATTGAGTATCTTTTCATATGTATATTGGCCATCTGTATCTCCTCTTTTGAGAAATGCTTATTCAGGTCCTCTGCCCATTTTTTTCTTGGATTGTTTGCCTCTTTGATGTTGAGTTGTATGAGTTCTTTATAAATGTTGGCTATTAATTCATTATTAGATGTATCATTGGCAAATATCTTCTCCCATTCAGTAGATTGTATTTTTGTTTTGTTGATGGTTTCCTTTGCTATGCAAAAACTTTTTAGTTTGATGTAGTCCATTTGTTTATTTTTTCTTTTGTTTCCCTTGACCTAGGAAATAATGCATCAGAAAAAATATTGCTAAGAGTAATGCCTATATTTTCTTTTAGGAGGTCTATGTTTTTAGGTCTTATGTTTAAGTCTTTAATCCATTTTGCATTTATTCTTGTATATATCATAAGAAAGTGGTCCAGTTTCATATTATTTTTGCATGTGTCTGTCCAGTTTTCCCAATACCATTTATTACATAGACTGTCTTTACCCTATTGTATATTCTTACCACTGTTGTCATAGATTAAATGACTATATAGGTATGGATTTATTTCTGAGCTCTCTATTCTGTTTCATTGATCTATGTAAACAGAGAGGAGTTTTAAGCAGAGAAATGACAGGGTTATTTTTGGAGCTAAGAAAACCATCCATTCACTGATGAGCAGACCAGCACAACCCTTGTGGTGAGAGAACCCAGCAGCTGGGACATGGAAAGCAGTCAAACCTAAGTGAGATTAAGGAGGTAGAACTGGTTAAAATTTAATGAGCAGTTATTATATGTCACATGTTAGCACTTAAAGCCCAACCATCCTAGAATTATTTCCCACCACAGATGGAAGAACTGGGGCTCAGAGCAGTAACATGCCCCAGAGTTCCTGGCTATCAGGTGATGGTGCCCAAATTGGACTTGGCTTCTGAATCCCTATGTAGCACTGAAGGGCAAAAGAAGGAGTCACAGAGGGCTAGGGGCTTTGGAGGTTGCCTCTCAGCAGGAGAACCAGCAGGAGTGGAGACCTGAGGCCAGGAAGATAGAGCTCCACTCTGGACATGCCGAGAGGCCGGTCCAACAAGCAGTGGGGTCTCTGCTGGGTACTGAGACACCTATCCTTTCTGAAGCCCTGAAGATGGCTTACTCAAGGGTTTGGTGTGAGCAACCCCCACCAGTGGGTGCAAACTTCTCTACTACAGGCCATTTCCCCTGCTACATGCCCAAGGAGGGCATTGTTCCCTCTGCCAGACTGGCCTTCCTTGTTGAATTCACCCTGATCACTCTGCCACTTACCAGCTTGGAGACTCTGGCTAAGTTATTTAACCTCTCTGTGCTACATTCTCCTTGTCTGTAGATTGAGTATGCTAATGGTAACTCCTTCTAAAATTTGTTATAAGGATTAAATGAATTAATATTAATGCACATGTAAGTGCAATTTAAGTGTTTGTTAAGTAAAAATATGAGAGAAGAGAATTTTATATGGGATGAGCTGTGAGTATTAAGGAACAAGGTCTATTTTATTTGGGAGTTAGGGTGGTGTCAAGAGAGATGATTTAGGGGTATTCCCCTGCCTGCACTTCCTTCCTGGGGGCCAGTTAGACCCAGAGTTCACCTCTTCTTGACAGTCCAGTGTGCTGTAGGGAAGTATGTCATGTGGTGATTCTAATTTCTTTAGCTCCTTCTCCCATTAACAGCAATGTTAGGTCTTTTGTAGTCATTCATTTTTTTATATTTTCATCACTTTGTAATAGAAAAGTGAATATTGTAAAAGTACAATACAATGAATATCCACAAACTGAACATACTCTAGTACTAGATTAAGAAACAGAGCATGATTAGCTCCTCCTGGTCACTCCCCAGGCCAGAGGTAACCACTGTCTCAGTGCACATCGGACTGAATGGATGTGCTCTGCCTATTGTCACATTTGACATGTATGGAATTCCATAATGTGAGCTCTGCGAGCTCCGGCTTTTTGGCCTCCACACTATGTTTGAGAGATTCATTCATGCTATCAAACATAGCAGGAGTATGTTCATTCTCATGTGTGAGTGTTTCTGTCACATATTTTCACTGTTATAAAAGATTATGTGTGAATAAACCACAATTAATTTATCCATCCTTTTGTTGATGGACATTTGAGTTGTTTCTAATTGAAGGTGGTTCAAACAGCAATACAGAAGACACATTTTGGGTGGCTCCATGAACTCATTTCTTTTGCTAGAGGGGAAGGATGTGTTCAGCTTTTGGAAACGATGCCAAGCAGATTTCCAAGGTTGTACTGATTTCCACCTGACTAGAATTAGTTAACTTTAAGAGCCAGGGACCTTTCTTTAAAGTTGAACTACTTCCTGTATTTGAATAATTCAGATCAGGCCTGGTGTAGCTTATAATGACCCCTAATGTCTTCATTTTCAACTGAGGACTGTAAAATGCTGCTCAAGGAATATAGTTTGCTTTCCATTTACCCAAAGACCAAGGGAACAATGGAAACCAGTATTCTTTAATCTCTCCTCATTTCGTTAACTATTAGTTAATTAACAGCGTGCTGATCAGGATCTGGGGCTCTGGAGCCAGCCTCCTGGGGCAGATACTGTTTGCCCTGCCACCTAGCTGGGCACCCCACCCAGCGCAAGAGATTTGACCCCTTGACCCCGTGTCCTCATTTGTAAAATGGTGATACAATAGTATCTACTTTTGTAGATACTATTTGTTCGGTCGCCTGCAGACTCCATTGAGTCGCTAACAATGAGATGGCTTAATACCTAAGATGGCCGACAGCTGATGCAATCAAGGCCTCACATTGCACCAGGGACCTTCTGGGCGTGGAAAGACCCTAATCGCAGAAACAGAACAACGGAACACCACACCCAGCACATCCAGGACCAAAAAGCCTTTAAAAACAACTCCCTCACCCACTTCGGGCGCAACTTCTCTGGCCCCTACCTGGACCAGTGAACCTTGCCCACAGACCTTCAATAAAGCCTTGTCCAGTACTTCGCTTTGGTACTCTGTGCTTTTTATTCGATTCTGGCCGATCACTATTGTGGTTGTAGGGTCTGAATAAAATCTTCCATGTGGGTTCCTTAAAACAGGAAATGACATCATAAATGTTCAATAAACACTAGTTATTGTTTTGATATTGTCAAAAAAAGGACCAATAATTTAAAATAGGATTGGGGGCAGAATGTATTAAAATAATGCTGTCAGCTGCTTTAAAAAACAAATACCACACTGAGTTCTCCTAGCCAGAGCCCAGTAACTCAGAAACACCACCCAAAAGAACAAACACAGTAGGGTGTGGGAAGCCAAGTCTCCACACTAAGGCTCAAGTTCAAGACTGGGCACAAACTCTTACCTCAGCACAGAGCAGCAGCCCTCAAGTCTGGTGAGCAGCTCTTGACAGCCCACTGCTGGTTAGAGGAGAAAGGCCACTGCAGGCATGAGGTGTGAGCGAAGGACCACAGGCCAAAGAGACCTTTAATAGTTCACATCCAAGGTGATGTGACACCATCACATAAACCTCTATTTCCTCCTCTGTGAAATGAATGAACATTCTCAAGGTGGTAGGAAGGAGATGCCACTCTGATAATATAGATAAGATCTTGATAAAGGTAGGACTAAGAGGTTCCAGAAAAGTGGACCTGGGTATTTTTCTCTTTTCTGGGTGTGCCCTCAAAACTGCTGCTCCTGCCTTCCTCACCATGAGATATTGGGTGATTCACCAGGTTCATCTGGGAGCAGGCACTAAGGGGCCTACTCATCTTCTCAGACACGCAAGAAGATCCCAGGTTTTGTTCTCCAAGTCTTGGCATTCTCAGCCCAAGTTCCTGGGTTTGGGCTGTAAACCATGGGAGAGTGGAGTGCCCAATGGGGCATTGTTAGGGCATTAGTCACCTAGGAAAGCCCTGGAGCATTTTTATTAATATAGCAACAGAAACGCTCCATGCTGGCAACTTCTTTGGTATTCCAGGCTCTGTCATCTCCAGAAAGCCTCATAAAGCCATTGCCATTTACTTAAAAGTACAGTGCCTGTAAGTAAGAGTATAATGCCAGGAACATGGGCTGTGTGCCTGGCTCCACAACACTCAGACACTCTTTATTTCAAAAGCCCTCTGGCAGCCCCTCCCAGTCATTTGGGCTCAGGATGTCACTCCCTGGTCACGCCTAGATTCTTGACTGATTTATTGTTTTATGGAGAAAAGTTTCTATGATTTGCTTGGCAAATGCTTTTTGGCTCTTGTTCCAAGATGATTACAAGAAGTGTATGGCAAAGTAGAGGCTCCAGTCACACATGGTCCCCAGAGCAACTCTGACAGTTTTCCAGAGGCCTGAGGGGCTGCGCAGGGAGTGTATGAGGCTGGGTTTGGGTGAGTCATTTGCCTAAAGATTTGGACACGTGGTGGGTCTAGTTTAGGGCTATGCTGAACATTGCCACAGGGAGTTGCAAACTCCCATGATCCCCAGGTCAGGCAGTGGTGGGGACTGGTGAACTGGAGAATGCTTGCCCCTTTTGGAGAGCAGCTCCTGCGCCTCTAGTTGCTTTGTGAGAATAAGTACCCAGCTTTGCCAGATCTTTTGGTTTGTCAAAAGAGGCCATGAATTTAGAGTTGTGCAATTTCCAGAATTTTCATTTTGGCAACTATTAAAAAAAATTGTATAAGGACATGGAAAAATGCTCAGCATCACTAATCATTAAGGAAATGCACCTCACACACATTAGGATGGCTATCATAAAGAAACATGTTGGTGAGAATGTGGACAAATTGGAGCTTTTATGGGTTATTGATGGTAATGCCAAATAGTATAACCGCTGTAGAAAACAATATGGCTATTTATAAAAAAGTTAAAAATAGAACTACCTTATGACCCAGCAATTCCAGTTTGGGATATATATTAAAAAGAATTGATAACAGGGCCATGAAGAGATACTGGTAGCCTATATTCATAGCTACCATAGAATTATTCACAATAGCTAAAATATGGACACAACCCAAGTGTCATGTGATGGAATATTATTCAGCCTTAAAAAGGGAGGTTATTCTACACATGCTACACATGAACAACCTTGAGGACATTATAATAAGAGAAATAAATAAATCACAGAAAGATAAATATTGTGAGAGTTCACTTATATGAGGGACTATGTTGTTAAATTCATAGAAATTCTACAGAAAGATAAAAACAGTTCTGGAGATGGTTGGTGGTGATGGTTACACAACAATGTGAATATACTTAATGCCATTGAATTGTACACTTAAAATGCTTAAGATGGTAAGTTTTATACCATGTGTATTCTGCAATAATTTTAAAAAATGGAAAAAAGTTATAAGTGCAGTTCAGGCCAAACAAAATTTGTCTTCAAGCTCAGCAGGGCCCCAGGCTGCTAGCTTGTCCCTTCTGCTGTGTGTGATCTTCCACATCAGCCTGTTCACTGGAGCCATATGCCTGCCTGTTCCAGCTATGCAGTCTCAGGGACTGCGCACACCTGTGTTTGAATCTGGCTTTGCTTCTTACCAGTTGTGAGATGTTGGATACTTCTATGGATAGATAGTGAATTATAATAGCTTTGTGTGTCTATGTTTGTTTCTTACCTGAAGGTCTCTGGAGATAGTGATCCCAAATGCCTCAGCCCAGACATTCTGGGTTCACTGGTCCAGGTACGACATCTATTGCCATAGCTGAGACATCATCAAACGTGATAAGAGAGGTCACTCTGCCCAGAGGATTCCCTGGAACTCCACCTCCTCCAACTCGCGGCCCCACCCATGCACGTTCAGGAGTGTCCTTGGTGGATCTAGTGCTCCTTGCTGAGCCAACTCTAAGACTCACTCTAGCAGCAGCTGACCTTAGTTTCTGGCATGGCTTCTTAAGGCAACTATAAGCACAGCATCTGTGGATTACTTGCTGAATCTTAACAGATGGCCCAAAGGGTCACAGGCTGGGGCTAAACTTGGCCTGCAGTTGAACCCCTCTCAGGTCTGTGCCACTGGATGCCTACTACATAAAGATGAGCTAAAAAGACTGGGAGACGTAGAAGCTTTTCTTAGTACATAAAAACAGACACAGAAAAGCAGCCAAAATGGGAAGACAAAGTAGAAATCATATGAGAAAACAACAGAACAGAGATCCAGACACAATAGAGTAAAGCAATCTAACCTATGCAGAATTCAAAATACTGGTTATAAAGATGCTCAAATAACTTAAGGGAAGTGTAGATGAACTCAGTGAGAACTTTAACAAAGAGATTAAAAAAACCCATAAAAATAGAAATAGAAATTATAAAAGGAAACCAATCAGAAATGAAAAAGACATTATGTGAGATAAAGAGTATATTACATGGAATAAACAGAGTGAATAAAAAACAGGATTGAACTACTGGTACAGAGGATGGGGAAGCCAAGGACAGTCAATCAGAATGGCAAGAAAAAATAATTCAAGACTGTAATAATAATTTAAGGAGCCTATGGGACACAATTAAATGCAAAAATATTCATGTCATAGGAATACCTGAAGGAAAACAAGATGTTGAAGAGCTATTTGATGAAATAATGATGAAAAACTTCCCTCATCCTGTGACGGAAATACACATACAACCCCAGGAAGCTCAGAGAGTCCCAAAAACCAATAACTCAAAGAGGACCACACCAAGACACATTATAATTAAAATGCCAAAGGTTAAATACAAAGAGAGAATATGAAAAGCAGCAAGAGAAAAGCAGCTAGTTACCTACAAGGGAGTACCCATTAGACTGGCAGCTGATTTCTCAAAAAAAAAAAAACCATGCAGGACAGAAAGGCTGGGCACAAAAAATTCAACGTGATGAAAACCCATGATCTACAACCAAGAATAAATACTTTATCCAGCAAAGCTGTCATTTAGAGTCGAATGACAGAAAGAGCTTCCCAGACAAAAATAAGCTAAAGGAATTCTTCAATGCTGAGCCAGTTTTACAGCAATTGTTGGAGGGACTTCTTTAAGAAGAAAAAACGTGTCAAAAACATGAATGAAGAATAGTAATAACTATGTATCTATCAACAAGTACCTCAAATGAAAAAGAATTAACTGCTTCAACCAAAAACAGAGTGGCTGAATGGATAAAAAAAACAAGACCCTTACATATGCTGCCTATAAGAGATTTACTTCAGATTAAAAGACCCATACAGACAAAAAGGAAGGAGATGGAAAAAGATATTGCCTTGATGGACATAGAGGGTATTGCGCTGAATGAAATAAGTTAGATAGAGAAAGACAAATATCACATGATTTCATATACATGTAGAATCCAAAGAACAAAACAAATAACAACAACAAAAAATGAAAACAAACTCATAGGTACAGAGACTATTTTGAAGGCTACTAGATGGAAAGGGAGCTTGAGGGGGATGGTGAAAATGGCATAGGGATTAAGAAGTACACATGTATAGTTACAAAACAGGTGTAGCACAAGGGAAAGAGTTAATAATGTAATAAATATGCAATGGGAAGAGGGGTACTAGATTTAGTGGGGTGATCACTTTTGTGAGTTATATAGATCTCTAATGACTATGCTGTACAACTGAAACTAATATATTATTGTATGGCAACTATAATTTTAAAAAACTCATTGAATTGTACATTGTAAATATGAGCAACTAATTTTCTATTATATTTCAATAAAACCAGAAGAAAAAAGTCAAAGAATCCCTCCCTCAGCATTAGGATGAACAGATGATGAAAAAAATGCCTGTAAGGGATGTTCATGGTGAGCCATACATAAGCATTGCTAGAGGATTTGGAGAAGCTGGAGCAATGGGACAGTTGTTAAGGAAGTGGGCAGAGGCCAGCTGGTGAAAGTTCTAGTACCTTTAACTGAGCACTGTGGATCACAGTGGCAGGAACCTCTGGTTGATGTTAAGCAGGGATGAGAACTGGCCATATTTGAGTTTTAAATAACTGACTCTGCTCAGTGTGGGGGCTGGTTTTGAAGGGGATGAGATTAGAGTTAGCAAGTCGGATGAGAAAGCTACTGTAGACATCTAGGCAAGAGTGTGGGAAGAAGAGGAAAGGATAGCCTTAGGAAGTGTTTATAATATAGAAAATGTAATTGGTTGGCCCCATTTAATCAAAAGGCAACAAATATGTTTTGAACACATTAGTGAATGAATGAATATGGATCGAGCTTTTGCTGGGCCCCAGAAGACTGTAGGGTGAGGCTGTGCAGGATGAGCACTCCCCACAAGCAGCTAGCCTGAAGGTGAGTGAGGGCTATGAGGCCCACCTTGGACTCCACTCACAAAGCACAATAGGAAAGTTTATAGACATTAATAAGGAGATCTGAGAGAAAGATATATTTCTTCCCCTCCCACCACCAGCAGTTTACAACTTGATTTATAAACCTAAAAGATGGCTGTGATCACATGTGAACTGCTGATTCAGGCTGGGCGTGCAGAGTTTTGAAAAGGCAAAATGCCATCTTTCTGTTTTCTCACATAAGATAAGAGTTGGCCATGTTGGAAAAACAACAACTAACTTTCCTTTCCTCCCTTTGGGTGAGATTAACACTCATTCAAAATGTTGACTCAAGTGTAAATCAACCAATGAATTCAAATTTAGGATTTTCTTTTATCAAGGGTAGGGAATGTTACCAGGATCCTCTGGACTGTGAGTTCAAGAAAAAACTTAGAAAGATGAGAAACTCAGTAAATGAAACACTGAAGAACCTTATGTCAACAGTTCTCAACCCCGGAACCATTAGAAACATCTGGGGAGCTTTTTAAAATACTTGAACTTAGCTCCATACCAAGAAGTTGGGATACAGTTAGTGAAACAGGACTCCAGCATCTGTATTTATGTTCTCATTCTCAGAAGAGTTGTAGGGGAGGTGACTGCAAAGTCATTAGCTCAGGCAGTGATGAAGGAGAAAAAGCACATTGTGAGACCAGCAGGGAACATACTATATTGAAAGACTTTTAAAATTACTAGCTTTTATTGTCTTATTTTATTACATATTATACTAATCAATGTTCAAAAGTCTTGCTTATGTTCTCAGACCAAGCATTTAAGATTTAAGTATAAGAAAGCTTCAAAATGAAAAAATACATATATTCAAGAAGATTTCATCTTATTAATTCAAAGTTAAGCACATTATCAAGCACTTTGGAGGATGAGTTGTTATCAGTGTGTGATGGGTTTAGAAAATCACTAAATAATTAAACAAACAGTTGTAGTACTTGAAAGCTCTGATAATTAGGTTGATAATTCTGATGACAATTTTGGTTTTATCTTCTCCCTGCCCCAAAGTAAACCATAAATCAAGGTTTACAAGGGCTTAGAGAATTTTTTCTACCTAATAAAGTCCCCCAAAAGATCATGCAGAGTCTGGAGAAAGCTGCTTTTTATGTGCTCCTGCATTCAGCTGCTGATTCTCCCAGTGGCTTTTAGCAATTTTTTTTTCAGTTTCCCTATCAGTGTGAATAGAAAAAAGCCCCCCACCCTCATGGACGACGCCCACAGCAACAGGAGACTCTACCAAGTACATTCAAATCATAGAAAAGATGTGTTCCCCTCCTCAGACATGTTTACATTCCAAAACAACACATTAATTTACCTAATAGTATAGTGAGCAAACAGAAAATTATGACCTCCTAAGTAAAACCTCGCTATATAAATATAGATCTAGATGATGATATAGATATAGATATAGATGATATATAGATATAGATGATATAGATATAGACATAGATATAAATATAGACATAGATAGATATAGATATAGATAATAGATATAGATATAGATATAGATATAGATATAGATATAGATATAGATATAGATATAGATATAGATATAGATATAGATATAGATATAGATAGATATATTGCTGGTGGGTATAATAATCTGTAGCAGAGGTCCCCAAACTTTTTAAGCTCACAGTGCCCTGAGCATCTCAGAAACTTTTTTATGAAACCCCCTAGGCCAACAAGAATACTCCAAACTTCTGTTACTAGGTTTGAGTAATACAAATATTATATAAACATATAGAAACCTTTTGAAAAAATAATACACATAGTTTGAAAAACATATGCTTTATTTCTTCCTTAAATAAGTATCCCAAAATCAATTAAACATTAATGGGGCACTTACAACATTTTAAATGTTGGAATTAGGTTAGATAATACCACTTCACTTTCTGTAGCACATTGATCTTCACATATTTTTTTAAATCATAGGAAACACTGAAAACTCAGCTTTGTAAATTAATGACATTGAAAGAAATGAGCATGATCTAAGATTAAAAATCTGAACTACTTCAAGCTAGTCTCAACCTCTCTAAGCCTCAGTTTCTTCCATCCTGAAACAATAATAAAATAACTTGACATTACCATTGTAAAAAATGGCATAAAGTATAAAATGGTCTCTGAAAAAAATAAAGCACT
Organism: Macroglossus sobrinus; assembly: GCA_004027375.1. Lineage (NCBI taxonomy): Eukaryota > Metazoa > Chordata > Mammalia > Chiroptera > Pteropodidae > Macroglossus > Macroglossus sobrinus. Next base: position 127,281 of record PVKZ01001667.1, on the reverse strand, counting down.
ATTATAGTAGACACTCTTATTTTTAGTAATAAGTAATAAAAAAGTTAAAAAATATAAAATAAATGGAGTTTAAAAATTAAATAATAAGTCTTAAAAATTATTATCATTCTTTAACTCTTGTCACTCAAAATGTGATCTGAAGACCAGCAGCTGCTGGGATTGTGTTAGAAATGTGAATCTCAGCTTCACCTGAGCCTCGCTGAATAAAAATCCATGTTTTAACAAGATATTCAGATTATTCATGTGCACATTAAAGTTTGGGAACAATAGATTTAATTTATTTTTGTTATTTTATATTAGTTGTCATAGTAAAACTACTTGTCCCAACCATAATGGAGTAGAAACCAACAACATAAAGTTATCATGGAAATCTTTAAATGTTTGAAAATTAAATACACACTTTTAAATAACCCATAAATTTAAAAAGAAATCACAAGGAATATTAGGAAATATCTTGAAACTGAATTAAAATTAAAATGCAACAAGTCAAAATTTGGAATGCATTTAAACTAATGCTTAGATGAAAGTTTATAGTATAAATTCTTATTAGAAAAGAAGGATGGTCTCAAATAAGTTACTTAAGTTTCCACTTCAAGAACATAGAAAGAGAACCAAACCCACAGTAATCAGAAGGAAGAAAACAGTAAAGATCAGAGCAAAAATCAATGAAACAAAACATAGAAAAATCAATAAAATGCACAAACTTGGTTCTTTGAAAAATCAACAAAATTAATAAATATTTAGCTAGATTGACCAAGAAAACAATAGTAAAGAAGTAAACTCCCAACATCAGAATGAAAGAGGATACATCATTACATACCCTACAGAAATCAAAAGGATTAAAAGGAATATTACTTACAACTGTATGCCAACAACCAGATGAGTTGGATAAAACAAATTTCCAAAACTGACTAACAAAGTAATATAAAATCTGAACAGATTAATATAAAGTAAAGACATTAAATTAGTCATTTTAACTCTGCACAAACAAAAGCCCAAGCCCAGCCAGCTTCACTGGTAAATTTTATCAAACATTTGATAAAAATGAGTGGAATAATACAATTCTACACAAATTCTATTTTAAAATAGAAGAGGAAAAAAACAATTTCCAACTCATTTTATTAGGTCAGTATTAGTCTGACACCAAAGCCAAAGATATCAAGGAAAGACTACAGACAAATATCCCTGGTGAACATATACACAAAAATCCTTAATAAAATATTAGCAAGTTAAATCCAACGACATATAAAAAAGAATAGTGATTGCTTATACCTTAACATTTTCCAGAGTTGTAACAAATTGATTATGACAGTTGGGGCTCATTTTTTCATTGTTTCTCTGGAGAGACATGTCCTTGGAGCTGCCTACTCCACCATTTTCAATGATGCCATCAGCAATTCATGAGAAATCTTGATACAGAACCATCCAGCTAAGCCACTCCCAAATTTATGACCCACAGAAACTGTAAAGTTGTGTAATAAATGTTTATTATTTTAAGCCAAATTCACATTAGGCTTCACTCTTTGTGTTGTACAGTTTAGAATTATAGGTGTTTAATAAATGTATAATGTTATATATCTATCATTACCATTTCAAAGAGAATAGTTTTCCAGCCCTAAATATATCCTATATCCTACCTATTTATCCCCACCAAACCTCTGGGAACCTCTGATCTTCTTGTCTCTATAGTTTTGCCTTTTCTAGAATGTCATATAGTTGGAATCATATAGTATGCAGCCTTTTTCAAACTGGATTCTTACATATAGCAATATGCATTTAATTTTTCTCCATGTCTGTTTGTGGCTTGATAGCTCATTTCTTTTTATTGCTGAATAATATGCCATTGTATGGAGGTACCACAGTATGTATATTTAGTCATATATTGAAAGTCATCTTGATTGCTTTTAATTTTGTTGGTTATGAATAAAGCTGGTATACATGTTTGTGTGCAGGCTTTTGTGTGAACATAAGTTTTCAGCTCATTTGATTAAATACCTGGAAGTATAATGGCTGAGTCATATGGTAAGAATGTATTTAGTTTTGTAAGAAACAGTCAGACCATCTTCCAAAGTGACTATACAATGATGAGAGTTTTTGTTGCTCCACATCCTTGCCAACAATTTGTGTTGTCAGTGTTTCAGATTTTAGCCACTCTATCACGTCTGTATGAATATCTTGTTTTCATTTACAATTCCCTAGTAATGTATGATTTTGGGTATTTCTTCATACACAAATAACTCTTTGAACTCAACAATAAGAAAACAAAAAATGTAACTTTTTAAATGGCAAAAGTTCTAAACAGACATCTCATCAAAGAAGATAACAGATGAAAAATAAGCTTATGAAAGGATATTTAACATCATACATCACTAGGAAATTGTAAATTAAACCAATAGTAGGATTCCTCTATAGCTATGTGTTTTATAAGGATTTTCTCTCAATCCTGTAACTTCGTTTTTTTCTCTTAACAGTGTCTTTTGCAGAGTGATTTTTCTTTTTAATAACCCCCAATTTATCAATTTCTTCAGTCATAGATTGAGTTTTTGGTGTTGTATCTAAAAGTCATTGCCAAATACTTAGCATAATGACCTCAAGCTCTACCTATGTTGTTGCAAATAGCAGAATTTCCTTTTTTTTTTTTACAGCTGAATAATAGTCCATTTTGTGTGTGTGTGTGTGTGTGTGTGTGTGTGTGTGTGTGTGTGTGTCTTACCTTTTCTTTCTCCATTCACCTGTCAATGGGCACTTACATTGTTTCCATGTCTTGGCTATTGTGAATAATACTGTAATAAATGTGGAAATGCAGGTATCTGTAAAAGTTTCTATTATCATTTCCTTTGGATATATACCCAGAAGTGAGATTGCTGAATCATATGGTAGTTCTATTTTTAACTTTGGAGGAACTGTTATACCATTTTTCATAGTGGCTGCACCAATTTACATTCCCACCAATAATGAGTCCCCCTTGTTGCACTATCTAGTGTTGAACTATCTTTGCATTCTGGGGATAAATCCCATTTGATAATGGCGTGTGATCTTTTTAATATACTGTTGAATTTGGTTTGCTAATATTTTGTTGAGAATTTTTACAACTATGTGCATCAGAATATTGGCCTATAGTTTTCTTTTCTTATAGTGACCTTATCTGGCTTTGATATCAAGATAATGTTAGCCTCATAAAATGAATGTGAAAGTATTCCCTCCCCTTCAGTTTTTTGGAAGTTTACGAAGTACTGCCTAATTTTTTAAATGTTTGGTAAAATTCATCAGTAAAGGCATCTGATTCTGGGAGGTTTTTGATTACTGATTTAATCTCCTTAATTGTTACTGGTCTGTTTAGATATTCTGTTTCTTCATTATTTAGTCTTGGTAGGTTGTATGCTTCTAAAAATATATTAATTTCCTCTAAGTTGTTTAATTTGTTGGCATATAATTGTTCATAATAGTATCTTATGATCTTCTGTATTTCTGTGGCATCTATTGTAATGTCTCTTCTTTCATTTATAATTTTATTGAGTACTCTCTTGTTTTTCCTTGGTAAATCTAGCTAAAGTTTTGTCAGTTTTGTTGATCATTTTAAAAACTGTTTCACTGATCTTTTCTATTGTTTTTCTATTTTCTATTTATTTCTGCTCTGATCTTTATTATCTCCTTTCATCTGCCAATTATGCCTTGGTTTGTCCTTTTGTTTTCTAGCTCTTTGGGTGTATATTTAGGTTGTTTATTTGAGATCTTTCTGACTTTTTAATGTAGGCATTTATCACTATAAACTTCCCTCTTAGAACTGCTTTTGCTGGGTGCCATATGTTTTGGTATGTTGTGTTTCCATTTTCATTTGTTTCAAATTTTTTGATTTTGTCTTTTAGACATTGATTGTTCAGGACTATGTTGTTTAATTTCCACATATTTGTGAATTTTCCAGTTTTTCTTCTGTTATTGATTTCTAGTTTTATAGTATTGTAGCTGAAAAAAATACTTGATATGATTTCAACCTTTAAAAGTTGCTGAGACTTGCTTTGTTACCTAACAAGTTGCTTTTTGAACTAACAAATGATCTAAGTTCTATGTGTGCTTGATAATAACGTGTATTCTGCCGCCTCTGTGTGGAATGTTCTATATGTGTCTGTTGTCAATTTGGTCTAAAGTTAGTTCAAGTTCAATGTTTCCTTACTGATTTAAAGTCTGGATGATATATCCATTGTGAAAAGTGTGAATACTGAACTCTATGTTATTATCGTATTATCTATTGTCCTTTCAGATCTGTTAGTATTTGGTTATTGTATCTAGGTGTTCTGATATTGGGTGTACATATATTTATAGTTGTCATATCATCTTGATGAATTGACCCCTTTATCATTATATAATGAGCTTTGTCTCCTTTTATAGTTTTTGACTTACTGTCTGTTTTGTTTGATATCAGCTAACCCTGCTCTCTTTTGGTTTCCATTTATGAGGAATATTTTTTTTCATTCCTTCAGTTTGAACTTAAGTGTGTCCTTAAAGCTGAAGTGTCTCTTGTAGGCAGAATATAGTTGAGTCTTTTTTTTATCCAGTCACTCTATGTATTTTGATTAAAGAATTGAATTAATTTATATTTAAAGTAATTATTAATATGTAAGAACTTTCTAATGCCATCTTATTTATTGTTTTCTGGCTGTTTCATAGTTCTTTTGTTCCTTTCTCCTTCTCTTGCTATCTTCCTTTGTGATATGATGATGATTTTCCATAGTGATATATTCTGATTTCTTTCTCTTTATTGTGTGTGTATCTACCATAGATATTTTTTTGTTTTGTGATTACCTTGAGGTTTACGTAAAACATCTCATAGGTATAATGATTTATTTTAAGCTGATAACTTAACTTTGATGACATATAAAATTTCTACTCTTTTACTCCATGCCCATATCTTAGGTTTCCTATGTCACAATTTACAACTTTTTATATTGTATACACATTAACAAATTATTGTGGCTATAGCTATATTTAATATTTGTGTTTTTTAGCCTTAATCTAGAGTTAAGTGATTAAAATACCATCATTACAGAACTAGAGCATTCTAAATTTGACTATATATCTACCTTTACCAGTGTGTTGTATATTGTCATATGTTTCCATGTTACTAATTATCACTAAGGGGAACTCTTTCAAGCCAGGGATTTCCTCTTGACACTAAGCAGTGCAAGTCTGGAGGATGAGATGGTGCAGCAAAATGAAGCTGTCCTTCCTACTCTTTTTATAAAGTTTTTCTTAGATTTTATATTCCACTCTGTTGCTAAAGCTTTTTAAGTGAACCCCTGAACTCTCCCAGAGCTATTTTTATTCATGGATTGTTGTCTAATCGTTGATCTTTGTTACAGGATGAAAGCTGGGATCTCCTGCTCCACAATTTTGGATATCTATGCATATACTTTTAAAGAAAAAAATATTCCTATTGATTTTTTTCACTTAATAAATCATAAACATAATTTAATTTCAGATAAAATGCAACAGGTATTTGCATCCTTCTTATATATTACAATACACAAGTAGAATAGAGAAAACAAATGACTAGTGTGTAGGTACCAAAAAATCTAGGTCCTCACACAAATTTGGCCCTCAACCTGCTGTGAATTAGGGTAAGCGATCTCATTTTGCCATGTTAATATTTTTAGTCCCTATTTTATAGTGTCTTTAAAAGGCTTAATTAAAAACATTAAAGTAATTATATTACTTATTTCTTAATTTCTCTTTCTGTATAATCATTATAGGGCAGAATATCTTTCTCAGGGCATGATAAAAGATAAACAAAAGATAGATAATAATGCAAGATATAAAATACCCAAATAATTAGGTTTCGAACTTCAAATTTAAGATTTCATTCTCATCTTAGAATTTACTTGTGGAAGCAACAAAATGCAGTTAAAACAGTGGCTCCCCTTGAACTTTTGGGAATCACTAGCCCCTCAAGAGCCTCAACCTGCCTATACTTCCCTTAAGATTTAAGCCTGCCTATACATCCATGAAACATTTTTGCTTTCTCCTTCAAGCATGCCATCTGTTTCATATTGGGGCATCTATTCATCCCAACATGTTAACCATGCTTATGTTAAGATTATTTCCCTATTTCTCTCATCATATGCAATAACTCTGGCCTATCTTATCTGATATTTTTATTCTATCCTCCACCTTTTCTTTTTTATTTTTCTGTACTCTTCATCTGGAATGTATTCTAAACTACTTGATTACTTTGAAAATCCAAACTTAATAGTCAAAAGTAGTTATAACTATCAACTTCTTCACACAAGTGCAAGTATTTGCAATTTTGTTATGTTTTCTAGTGTTATCATGCTAGAGCAACTACAAATTGAAATATATATTACATATTATTTCTTTATAAATTACTTTTCTCCTACTTCTTTATATTATAATATGGAATGTATATAATGTATCTATATGATGTATGTATATATACATATACAGTATAATGTAGATATATATATTTAATTATACATGTTTAGGTAAGGCATATTATCTGTAAATTTCATTTCCAAACAATAAAGGATTTACCTAATATTATTATAACAGGGAAATTGTTAGACATCACAGAGTTGAGGACCTCTGATATATGCATTCCACAGTGTTAGAAAAAGATTTAATAAAGTGTCCTTCATGATACTGACCTTGACTACACCACAGACCCCTTGAGCAACCTATTATTTTGTGGCCTTCCAGCGAATGGCAATCAATCAACCCACAAAAAAGGAATCCCAAGTGCAAAAAGCTCTTGTTTGAGCCCCTTCCCCTTTGAATGACCCATAAACATGGTTGGAATTCTTAAATCCACCTACCTGGAAACCTCAGAATTGCTCAAGCTATTGAAGTCAAAGTCTGCCAGCATAGAAATGAACAACGTGTCTTCCTTGGCCTGTATTTACTTATCCTGTCCTTTATTTTCTAAGACATTGGAAATATATACCAACCTAGAATACAGTGGCATAGGCAATGTCATGAGGACCCTCTGAAGTAGATTGCTAGATACAAGAATAACCACAATGGGACACACAAGTGCCTCTTAGAGAGAACTGGGTGTTAAAGGTAGTTGCAAGGGAAATACATCATTATAACATACCATCCTACACATTGACTGGCATTCTTAATTCTCTTATCCTTCTATTTCTCATAAAAACTCCATTGTAATCTTCTTTAGAAAACTGCTGGTTATAATGAAACCAGACAGAGATGAAATACACAAGAGTAAATTGCACTTAAAACAATTATACTCTTTACTGCTATAATCATTGTGGCTTCATAATATCATCTTTCAAGGAACTAAGAATCTTTTGCAGACATGACCTCATTTATCTATATGACAAACATATCCATAGGTAGGGTATTATCATTCCATTGAGACAGTTAGGACTGTCTCAAGATCTGGGAAACTGGCCATAAAGATGAGACTAGAAACTGGCCATAAAGATGAGACTTGAAACTTAGTGCTACAATTTTCACTTTAGTTCTGGACCTGTTAGAGCTTGTTGACACTAGCTGCAAGGAACATGAGACATTTGGAAAAATGCATATGCATGTTGCCATTCAAATATGAAAACAGCAATATCAAATCCTGGGTGCCTGAAACACTCTCCAAAAAAGGAAACAAAAAAAAGGATGTCACTAAAAGACACTGTACAATATCTCTGGCTCACACATATACCAAAAGCACTTCCAAGTGTCACACCATGAAAATAAAAAAAGGAAAAGATGTATAAATTAAAAAATAAAAGATGAAATCGAGAAACATTTTTGCTAACAAAAATAGTGCAGATAAGGGAGAAAGTTTCGTTCTGGAGCCCTCCACTACTAGAGGTGTTAACAATACTCACTCATGAAAGGGAATCAAAGATAGAGGAAGAAATACATAGAAATAATACATGTGAAAGGTTTATGACCCTATGTGGTTGACATAAAAAATTCAATTTTGAGCTAAAAATATCCCAGCTTATAATTAATACAGAGCTATTTTCTAAATTAGAAAAGTTAGAACTATAATAGAACAGTTTTAAATTAAAATCAAAAGCATCTCTTTAATGTATTAAGAGTTTGGTTTTCACCTAGCCCAGTAATGCAAAGCTGTCTGAACCCACCCTTCTAGATTTCAGGGTACCTTGTGGAGTGGGATGGGGCACTAGACCAAGCTTGGGGGATGGGCACTGTACGTTGACCTGGGTGACCTTGCATAAACCACAGTTCCTAAGTTTTGAACCTTCATTATACAGCCAACTCAGAAGATCCCAGAAGCCCCTTTCTTGAGCTCACACCTGCTTATATATGAATTTGCTTGATTAAACTGTTTGCTTTTTTGCTTTTTTTCTTGCCATGTCTGGAACCAGCTTGTGTCCCCCTTTGTGCTGTGTGCCTCAGCATGGGCAGAGAATTATCTGATTGAACTTTGTGCACCAACAGAATGTTAAAGATCTTTCTACAGTCACTACATTGACATGAATGTTTCTTTAGTTTGTCTTTTCCCCAATGAGACTGGGGTGCAGATTCAAGGTTCTTCTCTTTGAATCCCAGAAGCCTGGCTGAGCAGGACACAGTAAGCCTCCAATACTCGTCTATATGTTAGAGCATGTTATTAAACTAACATAAATATAAGTGAATATATTTGTGGGAGATATATTTATTTTTTATTTTTTACTTAAATATTTATTATCTAAGATGACCTTTGTGTTTCTTTTAAAAAAGTTCCAAAAAAAATTGTTTCCAGGAAAAAGGAAATGAATTTGACATCTATGAATTTAAACAGGCAAGATAATGGGACCCATTGATATTTTATTTTTAGTAGAATCTTGAACTCCAAGAAATTAAAAATGTATCATATAAACGAGATTGAATTAGCTTTTGAGGCAATTTTGAGCAATAAATTGAAGAATGATATAAAAGGTAACCATTTACTATCTGACCCCTTGCTGGAGCCCATAAATCAGTTCCAGAGTTCTGACCTTTCAATTCACTTAGTGATTATTTTTAGCATCTTTTCAAAGAAAATAATTTTATAGTCAACAGCATAGTTCTTTTTATTTCATTTTGTAAAGCCTCAGTCCACTAAAACCCCAGAACATCAAGTGTACAAAACAGGAAAATTTCTTGTGAAAGTTCTGATTTTTAACAATTTGCATTTTCTAGCTAGCTAAACAATGAGCGGCCCACTAGGGCAACAGCAGCTTCTTCCCTTTGATCCCTGAAGCTTATCAAAAGTAGCTCAGCACTCCATGGGTAGGTAATTCACCTGCCTATCTTATCGTTCTTATCTTCCCATTTCAAGGTTTCAAACAATTCTTGAGTACATTCGGAGTGTCAGCTCTGAGAGTATTAGGAAATAAAATGATACCAAAAGCAGTAAGGAGCTGTTGGAGGTTTATAAATAGTTCAGGTAAATGGTCAGAGCTCTGTTTAGATGATAGCAGAACAGAAAATTTAAAGGTGAGGAGCTTTCCCAATATCAGAATACTGGCTGAGAAGCTGTTGCTTTAGTCCCAGAGAGAAAGGACAAGGGCCCAAGCCTACATCCAAGGCTGAGGCAATGAAAAAGGGAGAACCCGGCAGACTTAAGAATCTAGAGCAGACAATGGGAGCTTGATAAATGATTGAATGTTGGGGTGAAAGGAAAGGAAGATGTTGAGAAAGACTTAAAAAGGTGGTTAATCGTTTCTGAAAATAAGAGGAGAGAAATGAAATTGATGGAGATCAAGGAACTCAGGGGAAGAGAGAGAATTAGGAAGAGAATGGGGTGAATTTCAGACACGCTGAACTTGAGGTACCTGACGGTCAAGCAGAGACATCCTTCTGGCATTGGACACTAGGTCTGGAGCTCCAGAAAACTGATATGGAGACAGATCTCATATTCTCTCACATATACAGATAGAGTTTGGTTTTGATTCAGGAGATTGCAGAGCTATTGTAATTTCAAAAAATGGAACAATACTCATTCAACAGATGTGATAAAAGCATGAAAGCTAATCTGGCAGCTGAAATATATAGTTCCAGGTCAGATCAGACTGGAATGTCTTTTGGGGGTTGGTTGTTTGTCTTTTTCTTTTGAAAGGGTATGTGTGCAATTTTGTTTCCTTGTTTGTTGTTAGCTAATTGTCTTCTCAAGAACATACTTAATTGCTAAGACCTGGTATAAACTTTTAATCACTGGCATAAAATTTTATGTTTGCTTCCAGGTGAGAATAGTTGGTGACAGGGGAAAGAGTAGAAAGAAGGTAATTACAAAATAAAATTATGAAATATGTTTCTCTTCTACATCTTTCTTATAGGACTTGATTAGATCTATCAGGAGAGCTTTTTGATATCATTGTGCAGGGTGTGCACAGAACAATTCACAGTTTAGACCTTGTAGAAATGAATATGTATTATGAAAATTTTCAGGAAGTTAGAAGTAAAGTACTTTAAGGAAGGGGGTATCCTTTTCTAATTGGCACAAAGATGTTGTCTACACTAATAGAAGCTCTCTTTTCCTGCTGAAGGTGGTTCATTGGTGAGAAATGTAAGAACTGTAACATTTATTCATTTCATTCAGGTTTTAGAAAGCTGAAAGGAAACATAATCCATTCATTTCCTATTTGCTGGAATCATACTATGGATATCAGCCTGCAATTCAGTCTTTAATCAGAATAAGCACAATTCAAGATACAATCAGAATTAAAATCTTGTTACGATCAGATGCAATGTTCTTTTACCAAAAGGGAATGTGTAGCTTCTCCAGCTGCTTACATTTTGTGGAAGTGCAGAAGGATGCCAGAACATATCTTGACTTCAGTTTTTTGCTAGGATTCATGTATCAATTCCTTAAGTAGAGGATGTTTTCTTACATGAACACACATCGTATCCTGTTCAAGCTGCTATGACAAAAATATTATAGACTGGGTTGTTTCAACAACAAATGTTTATTTCTCACAGTTCTGGAGGCTGGGAAACCCAGGATGAAGGCATCAGCAGATTTGGTGTCTGGTGAGGGCCCACTTTCTGGCTCAGAGATGGCCATGTTCTCACTGTGTCCTTATGTGGTGAAAAGGGTGAAGGAACTCTCTGGGGTCTATTTTAGAAGTGCACTAATCCCATTCATGAGACTCTGCCCTTATGATCTAATCACTTCCCAAAGGCCCCACCTCCAAATACTATCATACTGGGGGTTAGGTAACAACATATGAATTTTGGGAAGACAAAAATATTCTGTCTATAGTAACATATCATTGAGAATAGCACAAATAATACTTTAATGTTAAAATTAATTCTAAAGAAAGAAATATAATCATTACACTTTCATTTCTTTACTTTTTAATGTATTTTTGCCTGGCATCCCCATATAAATTGTAAGCTGAAAAGGTAGACACGTTGCCTTGTTTATTACCAAACTTTTAATGCCTGCAACAGTGCCAGGCACATAGTAAGTAGCTGCTCGAAAAATTTTGTGTGTGTGGGGGTTGCTAAGTGAATTGATTCAGCCTTTTACAGCTGAGATTTAAAAGAATTTTGTCAGGATGAAAAGAAATCAGGAACTGGGCCAATTTAAAACTCTAATGATAATCACGTTGATAAATATGGTGAATATTTATTAATTACTATATGCCAGGTCACTGTTCTAAGAGCTTAAATATATGGACCCATTGAAATCTCACATAACTCACTGATGGTAGATTAAGAAAATCCCCCCTCCCCCAAATCAGCCAGTTGGTGAGTGACAGAGATGGCAACCTGATTCTAGAACCTGGGCCATTCACCACAGTCAGTGATGTAGCTGCCATGGTTGGTCTGAATGCTAATATCCTTCTATCCATTTTACTGTCCTATATAAACAAAACTGAGCTGGCTTTCCTGTCTAACTTTCTTTCCAGAATGTTGTATCTATACATTTAACTTATTCAACAGTGATTTTTTTCAATTGCCCTATTTTGCTGGGGAGAAAATTCCTGAGCAGATAGCAGATTTCCTACCCCCTGAGAAGTTTCATTTGAATACTGTATAGTATTTGTAAGGGCCACACTCTTAATTAGGTCAAATACGGCTCCACATATGCTTTCCAAGGCCCGAGACCCCATTTCAGCCCACCATCTTAAAATGCTCATACAATATATGCTTTAATGGGTACAGGGGCTTTTTTGTTGTTGTTAATATTGGCACATAACAGACCCTCAATAAATATGAATGAATGAATTCATGCTCTGATAACCCTGGGACATTATTTGCAAAACCTATCCCTCTACATCCCCTACCCCCCAAATGGTCATATTAATTATCTGTTTGATTTTAGAGCAGTAAATTACCATAGATTATAAGAACATGAGTTATTGTCTTCTACAATAATATTTTTGCTTAAAATACAATTAAATGTTTTAATCTCACTAATATTTGGAAAGATACAAAATCAACAGATTTTTCTGAGGCTTTTCATACCCACTTGTTCAAAGAGAAGGCTGGCCTCTGGACAACAGAACCCTGATTTGTGAGAACTTTTCCTGTTCCCTTTCTCCATCTGGACGGTCAGATGAGCCTACAAGGAACGCATCACTGTGTTTAGGGCGCCCCCTGCTGCTCAGTGGTGCTGGGGTGCTTGGAGAATAGGGACAGGGCTTTCCATAGATGTTTCTTGGATCAAAGGTCAAAGAACCAACTACTTTTCATTCCCGGAAAGGATCTAAGAAGTGATTAGTTCAAACCTACACATTAGAAATGGGGAAACTTCAGCCCAAAGAGGTCAAATGTCTTGTCCATGGTCACTCAGCTGGATAAATCTCAAAAGGGAAAGCAGCTGGATTTCCTTTCCCCGGCTTCCCATCAAGGGAAACTGAACTCATAACTCCAGTTCTTTCTGCATTCTTAAAAATTAAGACCTTCACAAAAATGCTGAAATCTAGCCAACAAAGCCATGACATTAATGAAGAGCTCACATTTAGAGGTGCTGCAATAAATGGAATATTAGCAAGTATAGAATCCAACTTAATATATACCCAAGATCAAGCAATCATAAAAATTACAGTATAATTTATAGAATGTAAACTATGTAAATTTTTCCAGAATAAAAACAGTTCACAAACATTGAGTGTGGGGGTAGTGTGAGTGTGTATGTGTGCATGTGTGTGCAGTCTGGTTTCCACATTGCTCACAGCCAGAAATCAATAGGTACTGTCTAAAATTGAAGTATGTGGTGATCTTTGGAAACATGGTGGAGTGAGAGATGTTCTCAGATCTTTCCCCTTGAAACAACAATAAGCTGAACATCTGAAACTCCAAAACAAAACAAAACAAAAACCCCAAACTGTACACCAGCATGTCTGAGCATGGGATCTGCGTATAAGAGCTACCACAGGTCGGAACCCTGGGTGTCAGGTGGTGTACTAGGAGTAATAAAGAAGCTGCCTTTCACAGCCACTGGAACTTTCTGCAGGAGGAGGAGGAAGAAAAAGGATCACCAAGTTCATGCCACACGTTCCCTGAAAATTCCTTCCTGGAATAGGTGCCAGCTCTCTGTGGCCAGCTGGCTGTAGGGCCAAGTCATCAGGGCAGAAAGCAGAGAAGCAGGATAGGATCACAGAAGAACAACAGCTTATTTCTGCTGGCTATGGTTACAAAACCGAAGCTGAGTCGCAGCTCACAACAACCAAGCCAACAGCACCTCCCCCCATACCCTCCAAGAATGATCACCGCGGAGCGGCAGGGGAATCTGAGCAAACACTGCTGAGACTGTCACTGACACTGACAGGGACTGAAACTGAGGGTAGTGAGCATAACTGAATACCTACAAGAAAATTTAAAAAGTGTTATTAAGACTTTATATAAAGCAGGGATCCAAGAGGCTTAGATGCCACCAACTGGAAACCAAAAGAAAAGTGCCTTCTTTGCAACAGCTAAAGAGAGACCTTTATATAACAAATCTTCTTTCTGGAAAAACAGCAGAATATACTTCCATTAATGCCCAGGCAGAGAAAAAGTCCATTAAACACCATGAAGAACCAAGGTGACAAGGCATCTCAGAAAGAAACAGAAAAATCTTCAGAAAATAAGCTTCAGACATAGAAATAACTTAAATGACAGAGAATTCATGATGGTACTTCTGAAAAAACTCAGTCAAACAACTCAAATCAAAATTTCAGGAATTGAAAAAAGAACTAGATGAGCAGAACAAGGAGATTGAACCCCTCAAAAGGAACCAAATAGAACTTCTGGAAATGGTGGGACTGAAAATTGGTACAGCCATTATGGAAAACAGTATGAGGTGCCTCAAAACACTAAGACTTGATCTACCATAAGATCTAGCAATTCCTCTAGTTGGCATTTACCCCAAAGACTTAAAAAATCATATCCATAAAAATATTTTCACACTGATGTTCATAGCAGCATTATTCACAGTGGTCAGGACATGGAAGCAACTGACGTGTCCTACAATAGATGATCGGCTAAAGAAGCTGTGGTACACATATACAATGGAATATTACTCAGCCATAAGAAGAGATGAAATACTGCCATTTGTGACAACATGGATGGACCTCGAGATAATCATGCTAAGCAAAATAAGCCAGACAGAAAAGGTTGAAAATCACATGATATCATTTATATGTGGGATATAAACCAAAAGCAACAAATGAGCAGGACAAACAAACAGAGACTCATGGACATAGAGTATAGGGTAGTGGTTACCAGATGACTATAGACTAGTGGTTACTAGTGGGGTGAGGAAGGGAGAGGTAAAGGAGAAGGTAAAGGGGGTCAAATATAAGGTTTAGGAGGATGGAGAAGTGGGTAAAGATGATCAAATATATGGTAGCTAAATGAAACTGGACTTTGGGTGGTAAACACACAATAGAATATGCAGATGTCAAATGATAATGTACACCTGAAAATTATATAATTGTATTAACCAATGTTACCCCCAATAAACTTAACCAAAAATAAAATAAATAAAATAAAAATAAAATAAAATTGAAATATGTGGTTAAAAATTTTTCGGTTGTTTTATGTTTTTCATAATTTTTTCCTTTTAGAGGTATAATTTAGAGGAGGGGTTCATATTATAAATGTTTAGCTGATGTTCAAAATTCATTTAGATTCATTTGATTTCCCTTTTTCTATAAATTCAAGTAAATCTAACAATATGTAAAATCTTTAAAATAGCATGACTAATATAATCTCAATACTGTAAACTATAACAAAGTGGTTAAGAGTATGAATTCTTGATTCAGATTGCTAGTGTGACCCTGGATAAGTTACTCATGCTTTGTGTTTGAGTTCACCTATATAATGGGATTATTTTTAGCTTATCATTTACAGGTAATCCATGTAAAGCACTTGGTACAGGGCTCAAAAGTCAAAAGTTAGCTATAATTATCTCTCCTTCCATCTTTGTTATTCATATCTGTAAATGATATTCACCAAATGTTAATGAATATTATTTCTGGGTGATGGGATTTGGGGTCTTTTTTCTTCATCATGCAGTTCTGTACTGCTTTTCTTTTTTACAGTGAATAATAGAAAGCAGTTCCTTAAAAAATTAAGAAAATACATATATAAATTTTAAAGGTAACTAATCATAAATTTATTATTTCTTATGATTTACAACTTCAACTTCCTATAATGTTAACTACTCACATTTTCAATACATGATTTAAAAAATCAAACCATTTTTAAAGTCAACTACAATTTTTGAACCCCAATGGCTCCCCAGTAATGATTTTCCTTAATAACTGAAGAAAGGTTTGTTTCTTTTTAGCATAGCCATTTCTTCCATTACTTTTCTTCGTAGACCTCATATTTTAAATGTTTTTGGCCTACCAAAAAAATGCACCCATTTAGAGGAACATGTGTTTTCTCACTTTTAAAAGTACAGACACAATTACTGTGTCTGACAGGTTATGCTACTGACGGATATTATCCAATGATGTGTAAACCACTTAAAACAGACTGAGACAAAGCAAATATTCTGGAAATGTTAACTATTATGATTATATAATAACAGCCAAAACCAAGGGGAAGGGAGCATCTTATCAGGACCCCCCAGCATATTCAAGTTTGAGAAGCTCTGGTCTATATTAGATGGGTTTTCTGATGATTCCCAGTTGCCCATTGATGATAAATCTCACTTGTCTTTACCAGAGCTACCTCCAGTCCTTTATTCTCTTTATCTTGTCTTATTGCCTTTAATCTCTTCATTCTTCAAGGATCTGCTCCTCACTGCTGTCAGCATTCTCATTTTTTTTTAAAAAAAAATCTGATCACGACACAGTCTTGCTTAATTATGAACATGGTAAAAAAATAACTTATTGAAAGACAATCAACTTTTCTGAATATATTCGATATATGTGTAGATGGATGCATTATTTAAATGCAAAATTAATACATCAATAAAATTCCTATCCTCAACTATTAGGTGTTGTGTTGTGTTGTTATAATTTTATAAGGTCATCAGTGCATAGAATCGAGTCTCGACACTTCGGCCAGGCAGGGTAGGAAGTTAATGGAGTCCCAATTTCCCTCAACAAACTTGCCTCCTGCCACTCCCCACCTAATGTTCCATTCTCCAAGCCGTCACAGCTCACTGAGCCTCTGAATAGCCTCAGTGACATTGTTATCAGGAGCTTGCACATCCATCTCTTTTACCTGGAAATACTTTATTTTCTCTTTTAAAACAGTATTCCATTTAAGTTTTCAATGCCACCTGGAAAGTACAGGAGTGCTGGCATTGGAAAATCATAGCTTTGTAAACCAACACAGTAAATACTGGTTTTGGTGAAGATCATTAATAGGTGTATGTTCTTAAAGCATCTCCTCAGAGATGTTGTTAGATACAAGTAAAAAAATAGTAACTGTACAAGGTAGAAATAGGGCATCAACAAATGTGATACCCTAAGAAGGACACAACTGCATCCATGTCAGTACTCTGACTAGAATTGCACAGCCTGAATCTAATCACATGGGAACATTATACAAACCCCATGTAAAAAATTCTCAGCTACCAAAAAGAAGGCCCTCATTATTAAAAAATTATATTGTCATAAAGGACAAAAAATAGAAATATTCCAAATTAAAAGAGGCTAGGGACATGACAACTAAATCGAAAATCCTAGACTGGATCCTGTACTAGAGAGAGAAAAAATGTTATAAAACACATTATTGGGTAAATTGTCGAGTTCGATTATGGATGGAAGGTTATGTAAAAGTATTGCATCAGTGTTAAATTTAAATTTACTGAACTGGGTAATTACTGTGCTATATACTGACGTATCTAAGGATCAATGACGTTTGCAATTTACCCAAAAATGGTTCTGGAAAAAAGTACATATATTAAATATATATATTAAAATATATGTATATATGGAGAGAGGGGGAGGGAGAGGAAGGACAGGAGAAAGAAACAGAGAGGGGGGAGAGAAAGAGAGAGAGAGAGAGAGAGAGAGAGAGAGAGAGAGAGAGAGAGAGAGAGAGAGAGAGAGAGAGAGAAAGCAAGCTTGCTCATCTGGACAAATAAGAGAGAACCTGGAACAAAATGTTAGTAATAGGTGAATCTGGGTAAAGGGTATATTGCTGTTCTGTGTGCTATTTTTGCAACTTTCTGTAAGTTTAAAATTATTTCCAAATAAAAAATCTAGTTTTAAAAAGAAATATGTGTTTCCAAATTAAAAAAAAAATACTATTCAATGAAATGTTTCTCTAAGCAAAAGTAAACCACACACTATCAGGAACAGAAGTGCAGTAAAACTTATGAGAAACCACCTGGTAAAGGTAAGACTAGAAGGTGATTGGAGGGGAATGTGAAAGCAACAGTAATGAATCTTAACTAACAGGTATTGAGTTCTAATCACATCACAAGTTTTATCACAGTTCACTGTTTTCCATGTCATTCATTTATTCCTTTGTTTCTTCTTGCTATTTTTTTCTAACTTGGGTTGAAGGTTCTATTTTCTTATCTTTTTAATCTTTTCTTTCAATAATAAAATCATTTAATACAGTGGATTTGCTATGATCAAAATCCTGGTTTCATATGTAGTATTTTTGTTTTTCTAATGAAAAACAAAAAACTACTAGAGCTTAAGAAAAAGGCTTAATTTACTATCTGCTATATGCACCACTGAAAAAATTTCCTAAAGTTGTTCATTGAGGGGAAGTTTCATTTGTTTTAGAATATCAGTAAGTAAAAAGAATGTTTCATTGTGACTGTTCCAAAGATTAAAAACTAGCATGCTGGATAGGTCAGAATGAATCCATAGAACTGTTACATGATTGGTTAAAAGAGGTTCCATTTTTCAGATGTCAAGAAAAATTCTTAAGTTGGAGCCAACAAGTTTTTGTCCTAATGGGGTCATTCATATTTCATGGTTCTTACCAGATCTAGCTGAAGGGAGATAGCATTCAGTTTTATTATCTCCTAAGTAAGAGCTGCTGTAAATAAAATATTTTCCTTTTACTATCCCTCCATTTGGTCTTTTCTTTTCCTAAAATGATGGGATGACCAAACCAATAATAGCCAAATTATCAAGTTTTCAATTCTACATCTCCAGACTTTTCAGAATCATTCTCATAGGATTTCCTTGTTTCTGTCAGTCACTTCAATTTTCTTTTAATGTATCTAGTTTGAACCAATGGGTTGGTAGCCCTGTCAAAGCATTTACTTTCCTGTTAACAATATACTTGACAGTAGCAATGATTAGCAATAAGGACAAAAATAGCCTAAATATCATTTGTAGAAGATTCTTCAGCCAACTTCCTATTTCGCCAAACCATGTCACATAAAAGAAAATTTGACAGTTGAGTTTGTCCTACCTGGGATACTTATTGGCTTTTTCTTGAACTTTATTATTCATAAGCATTTATCTAAATACAACTGAAGTGATAGCCAGCATATAAATGCCAACTTGTTTGGTCCATAAATATCTCAAAGCAATTCCTTGTCCAGCATCTTTGAAGCAAGTAATTTAAGCCTTTTCTGTTCAGTTTGTATAGTAGATATAGTTTACAGGGGCCATGATTGCCAGCATAAAGGACAGGTGTCACATGTTGCCTACTAAATTCGAGCACTCAAAATCTATGAAGAAACCTGAACACAAAGCAATGGAAACCAGTTATCTCCAACTCCTCCTGTGAAGTCTGCACTTCAACAGGAACATTGATGAGAGGATTAAGTCATTTGAGATCTCAGCAAGGAGTACTGACATATTAAACCAATTAATGACATAAAACCTTTACTCAGTGGCAGATTTCTTCCTTTCTCCAAGACCAGTATTATGTGGTGATCATACCTTGGCATGAATACATCAAGCCAGAAGGGTTACTACCAGTGTAAATTTGGTACATTCTATAAGTGCATTTCTTAGATGTCAGGAAGTCAATGTAACAAAATATACCTAAGGTTATAATTTAAAGGTGTAATTAATTCAACCAGAACATTGAATGTTATGAGTGTTATTAGTTATGTCCTGTAATTTAACATCGGTACAATTATGTATTATAAGGTTTTACAGAAAAGCTAAAGTATCATATAGCTGAAATATTCATGTTATATTTTCAAAAATAATAACACCAACCACATACCTTTAAAACTTTTAACCCATTATTTTACCTCAAAACTGTTACTAAATATCACTTACCTGTCAGGCGCATTTTTGTGAATCAATGTAAAACATAAATTAACTTTTTTGTGGATGAATGTTATCACAATTATAGCTGATGATTTTTTAGTAGGATACCCTACTAAGATATCTACCTCACTGGCTTTCCAGAGAAAGGGTGACAAACCCAACATTTAGTTAAAGTACCTTATTCATCTGTGGCCTTAATATTCTTTGCCCCTAAACAGCAACTTTATTGAGATATAATTAGTATACAGAAACCTGTATATAATTAATATATAATTTCGTGAGTTTGGACATATATGCACACTCATGTTACTACTATCAGCACAATCTAGGTAACAAACACGTTCATCATCTCCAAAAGTTTGTGTTCCTTTGTGTTTGTGTGATTAAGAACACCTGAGATTTACCCTCTTAAGAAATTTTTAAGTGCACAATACCTTATTGTTAAGTATAAGCCCTATTTGGCAGATCTCTGGAACTTACTCATCTTGCAAAACTGTAACTTTATATACATTGAACAACCCCTGATTATCATCTTTCTCCAGGCTCCTGGTAACCATCATTCTATTGTCTACTGCTATAACTTTGACTATTTTAGATGCCTCAGATGACAGAAATAATGTAGTATTTGTCCTTCTGAGATTAACTTATTTCACATAGCATGTTTTTTCCTGTTCCATCCATGTCGCAAATGCTACAATTTCCTTCTTAAGGGTGAATGGCCTATTGATTATAATAAATTAGTTGCCCATGTAAAGAATTAGTTCTAGAATTAGGATGACTAAAAAAGAAATATAAATTTTGTGATTAAAAGTAGTTACCAAGTAAACTTGCTCTGCTGGCCATGATAGAATAACTGGTACCAAAGCATCATTCTCATCATAAATAACCATAACACTGGAGAAAGCATGAGGCAACTATT
Source organism: Macroglossus sobrinus (assembly GCA_004027375.1). Lineage (NCBI taxonomy): Eukaryota > Metazoa > Chordata > Mammalia > Chiroptera > Pteropodidae > Macroglossus > Macroglossus sobrinus. The sequence continues at coordinate 106,755 of PVKZ01001667.1, read as the reverse complement.
TTCAGGCATTGGATCACAGCACAAGACTGTGATCCCTGAGATATGGAAAACTCAGGTGAGTTTCGCACTTTCCCTGACTAATTGCCAAGCTTGGGGACAATTTATGACTATGATATAGGGTGGTGGAGCCAGAGCACACTGGTCCCACTAAAGTAAGGTGGCAGAAAAGACTGGTAAGGTGGTAAAATAAACTTTATAGAGAAGATCAGAGGGAGGTAACTGTGCAGAGCCTGTCCTTGGCTGGGGGTGGGCTTTGCAAGGGTGAACTATGCAAAGATTACCAGAGAACAACTGCTGTAGAATTGAGAGAACAGAAATACTAGAAGTTGAACAAGGCTGACAATTGTAGAAGTTCTGATCCACCCAGAATAGACAGATTTCATTAATGCCTCAGTGTGAGAAACCAGAAAGGCCATGCCATAGCAGCAAAAACCACACCTTAAAGAAAGGTCTTCTCTAGATACACTCTAATGGAAACTAAAATAAAGACTTAATGTTTGCATGGGTGAAGGAACTTGAAGTTTGAGTCCTGCCAAGTTAGAGGGGTTTGATAAATACCTCGAATTTTCAAAGATCTACCCTAATAAAGCATAAAATGAAGGATACATAAGTTCAAAAGGACCAGTCAGTAATTAAACTACCTACAACAAAGAACATCCCTCAGAGGAACAAAGAATTTAATTGTCAACAAAAATTCCCAGTATATAATTTTTAAACTACTGAACACATAGAGAAACAGGAAGTATGACCCATAGTCAAGAGGGGGGAAAAAGCACTTAACAGAAACAGATCTTGAGATGGCCCAGAGGTTTAGCAGATTTTACAAGAGCTATTATAAACATATTTTTAAAACCTATGTACTTAATGAGTGAACAAATGGGGGAAAATCTCAGCTAAAAGGCAGAAATTATGAAAAAAGAACCAAGTGGGAATTCTAGAACTGAAAAGTATAATAAATAAAATTTAAAAATCCACCAGATGGGCTTAAGAGATTGAATATGGCAAAAGGAAGGTCAGTGAGCTTGAAGTCAAATCAAGTGAAATTAACCAATCTGACAAACAGAAAAAAAAAATACTAGAGAAAATTGGACAGAGCCTCAGTAAATTGTGGGACAATCAATCAGTCTAAAATATGTATAATTTCAGGAGACACAAAGGGAGAAGAAATTTAAAAAGAGGCTGAAAATTATTTAAGGATACAACAGCCCAATTTAAAACAGTGGTAATTAGGATATGAGAGGGGAAAAAGTGGGGTCACTTAAATAATCAATTATCTAGGTCACCTAGAGCTTTCTGAAAGAGGATCCTTCATGGAAAGGGCACCGTGGTTCCTTATCTAGCTGTAAAGCTGGTAGCCACCATACAGATGGTAACATTTATTTGAGATGGATGTCTTTGAAATGGGTGCCTTGGCAATCAAAAGCTTAATATCAGATGCTTATGCTACAATGTAAGACTTATTTTTTTCTTTTCTTAATTTCCCTATACTACAACTAACCCTTTAAATGTAATGCCATAAGACTGGGGATCATAATATATATAAAAGTTAAAGTATGACACATGCCAAGAAACTGGGGTTTCTTGTCTCTTCATAGGGCACATTAGTGTCACTCTTTTGTTTCATGCACTGAAACCCATGATATTGACCAATTTGGAGAAGGTCAGCACTTGCCCATGATCATATAGTCGATTGGGACCAAATGTCCTAAGCTAAACTTATTGGCTTAGAATACAAGAATGCAACTAGGAGAGAGAAAGGTATTAATTAGCTCCCTCTGACACTCAACACATAATTCCTTGGGCAGGCTTGGAAATACAGGGTTGGTTCTCATTTAAGATTAGTCTAACTGAAATAAATGCATGAATAGAGACTGTGTAAGCTAGAGAAGGAAAACCCTGTGAGAGGAAGCATGGTTTCTCAGCAAATGAAGGAGATAAAGAATACCAGAAACCCCTACCTCAGGTAAAAATGAAAATATGGAAAGAAGGAAAGGTCAGGCAGTCTAAATAGCAGCCTAGGGAGTGAGAACAGCTTCCTCCCTAGTACTTCAATGATGTCTTCTCCTTCCTGACCTACTAAATGCTGTGCCAACTGCACTCAGCTCTCCCTTACCTAGACTGGAGCCAGCAGATGTCGTGGCTCCTCCTAGGAAGCGCCAGTTGGGTGATGAGTTTGGGTTAGAAAAATAGAATTCCTGCTCATAGGGGAAAAAAATGAGTCAACTATAGGAAATAATTTAAGCTGCCATTTCAGAACTCAGAGCTAAACTGGGTGGGGAAGCCTAGAGTGTGGCACCACTGAAGTGGTGTGGACTCTCAGCAGTGGTAAAAGGGATAAGAGAAGGGAACCTCAAATTAGTAGACAGCACATTGTCTACTCCTTATTAGGTGGATGAAAAATCTCCCCTGCTTGAAACAAGAATATCTAGGAACAGAATCCAGTCTGAAAAAAAGGCCTGTAGTACACGTACACGTGTGCACACACACACACACACACACACACACACACACACACACCCCTATCTACTTATTCTAGACTGTACATACACACAATAAAACAGACTTTCCTGGGGGTGGGGAAGAGTCATGGGAAACATTGTTGCTGTCAAGTCCAATTCTAAGGTAAAGGTCAGTTATGCCTGACAGCTGCTTCCTGCATTGCCTTTTCTGCATTTAAGGATTTAAACTGCTCTGTGGGTCAGTTTTTAAATCCTGGTGCTTGGATTCTAAGACCATTAATTCCAGTCTCTATCCTACCAACATCACTTATCTACCATCTGGGTCCTATTCTGGCAATTATGGGGTTTACAAGCAAAAACAGAGTTCCGAATCTTGAGGTGTTTTGAATTGAGGAACACCACATAAAACATATATAGTCATGGTCTCTCTGAGTTTTAGGAATTTGGAGATTACTCAGTCTAACTGTATTAGCTTTAAGGATCTGAGCCCTGAATGGGTTAAAGCTTTGCTACCTAGTGTAGTCTATATTGACAAGCTTTGTTAACATCATTTGGAAGCTTGTTAGAAATGATCATGCCCCCGGGCATGCTGATTCAGAACTTGCATGTTTACAAGATCTCAGATAATATATATGCCCATTTGAGAAGCACTGATGTAAATGATCAACCCTATGCAGTTCAGTAGTAGCAACAACTAACCAACAATTATACTTTTGATTTTCCAAAACAGGGTGTTTCCTCTACATTATCACATGACCCTTTCCTTCCTTGGAATGAAAGCAGCTTTGTTACAAATAATGGATGCCAGGCCCCCATTCTAAATTCATAATCTCTTGGAAGTGGTATTCAGGCACTGCATTTTTAAAGGCTCCCAGGTACAGCCAGGGTCAGAGGACTCTCAAGAAGTCACCATAGAATAGAAACCAGGGATGGTCTTGTGAAAGAGCGCTGGGAATTTGGTTTTGAAGGATGGATAGGATTTAGAAGAGTTAGAGAAGAGGAGAAGTTCTGGATAAGGTATGGAGTGGGGTAGAGTGGGGTGGGAATTACTACAGGGAAGGAAGGGATGGAGAAACAGGCAAGCACGAGTGTTTTTAGATAGCAGGCAATCCAGATTTCTATACGGAAATATTATTAAATGCTGAGAACTCTTTCAAATATGAAACATGAGGTTGACCAAACCAAACATCTGTTTGCCACATGTGGACAGCTTGATGGCATCCTTGCCTATATGCATGAAAAGCTGGATAGATGCAAAAGCATTCCCTACTGAAAAACACCATAACTGAGCCCAGGGTAGTCTTCCCCGTGGCTCAGACTCTGAGACTCTGACCTTGCTTCCTGCTCTCTTGCCAATTGCCTTTCTCCAATTCTTCCATTTGCTTATTCCCCTCAGGGGAGCTTAGACATCTTGGAAGTCTTCCCTAATCTCTTACCACCAGGACCCTGAGATCCCAGTTATCCCTGCCCTTCGCACCACTGGACACTTAAACATGGAAGTCCTTGCATAATTACTTTGAACTTCCCTGCGTGTTAATAACTACTTTCTAGGTGAATGACTGAGTTACAGGTGGGGCTGAGAGAGAGGTCAAGATAGGGTTCTCACTTATCCCGGGCCAGAGCTCAACTGAATTCACTAGGAACAAGGAAGCTTAGGGTCAAAAGAAGAAAACAGAGGAAAGAAATGGGAACAGATTCATCCTTTGGGAGCTAAAAAGGAATTTTCGAAAATTTTCGTCTCTTCCTGGCTCTCTGGGCCACGTGGGCACTTTCTTGGTCTTACAAGTTTCAGAAAGCATACCTAAGTACAGAGAACTGAGAGGGTGCCAGGATGCAAATTCCCTTCCACAAGTGAAATGGGGCTTGCTCTCCCGCTCCCCAGTTGTGTCGCAGACGGCACCAGCGTAGCCCTGTCCTCAATCACCGCAACGAAAAAAGACAGAGAGCCAAGCCAACAGCGGGTTCGGCTCCAAGCTATGGTCCAAGAATGAGGTTCCTTTCCCCCAAAAGGTGAATGAGTTTGCCCATAATTTTGTGTACTCCAATGGAGGAAAAAGTCTCAGGGCACTCGCAATAGGATGTCGGTTTGAGAACGTGCGCTCAGAAACCGGGTCAACCTTGTACTGACGAGATCCCACGAAGAATGATGTACTGCTTCCAGGGTATGTGAGCTGGACGATACCACACCTGCCATGCGCTCAGAGAACACTGGGCACAGTTTTGCAGTCCACAGCAGGAGCTGGAAATCTTGACTGCCGCTCAGCAGCCAAACGGTGTCAAACCCAGGATCAGAACAGCAGGTCCCGTTTGGGGAAAATGACATCACGTCTGCGCGCCGAGGGCGGGCCCGACACCGGATGCGGAAGTCACTGCAGGCGTCTCCGGAGAGTGTACTATTTGAGGAAAAGGTGGTAGAGAAGGGGACACAGCACAGAGGAGAGCTTCACCCAGGGTCTACATGTTTTGTGAACGTGGCTTCAAGAAAAAAAGAGGGGAATCCAAGTGCCACAGTGGTCATTAACCAGTGACCGGGGAACGTTACCCAGAAACGGCAGCCTTGGAAGCCAATGGGAGCTGCTGGCCGCCAGAGCACTTCTGGGCGCGTCGAGCATCTTGGGAGGTGTAGTTCCCGCTCCAGGCAGAGGATTCTGGGTAGTGTAGTCTCAGCCTGCTGCAAGAGTAGATTCCCCAGCTGGTGGCTGAAGTGACCCCTTGTTCTTTAGTAGCGCTGGTGAAACTCCCGCGGGACCTTTGCTGCAACTGTTCTAACTTGCGCAGAAAGGTAGGTCCTGAAAGGGTAGTCTGTGGGCTGAAGCTGGAAATAATGCAGATGACGAAAAGCGTAGGTAGTGGTGGGGTCGCGTTGTCGTGGCTCAGGCCGTGTTCTCCCGGATGTCGTATTTGGGAGTGTGGGCTCAGATTTCCGAGGGGCGTGGGTGAAGCTCAGCTGTGAAACCCAGTAATGATGGGTGCTGGGCTCTTGCGTTTCGTCCTAGGATTCCTGTGGTTTGGGACATGTTCGGCCATGGTCGAAAGAGCGATTTGGAGAGAGGGAGTCGCTCACGCCACAGTTTTGAGGCGTTGAGTAAGTAGGTTTTGGAGGGCCTGATATTTCCCAGGTGGTGAAGTGGGGTCTACCCCTGGGTCCATGTGTCTGTGGTTTGGATGGATGGGGGCTGATAGTCTTACTTAGGGCCCAGCTACTCCTCAGCTGTTCTGAGGCGGGGCGAGAAGCGGGCTTGCTTGACAAAACGTGCCTCGCCTGGACTAGGTGTTGGGAGTGGCCATTTTGGCGCCATTTAAGGGTCTCCATTTGGCAGGTCGCCTCTGGGATAGAGCCTTGGAGTAAGAGTTCGGTGTGGGGCCCAATTGGCAAGCTATTCAAAGATCCCAGGGACTGTCACCACAAGCATCATGGATTCCCACATCTCTGGTGTGGTCACGCTTTGGGATTTAAGTTTCCCTTTTAACTTTTTATTATGGAGAAATTTCAGATAGAAAGTAGAACTCCATAGACCCATCACCCAAATTCAATGTTAGTCACCTCATGACCACTCTTCATTTCAAAATGATATTCTGAGAATCTTCATAACCCACAGTGGTTCGCCATCACTGCCCTGTTTAAGAGCGTGGCCTCCAAAGCCGTATTTTATATATGCTCTGTCAATTAATAGTTATGTCCCCTGGGTCAGAAGACCGACTTAACTGCGCCTCAATTTTCTTATCTGTAAAATGAAGGTAATAAATTTTACTTATTGGGTTGTGAGAGTAGAATGTGGTAAAACTCCTATGTTGCCTGGGACTGTCTCTGGTATATACCGAGTGTCAGGTAGGTATTAACTTTCCTCATAAAGAGCTCAGGGTCAGCATTGGTAGTGTGTCTGTGCAGGCAGTGTTCACAGTCCACATATCAGTTCTGTTCCCAGCAAGTTGGTAGGTAGGTCCATTTCTGTTGCCTTAAAGAAAGAGAAGGCCCTACCCTGCGAAATTTCAGGATTTCCAGTGACTCTCTAAACCTTTTGTTCTTGTTATGCTCTACCTATGATTCCTGCCTGCCCAAAGAGGACTGCCTAGTAGGGAAAGGGAGGATTCCTGGGCCCCTGACAGCCCAGCTTCAGGTAGGAACCACTTACCATTTGTATGCTGAACCACTGGTGGGTTTTTTTCCCTCAACTTTGACATCTTGTGCCCTATGATGTCTCCTCCAGTGATCAGAGCCCCAGCTGGTTTCCCCAGGAAACAAGGCCTGTTTTAGGGGTGAAGATTTTCATAGGGACTATTCTTTATTCCTGGTGTCCTCGTTCATGACCCCTCCATTTTTGCCCTAGTATTTCTTTTCTCAGCATTAGCTCAGGCTGCTTACTTCCAGCACTTGTCTACTTGTCCATTCAGTGCTGTCACTTACTCTTTTCCTTACTAGTTTGTAGCAGATCCTTGTGATAGCATTTCACTTTTAAATACTTCAGTAGGCATCTCTAACACATAAGGACTTCTTATTTTAACATATCCACAATTTCATTGTTACACCTAACAAATTAATATTTTCATGTCCAATCGTTTAAAAAAATTTTTTTTTTGGTCATTTGGAGCAACCCTTATCAGAAGTCGGAGAGGGAAGACATAGTTGGAAATTCAGCATGGTGGTTTTCCCTGTCTCTGCCTCTCTTTCCTCCTGTTTCTTCTTATCTTGCCAGTCCTGGTTAATAGCTGCAACTGCTACTCGTGGAACAAGCTGGGTCTCTTGAGTTTTCCTTGCCTCTTTCTTTTTTCCAGACCTACCTCCCATTTGTTTGGCTGTTGTGTTCTCTCAATTCCACCTATGCAGTAGCTTGTGATTCCTTTGTTTCCACACCTGCATCACCGTAGCTTCCTGTCTTTTCTCCACCTTCAAGTTCTTCTTTCCCCACATCTTTTGAGTTGATCATCTAAAGTATAAACATAAATGCTGCTTAATGACAGGGATACACCCTGAGAAATGCGTTGTTAGGTGATGTTGTCATGATGCAAACATCATAGAGTGCACTTACACAAACCTAGATGGTGTGACCTACTGCAACACCTGGGCCATACGATATAGCCTGTTGCTCCTAGACTATGTTACTGTGCTGAATACTCTAGGCAGGTGTAACACAATTATATTTGTGTATCTAAACATAGAAAAGGTACAGTAAAAATATGTTTTAAAAGATAAAAAGAGGTGCACCTGTATAGGCACCGACCACGAATTGAGCTTATGGGACTGGAAGTTGCTCCGGGTGAGTCAGTGAGTGAGTGGTGAGTGAATGTGAAGGTCTAGGATGTGACTGTACATTACTGTAGACTTTTTAAACACTCTACACTTAGGCTACACTAAATTTATAGGACAACACGAGATTAAATCAAGCACAAGAGGAAATGATGCAATCAAGAGATGCTGTAAGCATGAGAGTGATGAGGCTGCTTCTGGCATAACATAGCATGCTGTTCTACAGTAAACTTTTTTTTACATAAACCAGTAACATGGTTGTTTATTATCATTATCAAGTATATATACTGTGCATAATTTTATGTGCTATATTTTTATATGACTGGTAGTGCAATAGGTTTGTTTTTTACCAGCATCACTATAAAAGTGTGAGCAATTCATTTTGCTATGACAGTGTAACTAGACAAGAGGAATTTTTCAGCTTCATTATAATCTAATTGGACCACCATTGTATATGTGGCCTGTTATTGACCAAAATATCATTATGCAGCATGACAGTACTGACTTGCCATTTAACCTGCTAGAAAGAGACCTTTCTCATTATCTGTTTGCTTCTGTTTAAACTGCAAAGTCACACTGCTTGGGTTCAAATCTCAGTTTCACCGTATTCTAGCTGTGCAGCCATTACATTAGCATGTTATATGATCTCTCTGAGCCTTCTTTTCTCATCTGTTTAATGGAGGTTATCACTGGGGTCCACCTCATAGGGATGTTGGGTGTGATAGCACTTGAGATGAGATTAGAGCACTTGGTACATAGGAAAAACTAAATAATTGTTAATTAGGATTATTATTTTTCTGACTTCTCCAAGTCACCTTTTCAGTTTCCTCCCCTACTACCCACTGTTGTCAGACACAGCCTTACAGAAGTATATTCCATTGTATGCTTTTATTTTTCCATCCCTCTCTGCTTCGGTATGTGTTGATTGAGCTCAGATGTGATCTTGGATTTTCCCAGGCAGTATTCCCTGTCTCCCTGTCAGTTGCAGAATACTTGCTATATCAGGACTCCAGGGCTCTCAGTATGCATCATGACTGTCTGACTGTCTTACTGGACTGTGAAGTGGTTGTTTAAGGGTTGGGCACCTCATCTTGCTCCTCTTAAGCCATTGATACAATACCTGGCACCTGGCTAGACTTAGTGGACGATATACTGTGAAGACATGACTTGTCCTTGCTGGCTAGGAGGAAAGTTCACATTGGGAGTCTGATTGGAAAAGTGTGGGTTGGGCAAGTTAGTGAGTGTGGACTTGATCTGAGGACAGGAGGGACCTACTCAAGTGTTTTGAGCAGAGTGGTGACCAGGACTTTCTCCTCTGTAATTGCTGTCTCTATTTCTATCCTTTCATATTTTAAATATTGCAATGAGGTGTTTTTAGTTCTACACACTAAAAAATATTCTTATCAAGGTCACCAATGACTTCCCTGTAGCTAAATGCTAGTCATGTCTCAGCAACATTTTATGTAGTTGCATATTTCCTTCTTCTTAAAATATCCTCTCACGTGGTTGCTCATGGCTTCCAGGTTTTCCTCCTGCCTCTTAGGCAATTCCTTCTCTTCTCCTTTGCTGGCTTCTCTTCTCTCAAATACCCTGGTTCTGTTCTTAGATCTCTCATCTTCTCCAGCCACACTCTCTCCTTGGTGACCCTGCCCACTCTCATGGCCTTAAATGCCATCTCTTTGCGGTTCAGCCTAGATCTCTACCTTCAACTCCAGATTCCAATCTCCTACTGTCTACTTCACATTTCCTCTTGAATATATCTTCAGCATCCCACCCCTGATGAGTCCAACAACAAAGTCTGATCAGCTCCCCCAAACTTGCTCTACCCAAGTGAATGTAGACAGTTCTTTCAAGGAATTTAGTTCTGACAAGGAGCAGAGATATGGCAACTCCTTCCTTCCGATTGCCCAGGCTGAAAACTTTGGAGTCATCTTTGACATTTTCTTGGTTTTACCTTATATTGCCAAAAAGCAAATTTGGACTCTAATATCTGCAACTTCTGCTGCTTCCAGCATGGTCCAGGCCACCATCTTACCTGGTTGAGATAGCCTTTGAGTGGTCTGTTTGCTTCTCCCTTTCTCCCCAAGGTATATTAATCAGTACAACAACCAGAGTGTCACTCAACAACCAGAATGTCACTCACATCATGTCATGCATTTGCTCAAAACCCTCCAGTGGCTTCTCATCTCAAAGTCAAAACCAGTGTCTTACAAGGCTGGATAGGATCTCCCCCCATATTTACACTTGAACTTCATCCATGCCAGGATGACTCTTACATCAGGGCTTTGCATTGACTGTTCTCTTGCCTCTGATGCTCTTTTCATAGTTATTCACTCGGCTTATTCCCTCATATCATTCAGATTTTTACTCAGTCACCTTCTCAGCAAGGCCTTCCCTAACCACTATTTAAAATTCCAAAACCTACCCCACTTCTGTTACTTCTTTTTTGCCTTCCTGCTATGTTTCTCTTCATCTCACTCCTCACTTTCTAATGTACTGGGTATTTTATTAGTATGTCCATCTTCCGGGCCACACAGCAGGAAGTGAGCTATGTTCCAGTGAGTAAATCTTCATCTGTATTTGCAGTCACTCCCCAGCAGTAACATGACTGCCTCAGCTCTACCTCAGATCATCAGGTGTCAGATTCTCATAGGAGCACTTGTCCCTGGTGCCAAAAAGGTTGGGGACCAGTGCACTGGACTTTAATGTTAGTGAAAACAGATGTTTTGTCTTTGTTGATTTCTGTATCCTCTAAAATAGAGCTTGTTATACAGTTGGAGCTTAATAAATATTTACTGAATGAGGGAATAATTTAACCAGGTGTATATAATGCTATTCTGGGAGGAATGGATGAGGCCAAATGGGATATTGGGAGACAGTCTTCAGAGACTCTGTCAGGAGGGGCTGTTGCTACTGATATTAGCTGCTGTGGTGCGGAGGAATTGAGAGAGTTCTCAGAAGTGGAATCAGTTGCCTGCAGTGATTGATTTGATAGGACAGGTAGGAAAGGAGTCGTGGTACCTGAGTAGACACAGGGATGATAGGGAACATAGACTCTTTTTCTGTTCATTAATTTCTACTTTTATTTCTAATAAAGTGTCTAAGGCTATAATTTTTCTCACCTTACCTATTTTTAATGAATCCCATATATAGTGTTTTCATTATTTTTTGGAAATTCTGTAACTTCATTTTGTGTTTTCCCTTTAATTCCCACCTATTGCCTAAGCAACAGTGTACTTTTTCTATTTTCCTCTTCCTTTTTTCCCCATTTTAGCGGCATTTCTACTCTATCAGGACAGACAGCCATATACCATTAACATATATTTTTCTTCCTCTCTTCCTTACCATTTTGTGCTGGGTCTACAGTTACATAGAGTAAATGATCACCATCGTCCTTTAACTGAAATTTCCCGTATCATGTCTTATGTTTAATATTTATCTTCTAGTAGATTCCTCATAAAGAGCTCATGATTATAGAATTCCTTGAGCTCTTACATGTATAAAACTTTTTTTATAATCTTGCTTGAGGAGTTTTTTGGATGGATATAAAATCTTTCATTCATAATCTCTTAAGTTTCTTATAAAATTAGCTCCATTTTGCCTTGCTTTGAATGATAATTTTTTTGCCATGGATTTTTTTGTGGTGTATATGTATATAACATATAACATGAAAATTACTACTGTTTTAACTATTTTAAGTATACAGTTTAGTAGCACTAAGTACAGCCTATTGTTGTACAACTATCCCCTCTTTCCATCTCCAGAACTTTTTTCGTCTTTTCTAACTGAAATTCAGTACTCATTTAATATTAACTCCATATTTCCCCTTCCCTCAATCCCTCTCAATCATCATTCTACTTTCTGTCTATATGAATTTGATTACTCTAGGTACCTCATATAAGTGGAATAATACAACATTTGTCCCTTTCTGTCTGATTTATTTCACTTAGCATAATTCATCCATGACACATGTAGCATGTGTCAGAATTTCCTTCATAAGGCTAAACAGTGTCCCAGTTTATGTGTGTGTGTGTGTGTGTGTTTATCCATTCATCTGTTAATGGATACTTGGGTTGCTTCTATGGTTTAGCTATTGTGGATAATGCTGCTATAAATATGAGTGTACAAATATGTTTGAGTTCCTGCTTTCATTTCTTTTGAGGATATACCCAGAAGTAGAATTGTTACATTGTATGATAATTTTATTTTTAATTTTTTGAGAAATCATTATACCGGTTTCCATAGTGGCTGCTCCATCATACATTCCTACCAGCAATACATAGGGTTGAATAATGATTTTGATAACACTTGGGATTTTTGTTGTTCTCCAAAGTTTGATAGTTTTTTTAGAAGAGTTCTTGAAATCGGTGGTTATAAGTCAACTTTTCCTGGGTACTCTCTAGACCCATTTATATTTAGATTCTGGTCATCTACTTTTTGAAAGTTTTCTTGGATTGTAGTTTTAAATATAAGTTCTATCTTTCCCCCTTACCCCTGCCTTTTTTTTTCAGGAACTACAATTTATACAAATGATATATATATATATATATATTTTTTTTTTTTTTGCCTGTTTTCTACTTGCTACTTTTATTACTTTATTTTCACTTTTTACTTCATTTTTATTCTGTTAAGTGGTTTTTCTTTTTTATCAGTCCTGACATGTTTTCATTTCAGTCTATTCTTTCTTGGGGTCTTATAATTTAGTCTTATTTCTAATGTAATATTGTCTTTTTTTGTGTCCATTTCTGTTCTTAGCTTTTGAATTTTGTTTCCAGTCTTATTGAGATTTAGTTGACATATAACATTGTATTAGTTTAAGGTTTTGATACATGTATATATTAAGAAATGATTACCACAATAAGTGTAGTTAACATCCATCACCTCACATAATTACAGATTTTAATTTTTGATTCAAGATGATTACTCATATTTCCAAATGTTTGAGGATATTTAATTTATCTTAAGAGTATTTTGTTATGGCTTTTTTCATGTTACATTTCTAAAAATTTTGGTAGGATTTTCTTTAGCTGAATTTTGGATTCTCGTTTTTCTGTTTTTGGTTTTCTGTAGATGAAGTCTGTACCTGTATTTTTGCAGATAACTTTCAGATTATAGTGTTTTTGAAATTTTCTAGTTCAAGAAAACTCTTCTGTCAGTGTAGCAAGTATGGTTTCTTTGCTGGATTGCATGGGGAAGAGAGATTATGTGTTCTCTAGTTTTTAATTTTTTAAATATTCTTGTTTTACAAGACTGTGAATTCTCCCTTCTTGCTTAGTTTTTCCTTTTATGTAACAGTCTCTGAGGGATGCCTTTCCTTACTTATCCCCTTTTCCCCTGGAGCCTTACCTTTCCAGGACTTCCTAGTCTCATTCTGCCTACACTTTTAAGTCCCTTCTCTGTAGTATTTTCTTATATATGGTGACCTTTCTTTTCTCATGGTTGTTTTCAATCAACTTTAAACCTGCTGTTAGGGCCTCTCTTCTGTTATTCATGTAGTCTCCTCACCCCCAATCTGCTCTACTACTCCCCAATGGCTTAATATAGGAAACGTGGGAGATGGCTTACTGATTTAATTATTTTTTTTTCTTTTTGTTTTTTTATAGGTTAATTTGAAGTTAGCACATTCTCTATCTAGTAATACTGAAAGAATGTATGTTTTGTGTATTTTACTTATGTCTCAATAGAAACTTAACTAAGGTATGTAGCAATCTTCTCTTACTTGATTGGACTCAAACTCTAAAATTGATCTCTCCTATGGTGAACAGTAGCTGAAATCTGCACAGATGTTATTATCCACTTGAGCTCCTTGTTGTCTTGCCTTATGTATTCAAAGTATTCAACCAGACTTTAAGAGGCAATTAAATGCAGATTTAGGCCTACATCCTTTTGTTGCTCCCACTTTTCTAGGATTTTACCATACAGTTTCAAGGAAGTCTAGAAGCCGCAGACTCTTAGTCTGCTCCCCTTGTGCCACATAGACTGAGGAGTGCCCTCAGATGAAAAGCCAGTTAGAGACAGGTCTCACGCAATGTGCATCCCTTCTTTGAAAAGTTATAACCCTTCCAGTTTGAACTGCTTTGGGTTGCAATATCTTCAGATAGTTGCTTTTTATATTTTGATTAGGGTTTATAGCTATTAGTAAGAGAGTTAGTTTGATACAAGCTGTTCTGTCAGTATCAAAATTAATGCTACTGGTTTTTAATTGTCTGTTGTTCTTTTTAAAAACATTCTTTTGTTTTCCTCAGTTTCTCTTTGTTATTTCCATACTTTATGGAGTTGAAGGCAAGTGAAAACAATAAGTTGGTTTTTCTTTATAACCCGATACATTGGTAATTTAAAAAAAAAATTGATGGAATCGTGTTATTAGAAGTGTGGCAAGGAACACTTTCATATGTGGTTATTGGGATTGTGAATTGGTATACCTTTGGAAGGCAATTTGGCAGTATAAATATGTGTTCAATATTAAGCCCAGTGATTTCACTCCTTTATCACTCATACAAAAATACTGACGTGTACAAAAAGGTATTGCTTGTAAACTTGTTGGTGACAAACACTACAATCTGTCAATTGACAGAGGAATACTGTGTTTAAAATAATGTGGTCTGCTGATGGAAACAGTATGACAGTTATGAAAGAGAATGCAGTTAGGTCTATGAGTACCAGTGTACAAATAGCTCCAAGATATTAAAGGAAAATAAGAACAATACAGATGGTTTTTATTTATGGAGAAATAATGTTACTTGCACATGTACATAAATATGAATGAAAATGAAGAGAAAGGTATAAATCAGAGAGTAGTCTTGAAACAGTTAACAGCAATTTTCTGGGGAAGCGGGTAGTCTTGGAGCAGAGTCCAGAAAGAGAGCTAAACTTTTTACTTTGTAATCTTCAGATTGCTCTGAATTCTTTATAACACTAACAAACATGTTAATTACATGTATACTTAAATATAATGAAATTAAACCACAAAAATAAATTCCTTGAGAAATCTTTTGACTTCCCTTATGAATAATTTGTAGTTTTGTTTCATTTCTTCAAGACCTTTTCATCTAAATTGAGTTGTCATGATTCATTATTTTAAAACTGTTAATTCATTCTTCTGGTCATTTTTTCCCCCTTGGTTATTACTTTAGGTTTTACTGGTTTCATTCTCAATTCAGAGTTTCCTCTGTCCTGGCTACCTAATGAAAAATTGTATACTTCGACTTTAATGACAAATCTGAAAAATAAAGTAGCGCATAATGAACATCCTTATGTGCATTATCTTGATTTAATACTTCTTAATATTTTACCATACTTATTGCATCTGTTTTTTGGTAGTTTAAGAATTTTTAAATAATATTTTATTAGTGGAAAAATTTCAACATGTTCAAAAGAGAAAAGCAATAAAATTAAGAGTTGGCTCTTTGAAAAGTTTACCAAAATCAACAAAACCTTTAGCTAGCTTGACCAAGAGAATAAGAAGACTCAAACTACTAACATCAGAAATGAAAGTGGCAACATTACTACTGATTCTACAAAAATGAAAAGGATTATGAGTATTATGAACTTTTGTATACCAACAGATAGGATAACCTCGATGAAATGGACAATGTCTTAGAAACAAAAACCTATCAAGATAGAATTACAGCGGCAGTGGCAGACACCTCTTAAAGGAGCCGTGTCCATGAGTGTAATGGTCAGAGGATTTCTGACAAGAATACCAAGAACATTCAGTATGGAAAAGAAAGTCTGTTCAATAGATATTGCTGGTAAAACTGTATACTTAACACAAAAGGATGTTAGTTAGACCATTACCTAACACCATATACAAAAATTAGCTCAAATGGATCAAAGACCTAAACAGATAAAAGCTAAAACTATAAAACTCTTAGGGAATGTATAAAACTATAAAAACATAGGGGAAAACTCCATGAAGGTGGATTTAGTGATGGTTTCTTGGATAGTACAGCAAAAGCCCAGACAATGAAAGAAAAAATAAATTGGACTTCATCAAAATTAAAACCTTTTGTGCATTAAAGAGAGAGAATTTATTTGCATATTACTTTTCTGGTAAGTGATTAATATCAACAATGTATAAAGAACTTCTAGAATTCAACAACAGAAAATCCGAACACCCAGTTTAAAAATGGACAAAGAACTTGAATAGAACTTTTTGGAGAGAAGATTTACAGATGGCGAATAAGTACATGAGAATATGCTAACCATTACTAAATATTAAGGAAATGCAAATCAAGACCACAATGAGATACCACTTTACATCCATTAGTATGGCTGTTATCAAAAAAAAAGCAACAAGTGTCGGCGAGATGTGGAGAAATTAGAAAACTTTTGCATTGCTGGTGGGGATGTAAAATGGTCCAGTCTCTAGAAAACAGTACAATAGATACTGAAAAAAAAAAGTAAAATTGCTATTTGATCTAGCTATTTCACACTGGGTATATGCCCAAAAGAATTGAAAGCAGGGATTCAAATAGATAATTATACACAAATTTGCATGATAGTATTATTTACAGTAGGTGCATACAAAATGCCCATTGATGGATGAATGGTATGTACATACATTTGAATATTTCTTAGCCTTTAAAAGGAAGGAAATTCTGGATAGAGAAAAAAAATGGCGTAGATGATAGAGACTCTGTTCATTTCTCTGGTGACCAAATCAAAGTTGTGACAGAAACAAGGAGCAGCAGCAAGGAAAAATTGCCTGGGATCTAGAGGAACAAGCCATGCAAGTAGGGAGAAATCCAAGAAAGCACCCTGTAATGGCAGAAGGTAGGATGGGGTGAGGACACGGGGCTACCCAGGGTCCAATGGCTGAGTGAGACGGAGGCTGTGGCAGCAGCAGACACCTCTTAAAGGAGCTATGTCCACAAACAGATTTCCCCAGTGAGGGACCTACTCGCTCTGAGCACCAGTGCTGATTTGGCTGCACAGGGGGCACTAGGGATTTACAGGGAGACATTGTCGGACTGAGGGCTGAGGCGAGATTCGCTTTGTACAGAAGTGCCGGCGGTCTCTATTGTTCCCTTTTGAGCCCTCCCCCTTGTCAATGTGCCAGACACAGTGCAGCCATAGCCCTGACATCATCAAACTGGATAACATAGGTTACTCTGCCCAGAGGATTTTCTGAAGCGCTGCTTCCTCAGACTCACGGCCCCACCCAAGCCATATCCAGGTATATCCTCAGAGAGTCAGGTGCTCCTTGCTGAGCAGTACCTAGACTCACACTGGAGACAACTGGCTTCAGTTTCTGATGTGGCCTTTTGAGGTAACTATAAGAACAGCATTTGTGGATTGCTTATTGAATCTTAACATGTGGCCCTGGAGGGGTAGAGGCTTGGGCTAAATTTGGCCTGTAGCTGAACCCATCTCAGGACTGTGCCACTGGAAACCTACTTCACAGATCTACACTAATAAGACCGGGAGACTTAGGAGTTTTGCTTAGTACATAGAAACAGACACAGAAAGACAGCCAAAATGGGAAGACAAAGAAGCAGAAACCATATGAGAGAACAGAACAGAGATCCAGATATAATGGAGTCAAGTAATCTAACAGATGCAGGGTTCAAAATACTAGTTATAAAGATGCTTAATGAACTTTTGGGAAGTGTTGATAAATTCAGAATCGAAATGGAAATTATAAAAGAGAACCAGTCAGAAATGAAGAATACATTATCTGAGATGAGAAGTATATTAAATGGAATAAACAAAGGAATAAACAAAGTGAATAAAGGGTCAGATGCCCTATCTAGAGGATGGGAAAGCCAAGAACACATTCAGAATGGCAAGAGATGAAATGCCAAGACTATAAAAATAATTTAAGGAGCATATGGGACATTATTAAGGATCCAAATATCCGTCTGATGGGTGTAACTGAAGAAAATCAGATGTTGAACATCTGTTTGAAGAAATAATGATGGAAAATTTCCCTAACCTAGTGAAGGAAATGGACATAAAACCCCAGGAAGCTCAAAGAATTCCCAAAATCAGGGCTCTAAAGAGGCCCACACCAAGACACATCATAATTAAAATGCCAAAGGTTAAAGACAAGGAATATTAAAAGCAGCAAGAGAAAAAGAGATGGTTACTTACAAGGGAAAATCCATAAGACTGGCAAGCTGATTTCTCAAAAGAAACTATGCAGGACAGAAGGAATTGGCAAAAAAAAAAGTACGTGACAGGATGAAGACCCAGGATCGACAACCAAGAATACTTTATCCAGCAAAGCTATCATTTAGAGTTGAAGGACAGATAAAGAGCTTCCCAGACAAAAGTAAAGGAATTTATCACCACCAAGCCAGAATTACAAGAAATATTGGAGGGACTTCTTTAAGAAGAAAAGACATGTACCCAAAACAGGAATAAAGAATGGTAATAACTCCCTTCCTATCAATAAGTACCTCAAATGGAAAAGAATCAAGTACTCCAACTAAAAGATAAGAGTGGATGAATAAAATGGAAAACAAGACCCCTATAAGAGACTCACTTCAGATTAAAAGACAGACTAAAAGGAAGGGTATGGAAAAACATTGCTTTGATGGACCTAGAAAGTATTTAAGTCAGAGAAAGATGAATACTATATGATTTCACTCATATATGGAATCTAAGGAATAAAAAGTACAAACTAATCAAAAACTGACTCACAAATACAGTGGACAAATTGGTAAGAGGAGAGAGATTTGTGGGGTTGGGAGAATGGGGGAAAGAGTTAAAGAAGTACAAATTAGTAGCTGATGGATGGTCACGGGGATGGGAAGCACGGAATAGGGAATGCAGTTAGCATTAATACACTGGCTAGGTGGAGGGTCAGGAGAGGGAAGGAGCACTTGGGAGGATCGTTTTATGAACTATGTAGATGTCTAACCAAACGAATTAACACAAACACAGAAAAGGAAGGAAATTCTGAGTATATGTTTTTACATGAGTGAACATTAATGACATTTTGCTATTTAATTAGCCAGACACAAAATAACAAATACTGCATGATTCTACTTGTTTGCAATACATAGAACAGATGTAGAGATGGAAAGTAAAATGGAGGTTACCAGGATTTGGGGGGAGGAAGGAGTTATTGTTTAATGGTTACATAATTTCAGCATGGGGTGATGAATGAGTTCTGGAGTTGCATAGTGGTGATACACAAAAATGTGAATGTTCTTAATGCTACTGAAATGTACCCTTAAAATGATAAAAATCGAATTTTTGTTGTATATATTTTACAGTAAAAAATAAAAAACCTACAGATTCCTATACTCTACCTATTGTATATTTTACCACTAGGTGCCTTTTATTCCTCCCAGGTGGTTCTCTCTGTTCACACTGTGGCTTCTCCTTTACTTTTGTTCACAGCATCTTGTCTCCTTCCCACATGCCTTATCTGGAATAACTAGCACTTTTCTCTTGCCATGATACCTGGCCATCCTTTAAGACCAAGTTCCTGGTTTTCATGAAATATTTTTTGATGTCTATATTCTAGTGTGCCCTCCATTTTGAAGTAAAACTTGGCAGGGAGATGAGAATGGGGTATAGAAATGAATTTGTAGATTGAGTGTCCAAGAAGGTTTGCTCTGAGCAGCCACAGTATATAGCCATAATTTATAGTTAAGCACATTTCACAGGCAAGAAAACTGAGGCACTAGTTAACCACAGAGGTGGGCCCCAAACCCAGGCAGTATGATTCAAGTTCGTTCTCTTCAACACTCCCACTTGCCCCTCAGGCCTGAGAAGGCCGAAGGGCCATAGGACTTAAAGGAAGGACTGAATTATAGTTTATGCCATTATTAAATTTAGTCACTCAGATACTTCAATATTGATTTGATTGGTCACACTATTGAATCTATTAAGTTCTTAAAAAGTGTGTTATACTTTACTGTTGTTCATTTTTATATGTTTTTTCCTCTTTTCTCTGCCAAGATTTAAAGTTCCTGAGATTTAGGGACTCTTTTTGCATATATTCTCCAAACAGCCCACCCAGATTATTGAATGTATAGATTCACAGGTGCTGCTGGCTGGATGGCAACACAGGCTTAAAGGTCTTGAACATGACACCAGGATCTCAGTCAAAGGCAGGATCTAAGTATCTCTGCTGCCTCTCCCAGGACAGCCTTTTCCCTGCCTCCCACCCTGAGTCATGGGCAAGGCTGGCTACCCAGTGAGTAAGGCTGTATTTTGTGTTACAGGCACACATGGCATTCAGAGATGTGGCTGTGGATTTCACCCAGGAAGAGTGGATGCTGCTGAGCCCTGCTCAGAGGTCCCTGTACAGAGAAGTGATGCTGGAAAACTACAGCAACTTGGTCTCTCTGGGTAAGCCGGGCATCTCTTAGGACTTGTGTTCTTGCTGCTGGGAATTTTAGGATGTGCTTGAAGTAGCTATCTTGCTGTCTGGCTTGACCCTTGAGTCTGTAACCTGCAGCCACCTTGTTTTCCTTTCCTGCGAGCAGGAATTCCATTTTCTAAACCAAAACTCATCACCCAGTTGGAGCAAGGGAAAGAAACCTGGGGAGAGGAGAAAAAATGCCTACCAGTCACCTGTTCAGGTGAGTGGGGAACACTGGGCAAGTGGAGCACAGAGCTGCAAGCAACTTGGGGGTGGGGGAGAGGTGGCATTGCTCAAGTGCTCTAAAAGGCAGGCATTCTCCTCACCTCCTGGACTGCTGCTTGCATTGCCCTTCCAGGCCTTCATCCTCACTCAAGTGTGAGGCTTTTCTGGTGTGTCTCCTCCACTAGAAGCCTTTCTTTCTCCCACTGGTTTTGCCCTCTCTACGTCACTCAGTTTTCTTCCACATTCATGGGTTTCTTTCTCTTGTTACTATTTTTAAAAAATATCAAGCAAGAATGTGGGGGGAAAAACTGAGTGAGCTAAAGAAGCCAAGCCCAAGGAGAAAGAGAAAGGCTGAAAAATTGAAATGGAATTCTTAAAAAACTATGAGCCAGGAATAGATTTTAGATTTTTAAATGGTTATGTAACTACCTATACAATTTTCTCAATTTTACCTTAAGCCCTTGAAGTTTAAACTATTTACTACCTGATCATTTAAGAAAAAGTTTGCTGACTCCTGCTCTAAGGGATTATTATATATAGCTCTAATGTTTTCTTATTCTACTTATTCTATCACTTTATGTGAAAATGTAAGAACATTTCAATTTCACAGTTCCAATTATCCCTCACCCCAACATCCTTTATTCTATAGTTGTCATTTGTATTACACCTAGATTGGTTAATTTTTTCATCACTTTAGAGATATTGTTCCAGTGTTCTGGCCTCCATTATTTCTGAGAAATCATCCGTTGTTTCCATATTTATTACCCTGTTTTTATATCTTTTTTCTCTCTGGCTAATTTCAGAGTTTTCTTTATATTTTTATTATTCAGTTGTTTGAATCAGGTATGCTTTTCTTTGTATTTTTCCTGCTTGGGGTCCACTGAGGTTTTTGAGCCCAGTTTGGAAAATTTTCAAGCATTATTCCTTCATGTGTTTTTTTCTGCTCTACTCTCTTTCCCTTTTTAGTACTACAATTACATTTGTTAGTCCTTTTGGTATTGCCCCACAGGTTATGAAGTCATATTTTTAAATCCTTTCTTTCTCTGTTCATCAGATTGGGTAATTTCAGTTGATCAGTTTTCAAGTTTACTGTCTTGTCTGTCATCTCCAATATATTGTTAAGCTCCTGGCCATTGCATTTTTCATTTCAGATATTGTATTTTTTCAATTCTGTCATTTTCATTTACTTTTATTATGATTTTCTGTTTTTGTGTTATAATGATGAGCCAGTTTTCCTTTACCTACTTTAATTCAGATACTCAATGGGTATATATTATTAAATGAAAATTTGCAGAAAAGTATATAGTATACTGTTCAGTATTTGTTAAAAAAGAAAAGTGTGTGAAAGACTGTATACCAGTATGTTTATGTGAACATAAAAGTCTGTATTGTCATTTACCATGACTAGTGGTTACCTTGGTGGGGATAGAATTGGAGAGAGTAGGGCAAGGGTTTCTGGGAATTTTTCTTTCTACTTGGCATTATTTTTAAATGATAAAGGTATAGATATGTTTAAGGAATTTTGTGTATGTGTTAACTTTTGACAATTTTGTAAATGTTTCAAGCATTGAGAAGTATGTTTTTTTATGTGTAAGAAATTTTCTGTTTGTTTTATTAAATTTAAAAGAGAGCCTTACAATTATTCTAAAATCAAGGGAACATATCATATATAATAGAAATTATTCCTATTATTTAAGTTGTTTCTGTCCTTTTTGTCTGCTTGGAAGAGTCATAAATCTCCCGATGTCATTGTAATTAGTATCAAATTCACCATTTATTTCTATGTTTTTTTGCCTTATATTTCACTTGAGTAATTCATTAGGTAGAAGGATTCATGACAATTTGTTAATGAAGTTTTAACATTAAAATTCTCTTTGTTCTATTTGGTAGTCTATTAACTTTCACTTTCTCTCTGGCTAGTCTTAGCACCCACTTTCTTTGTGTGTGTGTGTATGTGTGTGAGAGAGAGAGTGAGATTTGGATGTTTTTCTTATAAGCAGCAGCATGTAGCTGGTATTACATTTTATGCCAAACCAAGTATTGTCTTTTATAATAGGGACTGTGACCCTTTCACATGTACTGTAATAACTGATAAGTTTCATAGGACTTACTTAGGGGTTGGCTTTAGGGCAGATGCATAGATGCTTACTACAGTGAAAGGAAAAGTCGGGGCAGAGAAAATAAAGCATCTGCCTTAGCTTGGGCTGCAAAAGCAAAATACCATAGACTGGGCGGCATAACAGCAGAAGTTTATTTTCTTACAGTTCTGGAGGCTTGTAGTTCTTGGACAATCAGTAGGTTTCCTTGGCTTGCAGATGGCTGCCTTCTCGCTATATCCTCATGTGGCCTTTTCTCTGTGCATACATCCCTGCTATCTCTTCCTCTTATAAGGACACCACTCATATTAGATTACGGCCTCACCCTTTTGAGCTTTTTTAACCTTAATTACCTCTTTAAATAAAGGCCATATTTCCGAATACAGTAGCATTTTATATAGGATGAAATAATTCTGGAATGTAGATGTATACACAATTGGTTTTTAAAAGTTTAATTCATGATTCAAGGAAAGAGTGTTCAGGTAGTACCAGTGAGATCTGTACCTGGGTTTTCAAATTGTGGTCGTTTATTTTCTTCAGCTGATTAAAACCAGTGTGATGAAACAATACATTCGATGTTGACATCTCCTATGCAAAAAGTACCATAGGAAGAAAAATTTTCTTTTATACTGATTTCTGGGGAAATTTTTATTTAGATTAATTATAAAAATAATTATCAGGGCTTGAATTGGTCAGGGGTACCAGGAGGAAGCATCTTTTAAGTCTGTTTGTGTTGCCCATTACTGAAAACCTACTGCCTTGTAGGAATTCTCTAATAAATAATCCTCTAATAAATATTTGTTAGTGAGTAGGGAAACTCTAGTTTAGGCATCTCATACATGATCTCTTTAGCTACTCTTTTGTGCTGCTTCCTAGTCCAGGGGTTCTCCAGTCTGAATGACTGCTCTCTCAATCTATCCCTTTGTCCTTATAGGAAAATAAAGGAAGACATAACATTTCCACATGTGTCCTTTGGTTAAATATCTGTCAAAGAAAATATTTGTGGACACAGTTTATATCAGTGTGAGTGGTTGCAGTAGGGGTTGCATATTGGCCCTATTTACAGAGCTGAAACTTCCTGTGATGCTTTTGTAGTCTAATAAATAGAATAGGTTTAGGAGTAGGTTTTTTGGATTGTAGTGGAAGATGGGATAGGCTGGAAAAATAGGTCGTGTAAAAGAAGTCTCATTTGGGTAGCACTTAAGTTTTAAGCATTTTGAAGAGCAGGGAATCTAGTCTCAGCAGAATTGCTCGGGTTGCCCTACTGAGTCTCAATTCTGACTCACACTTCTCTCTCTGCAGCAGAACCAAAGCCAGAATTCCACCTCTGTCCTTTCTGCCTTCCGGATTTCTCGAGTCATAAGTTCCACATGCAGCACATGCTTTGTAATCATCCCCCCTGGATCTTCCCATGCTTGTGTGCAGAAAATCATGTCCAGGCAGGGAATCGGTGCCCAGGGGACCAAAAGAAGCAGGAAGAAGCCTCTGATCCAAGTTCCTGGAGTGAAAAGGCAGAAGGTCAGGAGAGAGAAGGTACCAAGCTTTCATTTGGAAAGACAAAGAAAAGGACTTTAACAACATTCTCCAAGCCACCTCAGAGGCAGCCAGTCAGCTCTAGGAATGGCATCAGAGGGGTGGAAATAGAGGCCAGCCCTGCTGAGACGGGGAATCCTGAGGAAACAGACAAATTGTTGAAGAGGATAGAAGTCTTAGGATTTGGAACAGTCAATTGTGGAGAGTGTGGACTGGGCTTCAGCAAGATGACAAACCTGCTTAGTCACCAGAGGATACACTCAGGGGAGAAACCATATGTGTGCGGGGTTTGTGAGAAGGGCTTTAGTCTAAAGAAAAGCCTTGCCAGGCACCAGAAGGCCCACTCAGGGGAGAAACCTATTGTGTGCAGAGAGTGCGGGAGAGGATTTAATCGGAAGTCAACACTCATCATACATGAGAGAACACACTCAGGCGAAAAGCCTTATATGTGCAGTGAATGTGGGCGAGGCTTTAGTCAGAAATCAAACCTCATCATACACCAGAGGACACACTCAGGAGAGAAGCCCTATGTGTGCCGGGAATGTGGGAAAGGTTTTAGTCAGAAGTCAGCTGTCGTTAGACACCAGAGGACACACTTAGAGGAGAAGACCATTGTGTGCAGTGATTGTGGACTAGGCTTCAGTGATAGGTCGAACCTCATCTCACACCAGAGAACACACTCGGGTGAGAAGCCTTATGCCTGCAAGGAATGTGGGCGATGCTTTAGGCAGAGGACAACCCTTGTCAACCATCAGAGAACACACTCAAAGGAAAAGCCTTACGTGTGCGGAGTTTGTGGACACAGCTTTAGCCAGAATTCAACCCTCATCTCACATAGGCGGACACATACCGGGGAGAAGCCTTATGTGTGTGGGGTGTGTGAGCGAGGCTTTAGTCTGAAGTCACACCTCAACAGGCACCAGAACATACACTCAGGGGATAAGCCCATCGTGTGCAAGGATTGTGGGCGAGGCTTCAGCCAGCAATCAAATCTCATCAGACACCAGAGGACACACTCAGGAGAAAAGCCCATGGTGTGTGAGGAGTGTGGGCGAGGCTTCAGCCAGAAGTCAAACCTCATTGCACACCAGAGGACACACTCAGGGGAAAAGCCATATGTGTGCAGGGAGTGTGGGCGAGGCTTCAGTCACCAAGCAGGTCTTATCAGGCACAAGAGGAAACACTCAAGGGAGAAGCCTTATATGTGCAGACAGTGTGGACTAGGCTTCAGTAATAAGTCAGTTTTAATTACACATAAATGGGTACATTCTAAAGAGAAGCCTTGTGTATGCAGAGAGTGTGGCCAAGGCTTTATCCAAAAGTCACACCTCATCTTACATCAGATGACACACCATGGGGAGAAGGTTTAAGTATGGAAGACGAGTGGGCAGGGCTTTAGCCAGAAGTCTCACCTCAACAGACATAGGATGATGAACTCTCTCTACCACAAGCCACCACACCAGCCTGATTCTAAAACCTGTTCAGGGCAATCTTCTCATGCCTTACATGGTCTTTGAAAGTGAAGATGGTGGCAAGAACTAAATAAAATTTTTACACTTTCATGAAGTGGAGTAGAAAAATGCATTCCATAAGTGGCCGAAGGACATTGGACTTAGTTTACTTTTTCCACACTAAGTCTTCATGTTTTGTGGCTTTTTGTTCTAATAAACTTTGCTTCTTTACAAATCTGTAACCTTAGCCATATACCTCGTTCACTTGTCTGTAAAGACAGGGAATAAGCGGTATAGGTATCCTGAACTCTTCCTAAGTTCTCTATTCCACAAGAATTTAATTCCTTGGAAGATGTAAAAACTGGGTCACTAGTATATTTATTAGAACTCTGGTATCTTGTATAGGTAGAGAATCTAGGAACTGTGTTCAGTGATTTTAGGTGAGGGGAACGAATCTTTCAGATTTCTTCCAGAAAACATGGCTTCATCTGGAGCCCACTTTCATCTGCAGCTGCCCACTTCCCTTGGCCTCTACGCAGTTCTCTTTCTTGCAGCTCTCCTTTTAGTTCACACATGTCTATTGTTACCTTTGCTGAATCATCCCCTAACCACCGTTATTGCTTTTTCTTGGCTTTAGTCTCTGGTTCTCCCATCATGGAGCCCACTCAACAATACATTGTCCCCAGGCACTCAAATCTCAGGGTGTGGTCTTGCAATATGACCAAGCAATTCTTTAGTCTCAGAGTTTGGGTCTTCCTTCACACTCACATCAGACCACCCCTAGTTATACCAACTGATCAGCACTCCAATAATATAATGACCTTTAGCCATGTTCTCGCCTCAGCCCTCATATAAGAGAGATAACTCTTAAAGCCACACTCCCATGTCAGTCCTGTAATACCAGCGTTTAGAATATACAATCACACTCCTAAACACTCAGTCCCAGCCCCAGTCTTTATACCAGCCATCTGATAACTATTCTAAGTTCCTTTAGCTATACATACACCCTCAATAGTTCTCCAGTTACAAAGCTAAAGACACTCAACTGTATCTAAAGATTCTTAACCATACCTCTTCCATTGTTCTTCAGTTGAGATTTCGCCCAAAACAAGTGGCCTTTAAGGTAAAGACCATCTCAAAAATGCAGCTGTAAGACCCTTTTGTAAGATTTGAAAAGATTTTAGTGTACATTTCCTAGAACCTCTCAACTACAGAAAATGATTTCTGTGAATTTTAAGGATATCATACCACAGTGCCCTGACACTCGACCCAAACCAGAGAGAAGCTTTGACTTGAAATGCTTTGTGGATGAGGTTTTATCTAATGGAGTGAATTTCAATAAGAGGCATAGACAACCTATGACATTGGTAATAAAAATACCAGCTTAATTTGAAAAGGACAAAGAAAAATCTCTTTGGGCAGGTAGGTGGGATGAGAACTCTGAGCTTCAAACACAGGGCATTTTCTATAGAAAAGGAAGAATAACTCAGAGTGTAGATACAAAAGCCATGGAAAATTACTCCCGGGGAGCAAGACCGAGCACTAATCAAAGAGCTGGGGGCATGTGCCCACCTGAATTTCAGAGTTTCTATGAACCAGTTCCTGCTGTCTATATGCTATTTCTATGTTTTTTGAAAAGAAACATTTATTGTGGTTATCCTATTCCTGAATCAACACTGATTGTTAGGTATGCTTCTTTAGTCACAAGTCTTCAGATAGAGCATCGTTTCTACCCTAACCCGATTTAGATCCTGAGCTTTGAGCCAGTGCTGTAATGGGATAAGACTTTGGGGGTCTTAGGGATAAGTGTATATTTTACATGAGATGCACATGAAGTTTGGTGTTTAGAGGGTGGACTGTGGACATAGTTCTCATGGTGGACATCATCAGTTTCTTCTCATTTAATCTCACATATTTGATGAGATGGAGTCTAGTTACCCTCCCCAGTCCTTAGTGGCTTACTTAACAGAATGTAGGGAAAGTGGTATTATGGGATTTCTGATATTGATTCATAAGAAGCCTTATGGTTTCTACTCTTTGAACCCCACCACCATACTGTGAAAACCTCAAGCCACATGGAGAGGCGTCGTGAAGCACTCTGGTCAACAGCCCCAGCTGAGCTAGCCAACTGTGAACCTCAACTTCAGTTATGTGTTTGAGCCATCTTGAAAGTCCCATTCTGCCAAGGCTTATGACCTCAAGTAAGAACCATTCAGCTGAGCTCAGGCAACCTACAGAACTGAGGTATAATGATAATAGAATTGTCTTAAGCTCTAAATTTTAGTGTTGTCATATAGCAATAGATAAATGTAACACCTTTATAACATAGGACTGACTTTTCTAACAATGACTCAAACAGGATAAAACAGCCATACAGGAGTGATGTCACTGAAAATGTTAGAATAGGGAACTCCAAAATTCTGCCCCTTCCCAAAAGCAAAGGATAAATTGGCAAAAACAGAATATACTTTTCAGAATTCTGGAATCTTACTTTTTAAAAAAGAGTTTGCAACAACCAAGGGAATGCTAAATGAAGAAAGAAGCTGTTGGTCTTTGATAAGAGTGCTGTGTCATTCTATATTATTTGCCTAACATCACCCATTCCCCACTCAGCAGTATCCATGAAAATAGTAGCCCATATACTGGGTGAAGGTTGTTGGTACCAGAGGGAGCAATATGGATCATTTCCCCAAGGAATCGTGGCTGTGTATTTTGATTCATCTGGTTACTCCCTGAAGGATAGGCTCAAGGGTTTGCCTTTGTTTCACCTAACTTTGACTTTCCCCAGGACAGAAGTAGCTTCTCAGGTGGCATTTATTGAAAGCATTTAAAGGTAACTATATTAACCTCAGCAACCTAGGGCAAGAGAGATAATATGGGGAAAGCAACAGAGGGCCAAAAAAAAAAAAAAAAAAAAAAAAAAGGAAGAGGGTAGGAAAGGAGATACTTGGGGGAAATGGGAGTTTTAAAAGGCCTATACATACATCAGGAAACCTAGAAGGCCACCTGCATGCCTAGGGACTTGACATGCTCATAAAAAATCTGAGAAGACTAATTGTTTACTACTGGCTGACTTTTAGGCTCCACAGGAAGAATGAAGGCTAAGGCTTAGTTTTAAACAGCTTAGCTGCACATTGAGGAGTGCCTCACATAACCAACCTGCAAAACTGGGGGACTATTGTGTATTTTTGGCTCTAGATGTTTAAGGAAATCTCTGTCAAATCATTATCTGATTACTAATCTAACAGAACAGAGACTCCAATGGCTACAAATGATAAAGAATACAGTCTTTACAAAAATGGTTTAGAAAAAACACCAAACAAACAAAACCCCATTACAAGCAGCAAAACAAGGCCTGGAAGGGGGCAGAGTCTGATTGCTAGAGCTGCCATATTATAGTATTCAAAAGTTTCAGATTTCAACAAAAAATTATGAAGCTTGCAAAAAACTATGAACAATACACAGTGAAATAAGAAATGAATAGAAACAGTCCCTGAGGGAGCCCAGACATTGGACTTACTAGACCAAGACTAAGTAAACTGTCTTAAAATATACTCAAAGAGCTAACAAAAACCTAAAGAATTAAAGAAAAGCAGAATACTTTGTCACCAAATGGTGAGTATCAATAAAGATACGGAAATGATAAGAAGGAAACAAATTCTAGAGCTGAAAAATACAATAACTGAAGTGAAAAATTAACTAGAAGGCTTCAACAGAAGAACAATTAGCAAACTTGAAGGTAGGTCAATGAGATTATCAAGTATGAGAATCAGAAAGAAGAAAAATGAAAAAAAAATGAATGGAGCCTCAGATCAATAGGACACCATTCTGCATATCAACTTACATATAATAGAAGTCCCAGAAGAAGACAAAAGGAACAGAGAAAATATTAGAAGAAATAATCCATATTCAAGAAGCTCAATGAACTCAAAATAAGATAAATGCAGAGACCCACACCAAGATATACAGTCAAATTGTCAAAAGAATCTTAAAAGCAGCAAGAGAAAAACTTGTCACATACAAGAGATCATCAATGAGAATAACGGCCAATCTTTCACTAGATATTGTGAACGCCAGAAGATAGTAGGATGGTAAATTTAAGGCACTGAAAGAAAAAAGAAGGTCAACAGATAATTTTATATCTGGCAAAACTAAAGGAGAAATTAAGACATTTCCAGATCAACTAAGGGGAGGGAGTGACATCAGAAACATGACAGCATGAGAAACCTATTATCTCTTCCCTTGAAACTACAAGGAGCTAAATACCTACATCCCAACAAATAACACCCAACCTGCACACAAGCTCATCTGAGAGATCTGTGCATCAGAGCATCTGAAGGTAGTAGGCCATTCATGCGTGAGACTGGGAGGTGAAAAGAGAGAAGCAAAGGCAGGAGCTGTGGGAAGCAGGCACAGCCCAGAGCTCCCAACAAGATGAGGAGAGGAGAGAACAATGCGATGGTTTCTTGGCTCTTTAAAGCCACAAACAGTCCTGCCTGAGAGAGAAGCATATTCCACGCAGTGGAGCCCAATAAGCAGGGCAGAGACCTAGCATGGATTGGTGATAGCTATGTTTTAGCAACTGCCTGAGCCAGGCAGAAACCTGAGTCATGGAGCCTGGCTGCCTCTTCCCACCATCCCAGAATGTGCCCTACCCCACTCATACCACCACAACAATCCCCCCCACCCCGCAGTGCTAGCACCAAGCCTCAGGAGATATTGTGCAACCAGAACTGAAACAAAAAGCAGCTGGGCCCAGAGATAGGGGAGGGGATATAGATGCAATGCAGCTGAAGTCTGAGTGAGCATTACTGGAAGGAAAACAGTCACACACAATGCTGTCCTCTCCCAATTCACCCCACCCCCATCTAGTAAGGCTGACTTGGAAGGAGGCAGCAGAGCATTGCACCTGACAGTTGGAGCAGAAAAGGCCTGGGACTTCAGGGCCTTTTCAGAGACTTAGACTCCCATCATCCTTTACATTCTTCCATGGAGGTGGAGACCTGGGAATAAGGTGACCTGGTCACAGAGGAGATACACACCTTCCAGAGAATAAGGCATTCTAAACCTCAAAGCAGAAATCCAGCAGGCTTGGGCAGTGCAGGAAGCTTGGGCATCACCTACTGAAAATAAAAAGAAAAACTTCTTATCAACCTGCTAAAGAAAAATCACTCTATAATAAATTTTCTTTTTTAATAAAAAGTAGATTGCATTCCCATCAATGCCTAGGTAGAGAAATAATCCATCAACACCGTGAACAACCAGGGTGACAAGGCAGCTCAGAAAGAAAATGAAAAATCTGCAGAAAATAAAGATATGGAAATATGTGATTAAGTGACAGAGAATTTAAGATTGCATTTCTGAAAATAACTCAAGAGGTGCAAGAAAATTCTTATCAACGGTTTAAAGAACTTAGAAACAAAATCAACAACCAACAGGAATACTTTATCAAGGAGATTGAAACTAAAAAAAGAACTAAATAGAACTTCTGGAGATGAACTCACTGAAAGAGATGAAGATTGAAATAGCAAGCTTAAGAAATACAGCTGACCAGATAGAGGAAAGAATTAGTGATATCAAAGACAAATCTGGAAAAGATGCAGAAGGAAGAGAAAAGAGACTTGAGAGTGAAAAAAAAATGGGTGAACTTTACAAAAACTATCTGACACCTTCAGAAAAAGCAACGTAAGAATAATGTATATACTAGAAGGATAAGAGAGAGAGAAGGGAACAGAGAGCATATTCAAACAGTCAATGAGAATTTCTCAAACCTATGGAAAGAACTAGATCTTCTAATCCAAGAATCAAACAGAACACCCAATTATCTCAACCTCCAAAAGGCCTTCTTCAGAACACATTATATTTAAATTGTCAAAAATTAATGACAAAGAATTGTCAAAGCAGCCAGAGAAAAGTTAACAGCAACCTATAAAGGAAAACCCATTAGATTACCACTGGATTTCTCAGTACAAACCTTACAAGCTAGGAGGGAGTAGAGCCAAATATTTAATCTATTGAAAGTAAGAAATTACCAGCCAAGAATAATGTAGCCAGCAAAGCTATTTTTTAGATATGAAAGAGAAATAAAGACCTTTTCAGACATACAGAAGCTGAGAGAATTTTCCACCAGAAGCCTACATTACAGGAAATACTGAAGGGGATCACTCCACCTGAAATTAAGAACAAAAAAATATATATAACTATAAGTAAGATTACTAACAGGCAAACAGAATCAGAAAAGTGCAACCCTTATTAAGAACAGAGTATGATAAGCTTAAATATTACATAATGGTTAAAGGTAAAAGAAAAAAACACTTTAGGAAGAAGACAACAGCTACTGCAACTTAGAAATGAACATACAGCATAAAGAGGGATAATGTGAGACAATGAAAACAGAAGAGGGAAGGGAGTAAAGATCTGACTCTGCAAAGGTGAATGGAGATAAGGTGCATGCAGAAGAAAAATGACTACTGTAAAATGTAACTTTCTTTTACATAAACTTAATGGTAACCACACACTCCAAATCCAGAACTAAGACACAAAACAAGAGGGAAAAGAGGAGAAAACCATAAAACATCACTAAATTGAAATGACAGACAGAACCACAAGGACAAGTAACAATGGAGACACCAAGCTACCACAAAACAAAAGATAAAATGGCTATAGGAAAACCTCATATTTCAATAATCACCCTAAATTTAAATGGACTGAAATCACCAACAAAAAGGCAGAGCTAGCAGATTGGACCAAAAAACAAAACCCAACCATATGCTGCCTTAAAGAGACACATCTCAGCTGCAAGAACAAATATGGACTCAAAGTGAAAGGGAGGAAAACAATACTCCAAGCAAATGGCATTCAGAGAAAAATGAAGTGGACTTCAAGATTAAAAAAGCAACGAGCGACAATGATGGGCATTTCAAAATGATATAGGGAACCATACATCAAGAAGATATAACATCAATATTTATGCTCTTAATCAGAGCACCAAAATATATAAAGCAACTAGGAATAAAACTAAAGGAAGAAATTGACAAAAATAATTATAGTAGGGGACCTAAATATCCCATTTTCAGCTATGGATAGATCATCCAAACAGAAAATCATCCTTAAATTACACATTAAACCAATTGGACATAATTGATATTTACAGAGCCATTTGTCCCAAAACATCACATTATACATTCTTCTGTAGTGCACATGGAACATTGTGAAGGGTAGACTATATGTTAGGACACAAAACTAGTCTCAACGAATTTAAGAAGATTGATATATCAAGTATATTCTCTGATCATAATGCTTTGGAACTGGAGATCAACTGTAAAAAGAAAGTGGGGAAAACTACAAATACATGAAGGTTAAACAACACGCTACTAAAAAACGACCGGGTCATAGAAGAAATAAAAGGAGAGATCAGAATATATATGGATACAAATGAAAATGAAAATACAATATATTAAAACTTTTGGATACAGCAAAAATAATAGAGGAAAGTTTATATCATTACAGGCCTATCTCAAGAAATAATAAAAATCCCAAATAACATAACATTACATCTTTAAAAAACTGGAAAAAGAAGAATAAATGAAGCCAAAGGTAAGCAGAAGGAAGGAAATAAAAATTAGAGCAGAATTAAATGGAATTAAGAACAAAAAGACAATAGAAAAAATTAATGCAACAAAAAGCTTGTTCTTTGAGAAGATTAAGAAAACTGACAAATCCCTGGCTAGACTCACTAAGGAGAAAAGAGAAAGGACATAAACAAAATAAAGAAATGAAAGATGAGATGTTTTCAGATACCACCATAATACAAAGGATACAAGAATACTATGAAATACTATACACCACCAAGTTTAATAACCTATAAGAAATGAACAAGTTCTTAGAAATATAAACCTACCTAGACTGAATCATGAAGAACTGGACAATATAAATAGACTGATCAACAATATGGAAATTGAAACAATTATTGAAAATATGCCCAAAAGTAAAAGTCAAGGACCAGATGACTTCCCCAATGAATTCTACCAAATATTCAAAGATTTAATACCTGTTCTCAAACTTTTCCAAAAAAAATTGAAGAAGAGACAATATTTCCTAACTCATTTTATGAGGCCAACATTACCCTTGTAGTCAAACTAGTAAAGATATCACCAAGATCTCTCATGAATACAGATGCAAAAATCCTGGGGGAAAAAAAAAACAAATAAATTGAATATAACAATACATTAAAAAGGTTATACACCATGATCAAGTGGGTTTCATTCCAGTGGCACAGGGGTGGTTTAATAAGTTGATTAATGTGATACACTACATGAAAATTTAAGAATATCATATGATCATAACAATAGTTTCAGAAAAAACATTTGACAAGATACAGCATCAATTTATGATTAAAACACTTGATAAAATGGGTATAGAAGGAAAGTACCTCAACATAATAAAGGCCATATATGACAAATCCTTAGCAAATATCATACTATATAAGGTGAAAAACTAAAAACCTTCCCTCTAAGTTCCAGAACAAGACAAGACTGTCTGCTATTACCACTATTATTTAATATAATATTGGAAGTCCTAGCTAGAGCAATCAGGCAAAAGAAAGAAATAAAAGGCATCTAAATAGGAAACAGGTCAAATTGTCACTTTTTGCAGATGGCATGATTCTTTGTATAGAAAACCCTAAAGAATCCACTAAAAAATAATTAGGAATAATAAACAATAAAGTTTCAGGATACAAAATCAATATTCCAAAATCCATAGTGTTTCTATACTCTAACAATGTTTTCAGAAAAATAAATGGAAAAAAATCCTTTTGCAATTGCAACATAAAGAATAAAGTACCTAGGAATAAACCTGACTAGACATGTGAAGGACCTATATTCTGAAAACTATAAGACCCTATTAAAGAAATCGAAGAAGATACAAAGAAATGGAAAGATATTCCATGTTCTTGGATTGGAAGAATCAACATAGTTAAAATGACCATATTACCTAAAGCATTATATATATTTAATGCAATCCCCATTAAAATCCAAATGGCATTTTTTAAAGAAATAGAACAAAAAGTCAGATTTATATGGAAGCACAGAAGACCCTGAATAGCCAAAGCAATCTTGAGAAACAAAGAATAAAGCCAGAGGTATCACTCTGCCTGAATTCAAATTATACTACAAAGTGACAATTATCAGAACTGCATGGTATTGGCAGAAAAATAGACATATAGACCAAAGGAAAAGAATTGAGAGTCCAGGAGTAAGCCCTCATACATGGGCAAATAACTTTCGACAAAGGAGCCAAAAACATATAAACATACAATTGAAAGGAAAGCCTTTTCAATAAATGGTGCTGGGAAAACTGGAAAGCCACCTGCAAAAGAATGAAACTAGACTACTCTCTATCACCAGACACCAAAATTAACTCAAAATGGATCAAGGATCTGAATATAAGACTTGACACAATAAAATGCATGAAAAAAAAAACATAGGAACTAAACTCATGGACCTTGGATTTAGAGAGGATTTATGAATTTGACCTCAAGGTAAGAGAAGTAAAAAACAAACAAACAAATAAAAATGAATGGAACTATATCAAACTAAAAAGCTTCTGCACAGAAAAAGAAACTATCAACAAGGCAAAGAAACAACCACCCAAATGGGAGATTATATTTTCAAACACCTCCGATAAGGGCCTAATTTCCAAAATATATAAAATAACTCATACAACTCAACAACAGTAATAATAAAAAAAATCCAACTTAAAAATGGCAGAGGACCTGAACAGACACTTCTCCCAAGAGGACATACTAGTGGAAAAAAGACATATGAAAAGATGCTCGACTTTACTAGCTATTAGAGAAATGCAAGTCAAAACTACACAGAGATACCATCTCACACCTGTTAGAATAGCTGTTATCAACAAGACAATCAATAACAAGTGTTGGAGAGGTTGTGGGGAAAAAAGAACACTGCTGGTTGATATGTCAATTGGTACAGCCACTGTGGAAAACAGTATGGAGGTTCCTCAAAAAACTAAGAATAGAATTACCATATGACTCAGCAATCCTTTTTTCTGGATATTTACCCCCAATAACTTGAAAACATTTATCTGCAAAGATATATGGCACCCTGATATTAATGGCAGCATTGTTCACAGTGGCCAAACATGGAAACAATCAAAGTGTCCATCAATAGGTGATTAGATAAAGAAGATGTGGTACATATATATAATGGAATATTACTCAGCCATAAGAAAAAATGCAGTACTGCCATTTGCAACAACATGGATCTTGAGATTATTATGCTAAGTGAATTAAGTCAGACAGAAGAAGTTGAGAACCATATGATTTTACTCATCTGTGGGATATAAAATGGAAAGTGACAAACAAACATGGCAAACAGACTCATGGACACAGACAGGATTAGTAGTTACCAGGAGGAAGGCAGACAGGATAATGGGGGTCAAATGTTTGGTGGTAGAAGGAAATTTAACTTGGGTGGGGAATATACAATACAATATACATATGATGTATTATTGAATTGTACACTTGAAGCCTATTTGACTTTATTAACTGATTTTGCCCCAATAATTAATTTTAAAAATAGGTAATTTGGGGGAAAAAACCCCAACAAACTAAGAGAGTTCATCACTAGTAGTCCTGTCCTATAAGATATGCTAAAGGCTGAAATGGAATGACACTAGACTGCAACTTGAAGTCATACAAATAAATAAATAATGCCAGTGAAAGTAACTGCTTAGTAAAGTATAAAGTCAGTATTATTGTATTTTTGGCTAGTAACTCTTCCCCCTGCCCCCCGCCATGTGATTTAAAAGACATATGCATAAACAATAATTATAAACCCATGTTCATGAGCACATAATGTATAAATATGTAATTTGTGACATTAACCACTAAGGGGGAATGGAACTCTATAGGAGGGGAATTTTTGTATTTTATTTAAATTAAGTTGGTATTAATTCAATCTAGATTGTTATAAATTTAATATGATAATTGTAATCCCCAATGTTACTGTGAATAAAATAACTAGAAAACAATATACAGAAATATATCCCACGCATATATAAATATGTATATACAGAATGTGTATTTTGAAAAGGAATCACAATGATACACTTTAAAAATTAAACACAAAAAAAGGCAGTATTGGAAGAATTGGGAAACAATATATAAGCTATGTAGAAAATAAACACTAAAATTGAGAAGTATGTCCTTCTTTATCAGCAATTGCTTAAAATATAAATCAGTAAAACTCCTCAAATAAAAGTTAGAGACCAACGGAATGGATTTTTTAAAAAACAAGATTCAACTATATGCTATCTCCAAGAGACTCACTTAAGGTCCAAAAACACAGATTGAAAGTGAATTGATGGAAAGATATTTTATGCAAATGGTAACCAAAGTGGAGCAAAAGTGGCTATACAAATATCAGACAAGATGGACTTTAAGTCAAAAATTGTTTTAGGACAATGACATTATATATTGATAAAAGAATCAATTCATCAAGGTGATATAACAAATAAACATATACACATCTAACAATCATGTCTCACAATACATGAAGCAAAAAAAATTAACAATTGAAAGAGAAATAGTTCTACAATTATAGTTGAAGACTTTAATGCCCCACCTTCAATAATGGATAGAGCAACTAGAGATCAATAAGGAAACAGATCAATAAGGACTTAAGCATTACTATAAATCATCTAGACTTAACAAATGTATACAGTACACTCCACCCAAGAACAACAGAATATACATGCTTCTCAAGTGCACATGGAGTATTCTCCAAAATATATTAAGCCATAAAAGAATTCTCAATAAATATTAAAAGACTGAAATTAAGTGGAACAAGAGAAAATAGCATAGATGATAGAGGTTTTGTTCATTCTTCTTGCAACCAAATCAAAGTTGTAAAAGAAACATGGAGCAAACATCAAGAAAAGTCGCCTGGGATCTAGATGAACAAAAGCAACTACAATTAGAGAAACAATCTACCTGCAGTGGTAGAAGGTAGGAGGGAACCAAGACACAAGGCTGCCCGGTCCCGAGCAGTTGAGTGGGATATAGGCTACAGCAGCAACTGGAAGCTGCAGACACCTCTTAAAGGGGCCATGTCTGTGAGTGGACTTTCACAGTGACAGACTTGCTTGCTCTGAACTCCAGGTCAGCTGCTTAGAGGGTACCAGGGACTTACAGGGGACACTGAGTTGTCAGATTAAGGCTGGAGGCAAGGCTCTCTCCCAAGCAGAAATGTCACCAGTATCTGTTGTTCCTCTGTTGAGCTCTCTCCACCAGTATGCGGACACAATGCCTTCATAGTTGAGACTTCACTAAACTGGATTACAGAGGTCACTCTCCTGAGAGGATTCCCTGAAATTCCTTCTCCAACTCAGGGCCCCACCCAAGCCACATCCAGGTGCTCCTTGCTGAGCAGAGCCAAGTCTCACATTAGTGGCAGCTGGCCTCAGTTTCTGGTGCGGTTTCTTGAGGCAACTATAGGCACAGCATATGTGAATTGCTTGTTGAATCTTAACGGGTGGTCTGGGAGGGGCACAGGCTGGGGCTCAATTTGGCCTGCAGCTGAACCCATCTCAGGATTATGCCACTGGACACTTACTACACAAAGCTGCACTAAAAAGACTAGGAGACTTAGGAGCTTTGATTAGTATATAGAAAGAGATGAAGAAAGGCAGTGAAATGGGGAGACAAAGAAGCAGAAACCATGTGAAAGAACAGAACAGAGATACAGATATGGAGTCGAGTAATCTAACAGATGCAGAGTTCAAAAGATGCTCAATAAACTTAAGGAAAATATAGATGAATTGAGAGATTTAACAAAGAGATAGTAAACATTAAAGTAGAAATGGAAATTATAAAGGGAACTAGACAAATTAAGAACACACTATCTGAGATAATGAGTATATTATATGGCATAAACAGAGTGGATAAAAAACAAGATCAAATAATGGATATAGAGGATGGTGAAGCCAAGACACTCAATCAAAATGGCAAGAAAAAAGAAGGCAAGGCTATAATAATAATTTAAGAAGCCTATGGGACACTATTAAATGTAAAAATATCCATGTCATAGGGGTACCTGAATGAAAACAAGACATTGAAGAGCTATTTGAAAAAAAATAATGATGGAAAACTTCCCTCACCTGGTGAAAGAAATAGTCATAAAACCCCAGGAAGCTCAGAGAGTTCCAAAACCAGTAACCCAAAGAGGCTCACACCAAGACACATCATAATTAAAATGCCAAAGGTTAAGTACAAAGACATTGTCTTAAAGGCAGCAAGAGAAAAGCAGTTACCTACAAGGGAGCACCCATAAGACTGGCAGCTGAGTCTAAAGCCATGCCACCCTGAATGTGCCTGATCTTGTCTGGTCTCGGAAGCTAAGCAGGGTCAGGCCTGGTCAGTACTTGGATGGGATTCCTCCTAGGAATACCGGGTGCTGTAGGCATTAAAAACAAACAAACAAACTGGCAGCTGATCTCTCAAAAGAAACTTTACAGGACAGAGGGCTTGGCACATAATATTCGACATGATGAAAACCTAGGATCTACAATCAAGAATAATTTACCCAGCAAAGCTATCATTTAGAGTCAAAGGACAGACAAAAATAAGCTAAAGAAATTTATCATCACCAAGCCAGTATTACAGGAGATGTTGGAGGGACTTTAAGAAGAAAAAACAGGAATAAAGAATGGTAACAGTTATGGTTCCTATGAATAAGTACCTCAAATGGAAAAGAATTAAGTGCTCCAATCAAAACATAGGGTGGCTGAATAGATAAGAAAACAAGACCTCCACATATGCTGTCTACAAGAGACTCACTTCAGATTAAAAGACACACACAGACTAAAAGGAAGAGGATGGAAAAAAAAATATTGCCTTGATGGACCTAGAGGGGACTGCGCTGAATGAAATGTCATTTAGAGAAAGACAAATATCACGTGATTTTACGTGTATGTGAAATCTTAAGAACAAAATAACAACAACAACAAAAATGGAAATAAACTCATAGAGAACATTTTGAGGGTTACTAGATGGGAGAGTGGTTGGGGGTGATGACAAGAAAGAGCAGAGATTAAGAACTACAAATGGATAGTTACAAAACAGATATGGAGATATGAAGTGTAACATAAGGGAAATAGTTAATGTTGTAATACATATGTAAGGGGGAAGAAGGGTGCTAGATTTAGTATGGTGGTTACTTTGTGAGTTACATAGATCTCTAATCACTAAGCTGTACAATTGAAACTAATATATTATTGTATGCCAAATAAAACTGTGTCTATTTCTATGTACCAAGCAAAGTTTATAAGCCTCCTGATC
This sequence comes from Macroglossus sobrinus, assembly GCA_004027375.1. Classification (NCBI taxonomy): domain Eukaryota; kingdom Metazoa; phylum Chordata; class Mammalia; order Chiroptera; family Pteropodidae; genus Macroglossus; species Macroglossus sobrinus. Next base: position 67,062 of record PVKZ01001667.1, on the reverse strand, counting down.
TTATTAGTGTGGGTTTGTGAAGTAGTTGTCCAGTGGCACAGTCCTGAGAGGGGTTTAGCTGCAGGCAAAATTTAGCCAAACCTTGTGCAGCTCTGGGACCACCTGTTAAAATTCAGCAAGCAATCCACAGATGCTGTGTTTATAGTTGCCTCAAAAGGCCACACCAGAAACTGAGGCCAGCTGCCACTAGTGTGAATCTTGGAGGTGGCTCAGCAAGGAGCAACTGACTCGCTGTGGTCACACCTGGATGTGGCTTGGGTGGGTCTGCGAGTTGGGGGAGAGGAGTTTAAGGGAATCTTCTGAGTAGAGCAACCTCTGTTATTCAGTTTGATGACGTCTCAGCTATGGTGGCTCTTTGTCTGCATCCTGGGAGCCCAGGAGGACTCAACAGAGGAGCAATGGATATTGCCAGCATTTCTGACCAGGAGAGAGCCTTGCCTCTAGGCCTCCTGAAAACTTAGTGTCTCCCTGTAAATCTCTGGTGCCCCACATGCAGCTGACCTAGCGCTGGTGTTCAGAGCAAGCAGGTCCATCACAGTGAGTCCACTCGCTGACACAGCTCCTTTAAGAGGCATCAGCAGCTGCTGCCTCTGTCCCACTCAGCCACTGAGACCAGCAGCCTCATGTCTTTACCTCCTCCTACCTTCTACCATTGCAGGATGATTAATTATTTCTCTCCCTAGTTGTAGTGCCTCTGTTCATCCAGACCCCAGATAACTTTCCTTGCTGTTTGCTCTGTGTTTCTGTCACAACTTTGATTTGGTCACAAGAGGGATGAACAAAGCCTCTGTCATCTATGCCATTTTTTCCCCTATTCTTAACTCCTATGTTTTAAAACCACTTCAGAATATTGGAAAAAATAAAAGGTTGTGACATTGTAAGCCTAGCATTACACTGGTTCCAAATAAATAACACAATGATAAATATAGGTCAAATTCATTTATTGCCATCGCCATGACCTGTGGTAATCAGCATGAGCTCACCTGCCAGAATAATATGAAAAAAGCATAGAGATTCAATTAAGGGAAGGCACCAAGATGACAGCTTTTCTGCTGCCATCTGCAAGCAGAAGGACTCCTAGATCATGCAGCAGAAGCGGAAAAAGGCAAACGAGAAAAAGGAGGAACCCAAGTAGCTTTATGGCTACGTGTCCAAGTGTCTTGCCCTTCGTCTGTGTGTCTCGAGCCAGTCCTACCACACTCACGTTTCCTCCTGTAGTGCTCACAGTTTCTGGCACTGATGGCATTCCCTTTGCTCTGAGTGTGCAGTGGGTCCCTTTTGTATCTTCCTTCTCTGCAGGTAGCCTCTTTCCCCTTCGGCTACTCCTGTGGGTAAGGGGGTTACCCCTTCCCAGTGTTTTTTATTCCTGTGGGTCTTACCTCAAAGTATTAAAAGTAGCTTTTTAATTAAAAAAAAAAAGACATAACTCTAGGAAGAACTTGTTGTATTCATCCTAGCAATGGAAGCTTGATTCAAAAACATACTATCGATGTAAATCACTAATTGAAAAAAATAAGTTTATTTCAATGGGTGCTGAAAAATCATTAACATGTAGTTTTGATTCTTGATATCTTAGTAACTTAGGAATAAGTAGAAACTAACATTGGCTACTAGAAAATTTATAATTATATATGTGGCTCGAATTATAATTCTATTACATAGCACTACTCTAGACTCTAGAAGATACTTAGCTTCTAGAGGATGTTAAGAACTCAAAATTGATGAAAAATTTACAGAACTTAAATGGCCCATAAACAAGTGGGAACTTACTCACCTTGATGGTGAGGAGGGAATGGCAGACTTCGGGCTAATGGAGCCCTGCAGGGCATGGAATGCAACCACAAGGAGAGGCAGCTGGGCCTTGGGTGGAGATGGCAGTGGTGTAGATGCAGGGAGTACACCGTGGTGTAGTCCAGCAGCCACTAGGCATTTGGCTGTTTATCATTCCTTGAGGATCAGGCTGTTGCACCTGCACCTTGAGTATCAACCACAGGGTTTGAACTGAGCCTCCATGGTAGGGGCTCAAAGGTCAGCCTCCTGCTGCCCTCCTGCCCCCTGAGTGCTGGTAGTCTGGTGAGTGTGAGCAGCTTCTGGAGGCTGGGTCAGGAGCCTGTGCAACTCCAGGGAATCCATAAAGATGCACAACCCAGATACTGCCCCCAACCCCCACCAAAAGCAGGAAGAGCTAGCTGCCTGGCTGCAGAGAGAGCAGGTAGTGGACAGGGCAACAGACCACCTCTGGCCATTAGCAACTTCAGGGTCAGCCTCATGGAGCTGCCGCACTTGAAGGCAGCTCTCTCACCTAGTGACTGTAGGGTACTTATGGACAGTCTTCCTCTCCAGCCCCCTTCTCCAGGGGTGGCTGAGGGTTTGCTGGGCCTGCATCACTGATCTCTCCCTCTGCACCGTCCCTTCCTTCCTTTCACAGGTGTTAATCTCCAATAAACACATCCCCTTCCATCCCAAATGGTTTCAGCCTGGGACAAGCTCTGTGATGAAAGGCGCCAATGTCTCTTGCAAGTCACCTGCAACCATGAGGAAAAAAGAGGGAGATATGTCCCCATGGGGTCTATTTTGTTCTTACTTATCCCCACCTCATGCCCACCTTTCCTTCCCTACTGCAACCCTGCTGAGCTATGGCAGTTCCAGCCACAACCAGCCTCACTCATTCCCACAGCTGCACATGGTCCAATTTCTTTAATGAATCCTTTTTTTAAATGTATCATTATCACTTATAGTAGTTCTGCTCCCTTATCAAGAGCTCTGATGCAGTGTCATTAGGAAAAGTGGAGCTTCATAAAGGACAAGAAATTATATGAAATTTGAAATTTGAAAGGTCCTGCCTGAAACATGTGTATTTAATTTTCCTGAAAACATGTAGTTCAATGTTTGTATGCTTTATGTTACTCTGTTGGATTTCATCAGAATGGCCCTGGATTTGAACCTGCGTTCTTGCATCTTAAATATTGAATTAATTGCTCATGTTTAAATGAGGTTTGATTCTGAAGGAGTAAATTTCTAGGGTGATTTGTGCTGGCCATGGGCTGTAGCAAATGGAAAGAGCCTTATTGTGAGATGTCAAGTGTGTGTTTTGCCTCTAGGGGATGAAGGGAAGGACCCTCCACCACCAAGTGTGGAAACCCAAAGGATGGTAAAGACATGGTTCCTGCACTCAGGTTATGAAAGTTTCCCTCAAGAGCTCTGACAGGATTGTTTCTGGAAGCCATTGATCCTTGGGGCCCTCTCTGCTCCCAGAAGTCTGTGGCGATCATCTGGAACTCCATACTGTGCTCCCCAAGACTCGATTCTGGAGCCTGTGGGATGTGAGCCACAGAAGAGTCTAGTGACTTAAACCCCCTTCTGGGTAGGACAGTTGTTGTTTCATTCCACCTTCTAAATCTCAAATTTTGTACAGTTTCTCTTGTAGCCAACTCTGAACTGAGCCATAAGGGAAGAGAACTCTGGGAAAGATTGTCCAGGCTGAGTGAACCTGATATGGTGCAAACCCACCCAGACACCAAATCAACTGATCACACCCCACAAGTCTCCTCAGACACTGGTTACCCTTGCAGCATTACCCCCCAAAACAGATTGCCAAGGTTCTGAACAGGGGAGCCAGTGCAAGCCCTTGACTCTCCTGGGGGCTTAGATTTCAGACTCTGTATCTGCCCTCCTTATAGACAGTCACTCACTCATGGGAAATAAAGGAATGATAGCAATCACCTCAACAAAGTCTGATGTTTATTGTGCTAAATTAATTATTGCATATTAATGAATATTATGGTTATGTACATTAACAGAAACAATTTAGGGGCTTCACAATTCAATCACCCAAAGATTGAAATGATAATGTGAAAAAAGAAATGAGTCAAAATTATACATTCCTGCAAATGGTTTATTCAAAACTTATTTGTCACCAAAGAACAAACCATAATAGAAATATTGATAACAAGAAAAAAATCTTTTACATAAACTCAATCTTATATACTACCTACAAGGTATATCAAGCAAAAGAACAAGATGCAGAACAGGTCTGGTTTGCTACTATTTGTCTTAAAAGAGAGAAAATAATATATATGTGTTATCTATATTTATATTTATGTATATTCTATATATACATATGCATGTAGTATATATATGTGCTTATATAATCTTATACCATTTCTGGAAAGACACAGATGACACTGGTGTCATTGGTGGCCTCAGAGGAGGTGAAGTAGGTGGCTGTGGGACAGAAGTGAGTGGGAGATTTTTCACTACATAATACTTTATACTTTTAAGCTTTGACCATGTGCAATTATTATCTATTAAAAAATAAACTTAAAAGAAAATTCTTAAATAAGCAGCAATAAATCATTAAAAACACATATTAAGTTCATCACCATCCAGGGCACATTGGAAATGCCCATGTGGCATTGGTGGCTTACACTGTCATATAATTAAAAAAAAATCTTATGAGTTCCTCTCAACATCAATTCCCAAACCTCAAATGTACATTTCAGAAAGAAATGAACAAAGAACAGCCAGAGCTGGATGGTTTCTTTAAGTGAAGCCCTGTGGAGGCCCTCAGGTCTAACAGTCATCCAGGCGAAGCTGAGCAGCAAGGAGCGAGGTGATGAGGTCATCCCCAACTGTCAGAGACAGGTCATGGGCTGTCTGGCCTCTTGTGTTCTTTTTCTGAATGCTTGCATTGCATCTGCAAAAGAAACGGGTGTATTGCAGGATGTGAGCACTGGACCAAAAGGCCTGGTTCTTCCCTGACAATGAGTCCAATCTGGGAGCCTCCTGGTCCCACCTTCCCAAGCCTGTCCCCAAGAGGCCACAATAACTCCTCCTCTCAAGAGTAGCTCTACCCTAAAAGCTTTTGAGGGACTCTGATTTCAAATGTTCGTTGCTAATCCTGGCCATTGGTTCCCACTGGGTCAAAGTCCTACAACCAAGTATGTTTAAGGTGGGGCAACTTAATGTCTGAGAGCCATGGTGGGATGGTGGCCACCATTCACAGGGTGAACTGTTCAGTGTGTCAGCAGGGGAATCACTGTGGCCCTCAGAAGTCTCCCCCAGAGATCAGAGAACGTACCGTAGTAAAGCCCTGACACACTCCCTTCCTGCTAGGCCAAGCAGAGTTGCTTCATGAAGAGCTGTATTTTGAAGCCTGTTTGAGGGAAAAAAAAAATCAGTGTGGGTAAATCTTTAGTTAGCATCATTAAGCATATGACCAAAGGGGCCTTGTTTTCATCTACTGACCTACTTAACTAACCTGAGACAATCTCTCGGGTCTCCCCTCTCTGCCTCCTCCCCTAGGGACACTATGATAATGGGTAAGCTTGGATATTAGATAGAAACCAAAAAGTCTATAAACACATTCATTTTTTAAAGGTGAGAAACCCTACAATGATCTGGTTTGTATTTGATTTTAAAAATGCTAATAAATAGTATTTTAGTAAATTTCCTGCCAGAGTTTATGGAGGTGGACATAGTCTCACCTTGGCTTAGCCCTCTTGGGCATTGTCTATATGATAACCTTTCAGGGCTGAGGCTCCTACTCTTGTATTGGAAAAATGACCTTGATTTCAGCGAGTTTAGTTTGCATGATAGGAAGCAAACACCAATCTTAGAACCCAGAGGGCAAGTCTGAGAGGTCATATGGAACATATTTTATTACATGGCAGACTGTTTATCTACTTTGCCTGGTCAGGTTTGGCCCAGGGAGGGAACAGTGGATGACATCTGAGGAAAAACCCTCACTATCAAAGAGAAAAACAGACGCACAAACATAAGAAATTTAAAACAAGATGAAAACCTAATTGGTTTGACTGAAAATGATGACTAAAGACAATATCAGACAAAAACATGAGGCTATGAAGAAGACACAATCAGAATAAAAAGTAGCTCTTAGAAAGTAAAACTATGATTGTTGAAATGAAAAAATAGTCAATAGGAGAGTTTTAAAAATCTCTTAAAACACAGAGAAAAAGGGAGATGAAAAATATGAGATGAAAAATAGTAAAAAGAAAAATAAAAAAGAACATTCCAAGAGAGTCAGCACCAAACTAATAGAAATTTAAGAGAACAGGAAAAAAATGGAGGGGAGAAAGTTCCAAAGAGATAATAGAAGAAATTTTCCCTGAACTGAAGGGAGACATGACTTTTTAAACTAAAAGGGCCAACTGAGTGAATGAAAAACAGCACATCAAAAAACACCATTGTGAAATTTCAGAACATTTAGGATAAATACTTCCAAGAAGAACAAACAAGTCACAGAGGAACAAGAACTTACTGTAGAATTTTCATGGGCAATGACGGAAACTAAAAGTCCAAAGAGCAGGCTTTCTAAGACTTGAGAAAAATTATTTTGATCATGGGAATAAATATCCAAGTATTAATTAAAAGTGACGAGAAAATAAAGTTACTTTTAGACCATTTGTGGGCTTAGAAAGTTTTTTCTATACACCTTTTCTGAAGAAACCACCTGAGGCCACCTTCTAACCTGACAAGGGTCAAAACCAAGAAAGAGGAAAATGTGAACTATAACTATAGAAAGTTTCCAATGAAAAGAAATCCCATGAGGCGTGTCATCTTCAATGGATTTTGACTTCCCTAATAGTTCAACAGCTGCATTTAACACTAGGTAAGACTCATTATGATTTCAGCATCTTGAGTTTATATTCAGCAGAATAATCCAAGAAAAGTGTTCACATAGATTCTGCAAACCATTTTTTTTCTTTTTTTTACTGGATTAACAATTTTGATTTTTGGAATTGTTGTGGCAGCTTTCTCCCTGGATCATAAAATGTTTCCTCTTGAAATGACAATGATTGCTACTGCCACTATTTTTCTTACTATTGTTAGCATGATAAACTGGTGTATCCCGAAATTCAGAGAAATTTACTGTTCCCCAACTAAAATAATCATCATGGAGATGTAGAATTCAACACATTGAAATTTAGGCTTTAGCAACTGAGAAACCAACAGTCAGCATTTGCCTATAATCTTATCTGAAATCTGGATATCTCTAGGGCAGGAGTCCCCAAACTCTGGGCCACCAACCCAGTCTGTGGCCTGTTAGGAACCAGGCCACACAGCAAGAGGTGAGCAGCAGGCCAGTGAGTGAAGCTTCATTTGTATTTGCAGCCATTCCCCAGCGCTAGCATCACTGCCTCAGCTCCATCTCAGATCATCAGGCATTAGATTCTCATAGGAGCACCCGTCCCCAGTGCCAAAAAGGTTGGGGACCACTATTCTAGAGCTTTGAACCTTTTTAAAGTCTCTTGAGCATTTTAAAAAAGAATAAACACTGGTTCTTAAAAAAGAAAAAAAAATCCCATAATGACCTCTATACAGCAGAGCTGGAAAGCTGTCAGGCAAAACCTGAATAAGAAGTATACTCCAAGAAGACTGTCTTTAAGAATGGTATTGAAAAAGTAAAAAATCAGACAGAACTATGGATGTAGTAGAGGCATGTTCTTTTCAAACCAGAAATAACAAAGGCAATAAGAAAGTTCAGAAAAATCAAAGACACAAAAATTATACAAGTTACTCATGGTTTATAAAAGACAATAAGTTCTGACATGATCCTGAATAACTGATGGTGTGTAAGGAGAATCCATTTCACATTTCTGATAAGGCAATTCTACTTTGAGTGGCCTAGGGGTCATTATCCTGAACCCATAAAAAAATGTAGTCATAGCATAACACTTGGTTCTGCAATGCACAATATTTATGTAGCTATTATAATACAATTTGTTCACTATGCTTTTCAACTACTGGAACAAATAATACAAACTGTTTTAAATATAACTGTTTTAAATATAAGTGTGATAGGCCTTGTAAAAAGTAAGCATATACTAATACAAGTTGTGAGAAGGAAGGGGAGGGAGAGGTCAAGGTAAAGGTTGGGAGTACTAATATAAGGTTATATGCACTTATATACAAGGCAGTCAAGAAATATTGAGAGATGTAGGGCAAAATATAGGAGTTTAGGCACATTACTTATACTTACTACAGTAATTATTAATAACAGTAATTAATAAAGAGACCAAAAATAGAAATAGAATGATCAAAACATGAAGGTGGGGATGGAAATGATCAGGTGGGATGAGTGAGCCAGATCATCTACCACAGCAAGAATCAACAGATAATGTCTAAGCATGCCAAATCAGGAAGTATAAGTATTTATTTCGTGATAGATATGTAGCTGATTCTCAGGAGAAATGTTTAAATGTAGTTGACCCTAGGGACAAGGAATGGGGATAAGTGAGGGTAAAGGAGGACTGCTAAGCCCTTATATAGAATTTGATTTTTCAATCATGTGCACGTCTTACTTTGATAAAATTTAAAAAATTATTTGGTTCATAAGAATTGTTTTTAATAAACAAGTACAATTTAAAAAATTTTTCTAATGGAATAATCATAAAGAAAACACTCTCGTTTGACTGGACCAAAAATAAATGAAGCTGGTGAGCAAATCTCTCCAACACTGTTCTGCATCTAAAGCAAGTCTATTCCAGATTAATTCTGTCCTAGAGGTAGGGGTGGAACCTTTCCCAGCCATACCCCCTATTCTCCTACCTGGCTTTATTTTCTTTGTAGCACTTTTCATTCTCTGAAATTACTGATTTATGTGCTTACTTGTTTATAATCTGTCTATTCCACTAAACTGTAAGTTCAATGAAGGAAGAAACGTCGTCTTCATCCCTGCTTTATCTCCATCACCTAGAATGGTGACTGGTACATTGTAGGTGCTCAATAATCACTAGCAAAATGGATACATTAAAGAAAAGAATGAACAAACAAATTAAGGGAAGGGGGTGTTGCCTCCAAGATTGAAACCCATATAATTTGCAAGAATTTTAGGTAAATATGACTATGAACTTCCCCATTCAATTGTGGCAAGGTAACTCCCTGCCTGATTTGAGCACAGAATCTGAACTGTCTACTTAAATAGGTGGCTTTCCATTTTCCAAAGTAAATGAGAAACTTAGTACTTTTACTGCTTTTCATTGCAAGAGCACTCGAAGCATTAAACCATCTTACCGTTTTTAGATTGTATCTAGTTTTAAATCTTACCATTCACATAATTACAGCTACTGAAATAACTTATTTGGCCAAGGGTCCTGGTGTCAAGCAAATCTAAACAGTATGATCAGCTAGTTTCTCCTCATATTCTCCCAGAGGCAATAAGTGAAAATGTCAAAAGCTATGTGCCTTATGACAGAATGTCTATGAATTTCCAAAGGTTTGCCCATTGGTTCCATATAGATAGTTCCTTCAAGCAACTAAGAATTGGGGATCAGCCCTCATATTATTGTTGGTGGTGATGATGACATTATTATTAGTAGTAGTTTATTAGATCAACATAACTGGCCTATATCCCCTGTGTCTGACAGCTATGTGAGGTCATCTCCTTACCAAGGGCCATGTTAGATTGTCTCTTAAAAGCTCAATGTATATTAAAAACAGTCTCTAGATCCTGCCTACTCAAACTGTTGAACCTGGACCATTGGCATCCCCTGAGAACATGTTGGAAATGCAGAATCTCAGCCTCTCTCCCACAGATCTATTAAATGAGCATTTTGACAAGATCCTTGGGTGGTTCATATGTACATTAAATTATGAGAAGCATTTATCAAGTTCATCTTCTTAGAGTTTGATACGTTAAAAGAATATATCATGCTTTTTTTTAAATATGAAAACTCAGACTTAGGAAGACTTGGTGACATCTATTAAAGGTAACAGAATATAGAACTTAAATTAACTTAAATTCTATTAGCTATTTCTAACACCTTTCACCCTGAGTTTCCGTTATTTAAGGTCCCACTCATCCTCATATCCTATGTCAATTATCGTGTAGTCAATGTTTTCCAGTCAAAGCCTGGTTATCTTTTTCATAATCACAGCATCATGACTGTTACCATTTATTAATGTCCAATTATTATGCTCTTCTTAGGAACTACACTTTCTCCTCCAACCAATTCTATGACATAAGTATTATTATCCCCATTTTACAGGTGAAAAGACCTAGCAAGAGGAATGTTCATTTTCTATACATTTTGCTCTCTCCTGCATCTAAACTGTCCTCTGTCACTACAAAATAGTCTATTTTTCCTCTCTCTGTTAATCTCCTCCTTATATCTTTCCTTGCTCTCTAGTGGCATATGGCTTGTTTGTCACTACCTTCATCAAAGTATATGGGTCATTTGAACTTAGATATATTCACAGGGTTGCTGCATCTCCTAACTAGACTTATGATCTTATTTCTTCACAACTCTCCCTAAACTGAAAGCAGAGTGTGCATTCTATTTACAGTATAGTTTTGGAAAATGAATTGTGACTCTGCCAACTCTAATTTTGTACATTGCTCATCAAACAATGTAACTCAAATATAGCGAGTGTGCTACATGGAATACACCTTCTTATCAGAACCCCATGCTTCAGAGTGGAGGTGATACTACTCAGTGCATCTGTTCTTCTGAGTAACTGGTGTTATCTCATCAGACCTTCGAGAACATGTATTGTACAGTAGACATACTGTGATGTTCCTGGAATTTGTATTTTAAATAAATTTTACTATTAATACACAAATAATACAAATTGTTTTAAATCTAAGCATCATGGTGAATTAAGGTACACTCTCTCTTTGTAAATCTTGAATTACCTAATAGAATAAATCTCCACAGCTGAATCTCTAAGAAGTATACTGATGGTTGCATTTTTCTCACCTGGCTACTAGAGTGAAACTAAGAGATTAAACTCCAGTGAAGAAAGGCAGCTATTGTCTAAAAGCAAACCACACTTTTCTGTGTCCCTCTCTCAGTGAGACCTTGAGTCTGTCTTTCTGAAGTCTGCTGATAAGAGGTGTCAGCTTTCATGGAGGATGTGTACTTCTTAGCTATTTCCTTTCTGTTTGATATGAGTTTATTCTGATAGAAATGATACAAACATGGGAAACAGAAACACTAGGAAAGGGCTTTCTGCTACATGCCAAACTACTTAATGGAACCTATCTCACATTGGGACCACCTAGGCTGCTTCTTTCCACTAGCCAAACATGCCTAGGGTGGGAAAGAGACTTTAATCCTGGTATGCTAAGGGACAATTCACTGAGCCTCTTTTACAGGAAGGCTAGATCTCTGGATCTCTTGTGCCTGAAGAGCAGTAGGATAGATGGAACCTTGAGGTCGTGTTCCTGGATCTACAGAGGTCCAGCTGTGGGGCAGACTGAGGCCTAAAAACTTCAAATATAAACCAGACTTAGCAGAATTTGGTTCTCAATGGGAAAATCTACTTTTCCTCTTTTTTTTTTTTTTTTTTTTTTTTTTGCGGGAGGAGGGCATAAACCGAAAAAAAAAGATCTCTGTGCTCCATTTAGGGGGAGGGTCTCCAGTCTGGCATTCCTCCCACACCCCCATGTGAACTAAATTCTGAGAACAGTAACCATGGTAATGCAGGGGGGTGACAAAGGGCTAGCACACACCTCAGGGAGATTGCCTAACCACAGGGTAAAACTCAGTAGGAATTCATTGAGGTCACATCCAGATAAATGTTAATTTACAGAATGGTGATGAAGCAAAATTGAAAACTGAGAAACAGCAAAAAAACAGTTAATCTGTTCCATGTCCACAGTAGTTTCATTCTCTTAACTAGGCTTTTCATGAAGCCAGGACTCATCATACTTAGGCATAAATTCAAAATGTGCTCAAGAGGTTTCTGTATCAACCAAAAACATATTTCAATGCTATAGGAAAAGCTTGTCTGAATTATACAAATTTAAAGTATACCTCAACACAAAACAGGTTAACATGTCAGTTAAATGAAGAAGCTGACAAAGTATGATGAATGTGAACACTAAAAAACTTGAGAAAGTAAATTTCAGCCATCAAATCTTTACACCAACATGCCAAACATCCTGCTATCCCCTAAAAAGGGGATCGTGTCTTATTGGGCAGAAACTTATAGAAATACACATTGAAAAATTAAAAGTGATATATTTGAATAAAAACACTAAAGGAAATTCAAAACAGAGAAAAATAGAAGCAAAGCTATTTAATATTTGTCCCCTGTGCTGGCTTGATATATTCAGCAGTATGATTCACTGCCCTGGGCCTTGATCCTTAGTAATAATTCAGGAGGCAGTATAGTGTTAGATACCTGCAATACCCCTAGAGACTTCTAGTTTAACAACTTGGTCAGAAAAAATATAAGTTAACACGAAGGACCCATACTCAAGGAACTTTCCACCCCAGGTTTCCTCCCATTTGGAAGAGAATAATAGAATCACAAGGCTGGAACAGGTCAAGAGACAGGACAGCACCAAGACTAAAACAGTATGTAACAAAACCATCCCACAGGACCTGGTATCGCTCCATCCTGCTTCACATCTGGGAAAGCTAAGGCATCAGGAGATTATGCGGTAAACTCGGATGCACCAGTCTCCTTCCCAGTCGTGTTAATATCTGGAAACAACTGTGTATTGTTTTCATTCTGCATTAATTTCATGGGTATATTTCCATGGGGTTCTCTTCTCTTATGGGCCATAATAGCTGAGATCACGATGAAAACATTGCTTAATGTGTCAAGTGCTAAGGATCTGTCAGCCCCACAATAGCATAAATTCTTGAGTTAATAAAATATATCATCATTTATAAAAGCTACTAAAATTTAGCCAATCCAACAGTCCATTTTAAAAATTTTGTTTTGCCCATATTTGGAAAACAGAAGCAGTTGAGTCTCTTATTAAGGCCACAGTGGGTTCAAATGGTTAAGTGAATCAAATTGAACAGGGCATGCATGCAGACTGATTCTGCTCCAATAGCCCCTGAGGTATTGACTGGCCACGACATGGCACCAGAACTCTCATTTCATTGTGTCTCACTTACGGTCCCCACTGCTGGTCAATGTCTGCTCCTCTTTGCACGAGAACTGGGATCACTTCATGGTGCTTATTGATCACAGCCACAGTGACAACAGGTCGGTCTTCATTATCACTGCAGTTGGGATCTGCTCCCTGCAGCATATAGAAAAGAACAAGCCTGCTAAAAATCCCTTTACTTGGAAGCATCCAATTATTATTCTATTTAGTAACAAATATCCTTGATGTACCTAAACTGTTTTAAAGCCAAACAGAAGAGAATCAGGAACTCCAAGAACAACATATATTGGACAAAACTGCCATGTCATTCAGGCAATAAAACTTCTGTTACCCCACCAGGAGGGGCAGGCACTCTCAGATAACCTCATTTCTTTAGGAAACATGAAGGTAACATGGGGTCACAGACCAGGATTCTGTCCACCTTCATGCACATTATTTTGGCTCGTGTGCACTTTTCTGCCTATTTTCTTGCTATAAAAACTTGCAACAGATAACAATTCATGTAAAGCTTCTTACTAGTCATTTAACTCATTTCCAAATAGTTTTTAATTAAATGACACTGCAGTGATCTCAGTATTGAACAAAACTTCCACCTGAAACAGAGGCAGAATGCCAGGCTGAAATCCTCAGGGGCTTGTTCTTTTGCGGCACTTACATCATCAAGCAGCTGTTCAATCACAGAAACCCGTCCGTCCCCTGTTGGTCCGACTTCCTTCAGCAGGAGTCGGTTTTCAAGCTGCAGGATTACAGAATGTGGTCATCTCCACTGCTTCAAAATATTTTTACTGTTGAGTCCAATTTGACCAGGCTCAACCATCAAGGCAAATGTTTCCTCTCCAAGCTTAAGTTTTGAGTCCCAGGGACAGATGAGCATGAGAATGACTCTGTGTGTGTGTGTGTGTGTGTGTGTGTGTGTGTGTGTGTGTGTGTGTGTGTGGCAGGGGGTTTCTTCAACAGCCAGCAGCACAAATAAATACATCTAATATAAATTCTCTTGGTCTTTGAAAGCTGGTAGCTGGTCTTGGAGAAGAACCACACTCACATCGTTTTATATTAATAAGGACAGGGATACAATGAGAAACTGTACCAAACCCTAGAAACCCCACACTAATTTTATTATGAATATTTATAGGAAAAGCAACCAGATGAATCCTAAAATTTACTTTGCACGATTCAGAAAGTGTTCAAAGTCAGAGAACATGCTAACCTGAAGTGTGGGTGAACCAATAAAGTCAACCTCTTGCTTAAAAAAAAAACTCTCATCTATAATCAGAAATCTGAAGATTTTATTATCTTTTACATTTTCAAAATACAATGAAATTCATCTTTATATAATCTTTATATACAAAGGATTTCAAATGATGGTTACTGGAAGACTACAGGAAGCAGTCTGGAAAACAGGAGAAATTATTTTTAGAATGTTTCTGCCACTGGATCCCAGGGGTGACTGTGGGGTGGTACCAGGACCACCATTTCTGTTTATAGAATAAAATTAATTCCTACCCTTCCCTAGCTCCCGGGGAAGCCATGAGGATGGGGACACTGGCCAAGGCCTCTGAGCCTTTCAGAAGATATAAAGCTCACTTTGTGTCCTTAGGGTGAGAAGTTTGGAACAGGTGCTCTAATTAGTAAACCTGCCATCCTGGAGGGCACTTGTTTATACTTAATTCCATTACTCATGGAAAAATGTAGAAGAATGCATTAGAATGTCAGCTTCATGAGGTCTGACATCTCTATGTCTTTTGTTTATTTTCAACACCTAGAATTGCACCGAGTGTGTGTGTGCTCTAAAATAATCACTGAATGAGTGAACAGATGATATCGTTTCTGTTACTTATATTCTAAATGCAAATGAGAAAATAAAGGCACATAGCAATGAGGGATTCAGGTCACATACAGAATAAACTAGTAGAGTCTCTAAAAGGGTAAATTGTTATTAAGTTTATGGAACTCTATACTTATACTTATTGACAATATTTCAAACTAGGAGAAGGTGGAGAGTGCAAGGAATCCTGAGCAATAAAAGTTGAAACAATTCTCAGGTCTTCTTCCCAAATTTATTAGTGTTTCTGACACAAGATGAGGAGTAGAGTCCTTGCTTCCAGAGAAACCACAATGCAAGCCAGGTGGGTGGTATGTGCACCCCCGAGGAAGCCCTGAGGGCCTGGCTTAGCTAAAGCTGGAGGGAAGAAGTGACACTGTGCCTGTCTCCAGCAAAGGCCAGGAGACCCGGGCTCTGGGCTTGTTGCTAAGCACATCTGTCCTTACCACTGAAGCCAAAGGGCTGACTGAAAGGCAAGATGGTGGACAGAGCAAAGGCATGTGCTCTTTCTTTCTGCAAAGCTCCCATTTAAATTATTCATAATCTGTATTTAAAAAAACAAAACAAAACTCTACCAGCTGTGGGAAATTGAAAGGGTACTATCAGTGGATCAGAAATTCTGAGAGATCCCAGAGAATGAAAATATATGAAATCTGAATGACAGGGAAATCAAAGCAAAGAAAATCCAACTGGACACACCAGAGGTATGAGTATGTTCTCTCCAGGGAGACCTGCAGAAGCTCAAAGTTAATCAGCAAGGAAAGTAGAAATTGGGTGCAGGCTGAATTCATGAATATTGTGAATAGCTGAGATGGCTGTTGTCCTCACTCTCTCTGTTTCTGCCCTCTGCTTAAACAGTGATAACTATTTTCCAGAGAGTTCATGGTTTGCCTAACAAGGGCTTCCCCTGGGAGCACTGGGGCCCAAGAAGGGCAGTGCCCACAGGGAAGCATTTGGAAAGACAGCTCCATCTAGGAATGAAAATTGAGAGCACTTCATAGCACCACCCTCACCACCAGAGGAAAGGCCTTCTTACACTGGCAACTTAGGGGACCCAAGGCTTTCTCCTGCCTCCTGCTTATACACTTTTCCAGGGAAGTCTGCCCCAAGTGTGTGCATTCATCCACTCAGTGACCCCAGGCCTAAATACCTATGCTGGGCACCCATGCCAGGTACTTGTGATAATCAAACTAGCCCTTCATTTGTCAAGGTGACCTGACAACCAAGGATCACCACATTTGAGACAAATCAAAAACAAGAAAGAGAAAGATGGACACACAAAATTGACCACAGAGGAAAGAGAGGTGCTTCAGCAAACTGACGAGAACTGTAAGATAATTCTAATTAATAATCTTGAGATATTTAAAAGGATTCTAAAAAAAAAATACAGTTTTTTTTTAAAGAAAGAAAAAATATTCTTAAATATTATAAAAATCTTACAGGAAAACATTACATAGGATGAAGAAGACAGCTGAAAGGGCCAACGGATATACATACTGTAAGCTGCTCTTTCTTTTCTTGAAATGTTTTGGTCTCGAAATTCTTCATTCTCTTGACTTTTTCAGTGGCATCTGAGGCCCCCTGGCTGTAGTCACTCACTGGAATGACAGAGTCGAGGACCAAAATAATGCCTTTCTTTCTTTCCCCACATGAAAAGAGCTAGAGTTGACTTCCACGCCCCTCCAGAGGTCAAAAGGATAAAACAACTTTTGTAGAAATGTCTATTTGATTGAACCTGGCAGGAAGGACTCCTGGAGCCATTCCTCTCAGTCCAGGACCAAAAGATGGGCGGGAAGGAGGAGAATAGAAGTGACTACAGTTTTTAGGCCCAAAAGAGCACTCCCCACCTCAATTTATCTCCCCAAGCCTGTGAAAGACTTTAAAAGTCTCAGCCCAGCCTTTAGAGAAGCTAGATCTTGAAGGATGTGTGGTTGGGCAAATGTTAAGCAATTCTGCCCTCCTTGCCAAATCAGTGTGTTCCTGGTCAATGGCTTTAAAATCAGTGGAAGAGTACAACTCACCCAAGCTGGACCTGCTGCCAAACGGCCCAGTACCACCCTCGGTGACACTGCTCAGCAAGTGGTCACTGAAATTCACTGCTTTGTTGAGGTAAAGGTTCTGGCCAATGAAAACAATTAAATCACCATAAATGATGAGGCTGCTATGTTACAACAGAAAGAAAGCTCTCCCAACCTGCTCCTCATTTTGTTAATGATGGCTCCGTCCTCAAATACAGCCAACTCTAAAACTCAGACATCTTTCCCATGATTCCTTCACCTCATCACGAAGTTCTATCCATTTTGTCTCTTAAACAGCTCCTCAGTCTGGCCCCTCCTCTCAGTCACTACAGCCACAGTCCCTCTTTGCACAATGGGATCATTACAACATCCTCCCAACAGGTTCCCACCAGCCCAGCTTCCATGTAACTGCCCTACTCACTTCTACACAATTTTTAAGTAACTGTGTCATTCACCTACTTAAGACCTTTATGTGTCTTGGAATTCAGGTAGCATAATGGGGAGGCTCAAGCTGCAGAGTTTGAATCCTGGTTCTGTCACTTACTAGATTAGGGACCTTGGAAGAGGCAAATAATTTAACTTTTCTGAGCCTCAGTTTACTCAACTATAAATTGGAAATATTATGACCTACCTCAAAAGGATGTTGTGAAAGTAAAATAATGTAAAACAGATGTTTATGAAATGAAGATAGATGATACATAGGCCAGACCTGGATTCCTATATCTACATGACATCCTGCCCTGTTCTCATATGGCTGCTTGTTCCTGCCATAGAAAACCACCTGCTACTTCCTGAACACTAGAACACACAGGCTAAGAGAAAACATAGAGTAAACCTGGAGATAATTACTCACATTGTAGATGCTATTGGTGCCCACCCAGTTCTCCAGTTCCCCATCCCAGCTGTTGTATTGGCTACTAATAGCTCACAGCTGACCACCTTCTCCAGCCAACTGCCCTCAGTTGGTGGATGCTGCCTTGCCCTAGAGGTTATGCCCCTCCCCTCTATGCCTTAGCTGGGGACAACTGTGTGGTGTCGTTCACACTCCAGAGCTCCTCATGGATCAGGCTAAATAAAGCTGGACATTATTTGCAACCACCTGCTCACTTGTCTCCTCCCCTGCCTTTTCTAGTGTCCCTCAAGCCCCTTCTGCTGAAGTCCCTGACACAATCTCTGCTCTAGCCACACAACCCAAAACATAGCATTTAGGGCTTTACTTATTTTAAAGCACTTTCATGTGAATGATTCCATTAGATACACACTGCCTTAGATTTAGCCATGGTCCTGTAGCTATCCTAATTTTAAGATATTAGCACCCTGCTGGGCACATGGGCCAGGGCCTAATAAATGCTAGTTCTCCTCCTTTGCCTTCTTTACCCATCTTCTCAATGCACTGATTATTCTTTTGTACATTTTGACTTGTGCAATGACCTTAAATCTGCCATATCAATCAATGGTTGTTACACAGTTATAGACTGTGATAATAGCCCAGTCACCATAAAGAGGGCAGATCAAGGGAGACATAGCCATAAAGTTTGGTTTCTTTTTTATAGGCAAATAGGTCATAGTATATATCAGCAAACATTTTTGTCAGTATTTCCCCAAATAAGTTGTATCACAGACCTGTCATCAGATGTCAGTGAGTATAAATAAGCATGAGAACTGCAAGACCAATCAGGTGGGTGATAATTTCCGTTTTTACTGTATCAGTATATGCCTAAAGCTCCCTGAGGCTTACCTAAGTTATTTATCTAATTCTATGAAATAGCTGGCCTATAGTCAAGTTTCATAATATTTGAAACTTTTCTCTTTTACAGATATCAGGGAAACATTTAATTGTAAGCCACAATTTACTAGTTCAGCCAATTCTCTAATGAATAATTTCTGAAGGTTTCACTTACCTTGTGTGAGACTTGAATATAATTCAGCCTGATGCTAACTTCATAGCCATCTTCATGGACAGTAGCAGAGATAAGCTTTTAAAAAAGAATTAGAGAGAATTCAAAACTGTGGGTATGGAACTCAGTGCCCTGAGCAACAGCAAAGAAATTCTGAGATGTCAAACCATAAATTTTATCAAATATTTAATTAACACAAACGAAAGCAGAAAAAGAGAAACAGAGAGATAAAAACTAGATCAAACAGAACACAACCAGCAAATTAGAACACAAATCAGAAATATCTATAATTTCATTAATTATAAATGTAATTAAAGAGCAGAGACTGCCAGAATGGGAAAAAAGCAAGACACAAATTTATACTCTCTTAAAAAACACTAACTTTAATCAAGCCACATGTCTGGATGTTATCACCTGAGAAAAGGTGGCCTGGGGGCCAGGCCTTGGCAATCAAGGGCCAACTATGACAGTTGAGCAGCTTTTTCTATAACCATAAGGAAGGACTTAGATCAAACTAGGGATCAGCAAATCCTTTAAGGATCATATAGTAAATGTTTTAGCTTTTGTGGGCCAAGGAGTCTATCTCATGAATACTGAACATTGCCTTTGGAGCACAAAAGCAGCTACAGAAAATGTAAATGAATAAGTATAGCTATGATCCAATATTATTTACAAAACTGGGTGGCAGTCCAGATTTGCTCCATAGGCCATTTGCCCCACAGGCCATCCAGATTCCTGGATTAGGCCAAAAAATTAATAAACCACCAAGACAGATTATCAAAAAAACTAAGCAATACTTGACACTGAAATAATGTCAATGTTGGCCTATTTAGTGGCAGAAGAGTGGTACAGGCTGGGTTTTAAAGGTTCCTTTCTAGTCCAATGACAGAGGAACAGGTCTTCTCACAGAGGTGTCTCTTTCTAATGGCAGAGAAAGGACATGGGGCTTGGAATCTGATAGACCTACTTCAAATCCTGAATCCTCTGAGACCCAGCAGTATAGTACTAGGCAGGTCACCAAACCTCTCTGGGCCAATTCTCCTGGTGTCAAACGAGGTTCATTCTACTGCAGTGTAAAATAAACCCAAACTCAGTTTCATTAAACAACCTTCATTTTATCATGTTCAGAGATTCCAGTGGGGCGCAGCGGGGATGGCTTGTCCTGTTCCACATGGCTCAGGCCTCAGCTGGGAAGACAAATGACTAGAGATGACTTAATTTGGGGACTGGAATGACCTAAAGTCTCATCAGTCATCTGCCTCACTGCTGAACCAGATGACTCAAGAACTGGGTTCATCTGGAGCTGCAGACAAGTACAACAACATGTGACCACTCTATGTGGCTTGGGCTTCTCACAGCAGGACAGATAAGCTCCAGGAATGAGTATTGGGAGTGAACATGCCAAGCAAGATGAAGTCACTTGCCCACACGACCATACTTTGGGAGTCCCATAGCATCATTTTTAACATACTCTGTTAGTCCAAAGTCACAAGCCCACCCAGATTCAAGGTGAGGAGACACAGACTCCATCCTTTAAAGAGAAGACTGTTAAAGAACCTGTGGCCATGTTTTAAAAACTGCCACAATAATAATACTCCAACCTTGCAGTTTTGTTTTGATTAGAGATGAACACAATGCAGATATTGACTGCACTGTTAAACAGTTAAATCTTATTATTACTTTTGGTGTTAATACAGCATAGGATTTAGGTGTACAATATGACTACATTAAACTATTCTCGGTCTTTTAGCTCTGACCATCAGAATTTCCATAGCATGTGACATCTAAAAGCATGAGATGTTCACAATTTACTCTCTTAGGTCAGGTGTCCAGGAGCAGAACCTGAGACAAGGCTCATGTGCAAGTGATTTATTAAAGCAGTGCCTGAAGGGGAAGACAGTAAGGAAGTGTGAAAAACAGGACAAGAAAGGAAAGGAAGCCAAGCCCAGTGCCATTTCTGGTGAAGCCCATTTGGGTTAACTTCAGCCTGACCTCATGGAATGCCGTGGAGTAGGAGTTCCATTCAAAGTCCACTAACCTTTCCCATCCTGGGTTCAGCAATCAAGGCCCGGAATTCAGGGTTATTCTGAGTATAAGATCTAAGGTGAGCAGAGATGTGATCCAACTGTTTTCTCCAGTATCCTAAAGAAGAAGAGAAAATCATCTACACGAATAATACTGAAGCTAAGAAAGAAAATGCACGTGTGGATCATGAGTTCTCAGAGAAGCTGTGATAGTTTTTACTTACTCAACCTCAGTTATGTACTAGAATATCTCACTTTTGTTTCTAGCTTCTTTTTTATACATAATTAATCCTAGGATATTCTAGAATCTCAAAAGAAATATTTTGATTGCTGCACATGGGGTCTTTTTCTCTTATTCTTTTAAAATTCTTTGAAAACTAACCATATTGAGATATAACATTAATAAAACACACAAGTGTATGTATTACAACCAATATGTAGAACATTTTCGTCACTCCTAAAAGTTCCCTTGTGCCTCTTTCCAGTCTACATAGGGTGTTAAAACACACTTGAATTAGTTGCTACCATTTAAAACTTGGGAGATTTCACATGAGTCTAGCTTTCTGGTTTCTCATGTGCAGGTGGCAGATGCCTGAGGCAGAGGTCAGCTGCCCACTTTGGACGGGCACAGGCCTCCAGCAGGCCAAACCTGTAGACCCAGCTGTCTTCCTTTACTTCCTGGTTCTGCCCTGTTGGTACTCGAGTCTGTAAGCCTGCATTGGATCCTGCCAATAAGGACACTAAAATGAGAGCAATCAGGTGGCTTCTGCAAGGTCACCTAGCGTGATTTCCTGGAAAGAACAAATGATTTGGAGATTATACAAGCCTGCGTTTAAATCCTAAACTTGAGCCAGACACTTAAATCTCATTAAGCTTTACTTTCCTTACCTATAAAATGGGGCTAAATACCTTTTACCTCATATGTCATTGTGACATTAAATAAAAGAACTTAAGTGTCTTAGTTTGGGTGCCCCTGACAGCAAAGCCTGGGAACAGGTAGTTTCATATGAAGGTGACCCTGAGAAACACAAGTGCTGGAGTAGTGTGAAAACCCCAGCATTTCTGAGTCGCACCAGCCCATGGACAGGAAGTTTTCTGCTACTCTGGAGAAAGTCTGAGGCAGCAAAGAGATGTTGTGGCATGTTTGTATGTGAAGGATACTAGCAATGATGCATGACTACCACCTCTGCACTGAAATTGGGTGGGCTGAGAGGATCTGGTATGGTGCATAACAAAAGTCCACTATAAGTAACTGAGATATCACTACAGATAATCCTGGACCTAGCACAGTTTCATGCAAAGTATTCCATCCCTCAAATACATATTGAGCACCTACTATGTGCCATGCACTATGCTAAGGCTGGTATATAGGAGTGAAAAAAGTTCTTGCCCTCAAGTAACTTTCATTACAGAAGACACAGAGAATACACAAATAAATACACATGCAGGAATATGTTAAACACGAAGTTCTGTCTGAGCATCTATAATACAATAGATGTACAATTCCAAGATCAAATCTCAACTCTCAACATTGAGAGAGGACTTTGTGAAAAGAATAGGTTGGAAGAGGGAGTCCTTTGGAAATAGTATTGCAAGACCATGAGCTCTCCTGTGGGGAGTGGGGTCTGTTCCCTTCCAGTTCAGGCTAAAAGAGGGGGTGCTACGGGACTGCCTTCTGCTATAGGAAACTGAGGATCTAGTTCTATTATCTATAGCTGCCAAGCAAAACACCCCAGAACTTAGTAGTTTAAAACATCAACTACTTTATTGCTCACATGTCTATGGGTCAAGAATGTGGTCAGTGCTTGGCAGGTATGGCTCATCTCTGCTCCACTTGGTGTCAACTGAGCCATCTCAACTGGGACTGGAGAATCCAAGATTATCTCAGCCACATGGCTAAAGCCTCAGCTAGGATGGGACAAACTGCTGGAGGCTGGCTGGGTTGGCTGACCCTCTTTCTTCATGATTGCTGTCTGCACCTGCTCAAATGCCTGGTATCTTTGTGCTGGTTGTTATCTGGGTCATCTCTGTGTTCCTCCATGTGGCATGTGTCCTTCAGTAATCTATCTTGAACTTCTTTACATAGCACTGTCTTCCTAGAGAGTAAGAGGACACTTCCAGACCTCTTAAGGCCTAAGCCCAGAACTGTGATGGTGTTTCTTCTATGACTTTTTATTGGTTAAAGTAAGTCACAAGACCAGTCCAGATTCTTAAAGAAGGGAAACAGCTTCTTCCTCTTGCGGAGAGGAGTCTCATGTGCATACAGGGATAGGAGGAATCATTCTGGCCATCTCTGCAGACAATCTACCATAGGACTGATATCACATTCATGCCCAGAAGAGCTTAATCAGTCTGTGGACTGAGTTCTGGTTTCCAGTTGAGAAATCCAGGGGCAAGAGAAGAGCTGAGAATGATCAACTTCCAGTACAGCAGCCTGAGCTCAGTAGACCAACTCCCCAGAGAAACTATAGTACACTGAGATTACTGGAGTGCAGATCACCTCCATCCTGGCTTATTTGTAAAGCAAAAGTCCCATTCTATAAAATTCAATTCAAAAAGACCAGAGCCAACAGCTTCACCACTCTCTACTTAGTGCCCAGGCTCTGAAGCAGGAGTCATTGTCATTGTCCCCATGAGAGCTATTTTTTTTTAATTAAGGCAAAATAAAGACATTACCAGAAAAATAAAAACTGAGAGAAATCATTGCTAGCACACCTACCTTAAAAGAAATACTAAAGAAAAATTTTCAGGCTGAAAGCAAATGACTCTGGACAGTAATGTGAACACACACACACACACACACACACACACACACACACACACACCCTCGAAAAAACCAGAGTACTGGTAAAGGTAAGTATGTAATTATAAAAGACTTTACAAATACATATTTCTTTTTCATTTCTTCTATAAACAAATTTTTAAAAAACTGTTTAAAATAATATGTATATAATTGTAATATTTGGCCTCTAACATATATAAATGTAATTTATTGGCCAATCACAGCACAAAGGAGGTGGCTGAAAGAAAAGCTATACTGGGTTAAGGGAATAACTCCAGAGGGTAAGTTGAATCCACAGGAATAAATTAAGAGAATTAGAAATGGGGAATAAAAGAAAGCTAATATAACAAAAGCCATAAATATATGATAGTTTTTATTTCTTTCATTCTCTTTAAAAGACATAAGTTATATAGTAATAAATATAAGAGTGTTTTGTGGAAAGGTTGTAACATAATATACTAAGTATGTATAAATAATACCACAAAAATCAGGAAGAGGAAATAGAATTATATAGGAGTAGCACTTCTATATCTCAGTGGAATTAAGTTACTATAAATCTGAAGCATATTCTGATAAGATGTATAAAGTAAGACCTAGAGCAGCCACTAAGGTAATAACTAAAATATATATAGGCAAAATCATTGAAGAAATTAAAATATTACATTAAAAAACATGTAAAACAAAAGAAAGTAAAGGGGGAATAAAGGAAGAAAAGATACTTGGAAACATTTGGAAAACAAAAAGCAAAATAGAAAACATAAATCCAGCTTTATCAATAATAATATTAAATGTGAATGGATTAAACAACCCAATCAAACAACAGATACTGTCAAACCAAATTTAAATCAAGATCCAACTATATACTATTTATGGAAGATATTCTTTAGCTTAAAAGATACAATTAGACTGAAAGTTAAAAGATGGAAAAAGATATATCATGCAAACAGCAACCATAAGAAAGCTGAAATGGCTGTAGTAATACCAGACAAAATAGATTTTAAGACCAAATAAAATATTACTGATAAAAAGAGGGTTATTTAAAATGATGAAAGGGTCAGGAAGGTATAACAATTATAAACATATATGCAAGCACCTCACAACAGATAACCAAAATATATGAAGCAAAAACTAATGGAAATGAGAAAAATAGACAATTTAATCATAATAGCTGGCCACGTTAATACACCATTTTCAAAATGGATAGAAATATTAAGCACAAGATCAACAAGAAATAAAACATCTATAAAACATTCATCCCAAAACAGCAGAATAAATATTCTCCTCAAGTGCACAAGAAACATATCAAGTCTCAATTAATTTAAAAGGATTGAAATCATACAAAGTATGTTCCTGCTCACAATATAATAAAACTAGTAATCGACAACAATTAAAAATTTGGGGAAAACAAAAATATTTGGAAATTAACACTGTTAAAAGAAAATGAAAATATAACATATCAAAACTTATAGGATACAGAGAAAGCATGCTCACAGGGAAATTTAGAGTTGTAAATGCCAACATTAGAAAAAGAAGAAAGATCTCAAATCAAGACCTGAAATTTTGACCTTCAGAAAATAGAAAAAGAAGGGCTAACTCAACCTAAAGCAAGAAAAATGAAGGAAATAATGAAGATTAGAGTGGAAATTAACAAAATACAGACTAGAAAAACAATAGAGAAAATCAACAAAACCAAATGTTTACTTTTTGAAAAGTTCAATAAAATCAATAAATCTTTATCTGGACTGACCAAGAAAAATAGACATGATTCAAATTACTAGAATCAGAAAAAAATAGGAGATATTACCACCAACCTTATTGAGAAAAGATTATGAAGAAATACTACAAACGATTGTATACTAATAAATTATATTACTCAGATGAAATAGACAAATACATAAAGTACAAAACTGATTAGACAAAAAATAGAAACTCTAAAGAGATGGCTCTTTTGTCTTCACTGCCAACATATCATCCAGACTGAGGAAGACCTGGTAACTTCAGGGCCACATAACCTATGCCCACAGCCACGTCGGCAAGCACTGGAAGTGCACAGGAAGCCAAAGTAATGCTGGTGGCACGCATCACCACAATATCAACTTCAACAAATAATACTCAAATTAGTTTGGGAAAGTTAGTATGAAGTATTACCACTTAAAGAGGAACCAGAGCTTCTGCCCATCTGTCAACCTTGATAAACTTGGACCTTGGTCAATAAGCAGACATGAGTAAATGCTGCCAAATACAAGAACGGAGCTGCTCCTATCATTGATGAAGTATGATCAGGCTACTACAAAGTTCTGGGGAAGGAAAATCTCCCAAAGCAGCCTGTCATCATGAAGGTCAAATTCTTCAACAGACGAGCTGAAGAGAAGATTAAGGGTGTTGCGGGGGGACTGTGTCCTGGTAGCTTGAAATCACATGGAGTAAAAGTTCATTAAATGCTCACAAGTGAAAAAAAAAAAAAGGAAAGAGATTGCATTAGTAATCAGAATTACCCATTAGACAAAGTTCAGACCCAGATGAATTCTATCAAATATTTAAGGAAGTGTTAATATCAATTCTTCGTAAGCACTTTCAAAAAAATAAATAAATAAAAGAGAAGAGAAGACTATAGGCCAATATTATATTGATACTAAAACCCGACAAAGACATCACAAAACAAGAAAACTGAAGACCAATACCTCCTATGAATATAAACACAAAAATCTTCAACAAAATACTAGCAAACTAGACCCCAAAACTGATTAAAAGAGCCGTGTACCAAAACCAAGTAGGATTTATCCCTGGAACAAAAGGTTGGTTTACCATATGAAAGTCAATTAATGGAAATCAATTAATGATCATCTAAATAGATGCAGACAAAGCATCTCACAAAAACCCTTTCATGATTAAAAAAAATACTCAAAAATTAGAAATAGAAGGAGATTTCCTTCATCAGAGAAAGGGTGTCTATGAAAAACACAGCTAACATCATACTAATGGTTAAAGACTGGGTGTTTTCCCCTAATATCAGGAACAAGAAAAGGATTCCTGCTCTTACCACTTCTATGTAAGGTTGTACTGGAGATTCTAACTAGGATAATCAGGTAAGAAAATGAAATAAAAGGCATCCATATAAGAAAGTAAGTAGAACTACATTCACAGATGACATGTTTTGTACATAGAAAATCCTAGGGAGTCTATTAAGGAACAATTTGAACTAATAACTTTGTTCCAGAAAGTAGTAGAATACAAATTAATATGCAAAATAAACTTGCAATGACTTGCAATGAACAATCCAAAAATAAAATTGGGAAAATGCTTATATTGACAATAGCATCAAAAACAACAAAATACTAAGCAATAAAGTTAACAAAAGATGTACAAAACTTATTCTACAACCTACAAAACACTATTAAAGGAAATTAAAGAAGATTTAAATAATTGAAAATATATCCCATGTTCATGAACTGAAAAACTTAAACTATTAATATGGTAATACTCACTATATTGATCTATAGATGCTATGCAATTCCAATCAGAATTCCAGCTGGCTTCTTTATGAAAACTAGAAAGCTGATCCTAAAATTCATATAGAAATTTGAGGACCCAGAATAGTCAAAACAATCTTGAAAAAGAAGAATAAAGTCAGAGGACTCACACTTCTCAATTTCAAAACCCACTAAAAAGTAATAGCAAACAAAACAGCATGGCTCTGGCATAGAAATAGATATATAGATCAGCACAATTAAATTGAATGTAAAGAAATAAACCCAATGTATCTGTGGCCAACTGATTTTTGACAAGGGTGCCAAGACCATTAACACAGATAAAATCATCTCTCCAACAAATGGTACTCGGACAACTGGATAGCTGCCTGCAAAATAATGTTGTTGCACACCATTTACAAAAACTAATTCAAAATAGACCCGAGACCTAAATATAAAAGCTAAAACTATAAAAACCTTAGAAGAAAGATAGGGATAAATATTTATGACCTAGATTTGGCAATAGGTTCTTAGACATGACACCAAAAACCTAAGCAACAACAACAAAAAAATAGATATAATTTGACTTAATCAAAATTTCAAACTTTTGTGCTCCATAGGATACTATCAAAGCGAAAAGACAACCTACAGAAAGGTAGAAAATGTTTGCAAATTATGTATCTGATAATAGTCTAATATCCAGAATATATATTAAAAAAAGCTCTTATATCTCAACACAAAAAGATAACCAAACTTAAAAACAAACACAGGATCTGAATAGACATTTCTCTAAAGAAAATATACAAACGGTCAACGAGCACATAAAAAGATGTTTAATATCATTAGTCATCAGGAATATACTAATTAAAACCATAATAAAACACCAGTTCACACCTACTAGGATGGCTATGATGAAAAAAAAATGCTGGCAAAGATGTGAAGAAATCAGAACCCTCATACACTGTAGGTCAGAATGTAAAATAGTATAGTCACCTCGGAAAACACTCTGGAAGTCCCACAAAAGTTAGACATAATGTTACTATTTGACCCATGTGTACATTGTTTGACCCATAGTGCAACTGCAATATTTGTGTACCCAAGAGAAATGAAAACACATAGCCACAGAAAAAACATATACATGAATGTTCACAGCAGTATCATTCATAATAACCAAAAGGTGAACAAAACTCAAATGTCCATCAACTGATAAATGAATCAATAAAATGTCATAAATCTTTACAATAGAATATTATTCAGCTATAAAAAAAGTACTAAAACATGATGAATGTTCAAACATTATACTAAATGAAAGAAATCAGTCACAAAAGACAATATGTTTTGTGCTTCCATTTACATGAAATGTCCAAAACAGTTAAATTCATAAAGACAGAAAATAAATTCAGTTGCCAAGCAGTTGGGAGAAAAAACATGGGAGTGACTGCTTACAGAGAATGGATTTTACTTTTCAGGTGATAAAAATGTTCTGGTATAGAGCATGGTAATGGCTGAATAATATATTGCTGATGTTCAAAATACTGCTAAACTGTATGTTTTCAAAATGGTAAAAATGGTGAATTGTTATGTGAATTTACCACACTAAAAAAAAGATAATAGCAGATAACAATAACAATACAGACTAACATTTCTGCCAAAATAGCAGAAATCCAGATGTGCTTTATGATTTTCAAACTAGAAAATGCGGCTTTGAGTCAAAATATCAGAGTAATAAAAGTTTAAGGAAGAGCTAGTATTTATACAAATGAAAATTACTTGAAAAAATAAAAATAAAATAACTTATTTCTTATATATAAAAATAAATGTAAAGGAAAAAAAGTGAAATTTTCTTTCAAAGAATGAGTTCCCTCCTGACAAGAAAGCATATCTTTCACCTCACCTCTTCCTGGGCTGATGGCTGTGAGGAAAGGTTTATGGTCACTCATTTTCTTTTGCCTCTGCTTTAGAGAAGTTATTTCCAGTTCCTTTTTTGCTAGTAGCTTGCCAGATGGGTAAAAGAGACCTGTGGTCTGTGTACCTACATCCTTCGTAGTCCCAGCATCAGATTTGAGCACAGAAACATTTAGGGACTGCCAGGCAGATCGGGGCTACAAATGAGGCAAAAACATAAAATATTAGAAATAATTTAATTAATTCTTCATATTACTCACCAAAAAACACAATTGTAATCATAAGTAAAAGTATCCAAAAAACTGTACTTTTAACTAAAAAGGGCTTTTCGGCTCTTGCCTCCTCTACTTTGCTTCTGTCTTAGCAACTCCCAGACCCATCCCCTTGGCCATTTACTGTCTCAAACTCAGCAGATCAGCTGTTGTTCTCTGTCACGAGGCTGGGAAGATATCTATCCTCTCAGTTCTACAATCCAAAAAAAGCATAGACACTACTACCCATCCACACCCAACTACTGAGTACCAACATTTTCTGTGAAATGCTCTACTGCATCTGGACCTGAGGACCTAAGGGGACTACTATGCAAGGCTGTGGAAGTTGTGTGCTGCATGAAAGCATTGCACCTAAAGGAATACCATTCACCTGGTGGACATGTTATACATGCATGTTCATTAGGATAATTTTTCTAGTAGATGGGATAAAATGTCTTTCTATCAAAATTAGTGTATTGTAATCAATTTCCAATAGATGGCATTCAAGTGTCTTGAGGAAAAAACACATTTTTACAAAGTTGCCATGTAGATTACTGGCAGTCCCAGGACCTATAACCCAATCTGAACTCAAAGTTACTGAGTGTATGTCCATTCTTTCCAATAATTATCATTCTTCAAAATTCTTCTAATGAAGAGAGAAAAAGAAGTCTGAAAAAGTATTTATTTAGCTTAGAGAAACTACTCATAAAGGCCAACACAAAGCTGGTGAGTGATTAAATCCTTTTGAAAATAATCATGAGAGATTGTCCATTGTGATGAATGGCAAAAGCAATTTTATGTACTTGATGAACATTTTCTAAAATATAAAAGAGCTGGGAGAAAGTTCTTGGTGTTCTACATAAGAAATTCAAGAGAGGAAAAGTACTTTCTCTTCCATGTATTTTAAACACACTTCTCCCTGGTAACATTATATCTATGGTCTTGCAAATACAATTAGAACTCAATCTATTACAGATAAATGCATAGATATTTGATTTCTGAAGGAATCACTTGAGTGTCTAAAACCTAAATTAATTTATTTTATTTACACATCTAGTTAGAAGGCCATGGAAAAGGTCTAAGTGTTTCAGCTCTTTCCCTGTGTGGATTCATAGGGTAGAGTATACAAATTCAGTTACAACCTCCTTTCAGGTACCAGTTCTTAGTATAGTCGAAGCCTCACCTCAGCAAAAAGACCAGGTTCTCCAGTAGCTAGAGCTAGTCTGTTGTCCACACAAAGTGTTGCTGAGGAGTTCATGTAAAGACCACAGGAGCCACAGAATCGGGCAGATGGGTGATTGCTGGCCCCACATTTAGGGCAAACAGAGTAACAAGCAGGAATGCCAGGCTAGGGGACAGAAAACATTTTTATATTTTCATGAATATTAGAGTTATAATTTTCCTATATAAATTATTACCACACCATATGATCGCCAGCCATCAAAATAACACATGCCCATACTCTCTGACTCTGCAATTCTACCTTCTAGAATATCTCACAGGTAGACAAGTACACAAAAAAAGTATGTTCATGACTATTCTCTGCAGGACTGTGGTTTAGAGAAAGTAACTGGAAACAACCTAAATTTCCAGCAATAGGGAATGGCCTAAATATATCATGATACATATAGACAGTGGAATATTACGAAGCCACTGAAAAAATGAGGAGGTTACTAACAAGATACATCGCTAAGTGAAAAGAACTGGATCAGTGCTGATATTAAACTACCAGTTTACTTATTAATGCATTGAATAGCTAAAAGAATACCTCAGATACTGGATAATGATGATTGCTTCTGGGGAGGGGAGCTGTGGGACTGGGATGAGAAGAAAGACTAATCTTTCATACTAAACCTTTTATATTATTTACATGCAACACTTATTCAAATAGATAATTTTGAGTGTTTTATAAAAAAGGTAGGCAGACCATTCATAAAAGAATAAATACCAATAATCAACAAAGAAATGGAAAAGTTTAACTTTAAATAAGTGCAAATCAAGACAGCAATGAGAGACCTTTCTCAATTTAAGAGATTTAATTAATTCAGTTTCTAGACTCTTAGGTAAATAGGTGCTAGCACTCAAATCTCAACAGGTGATTTCTGCTGTGGAAGAGGAGGAGCCTGGCTCTCTCTAAAGTGGTGGTGAGATGCTCAGCATAAAGAGGCTGCTTTTAAATACCCACCATGGCTCCACACATGTCACAGAAGCAAGCTCCCTGGTGATCCCAGCAACCACATTTGGAGCAGGAAATGGTCTCCCCTTTCTGAGTGGGCCCAGGAGGAGCTTTATTTCCACTGCACATGGACTGGTGAACACAACAGCATTTACAGGCAGATCAATACCTTATTCTCCAATCCCCCTCCCAATCCAGAAAAGAAAAAAGCCCCAAATCATCATAAGCCTTGGAAATAAGGAATTCCTGCCCCAAAGAAGAAAACTATTATGATCTTCACTAATTAATAAACGACTACAAAGAGCACACATTCCTTTACAGAAAGTTGATGAAACTGGTGCCTTAAACATCTTGATATTCCTCAGTATCCTTAATACCAAAAATAGCAAGCCTACTGTTGACTTACTATAACAATATTAATAAAGACTATAAGGAGAGCTGAGCTACCTAAGGTGTTATGACTGAGGTTCATCTTCTGTGCTCTGGGGCTCTGAATTCCACATGGAACTGTGAATTTATTTTCCACTCCCAACACATGAAAAGAATTATTTTATTTTGAGAAGGAGATAGAATTGTTTTGTGAGAATTTCTGATACTTTGTTTGGTAAACTTGGATTAGAACCTTTGTTTCTGCTATTGCCTAGTAAGAGATTTTCTCATCAAATGAATGGGATGATAGTATTCATCATTGCTATACGATCACCTACTATGAGCAGGCACCATTCTGAGCACTATCCCGTACCCTCACATTAAACCATATAATAAACTGGTAAGGTGGGTGTAAATCATCTGTTTCACAGAGAGGGAAAATGAGGCACAGAGAGGGTAAGATGCAAAATTTGAACTCAGGCTATGATTTTATCCATGATTCCATGCATCCTCTTCAATACAACAGTTTTCTCACAGGTCTGTAATGGGATTTCAGATAGCTAATAGCAATTAAGTACATAGGAATGCTAAGCACAGGGTCAAGCTCCATGTCAGCTTCTGCCCCTTCTCATCTTGTTTTCTACCAGATCCTGATTTCTTTGAGGAAAAGGACTATCATTTCACTTTATTTTCCCACTAGCACAGTACCTGGTACCTTGGCACATGGGAGTCATTCAAGTAGTTACTGACTGACTGACTGAATGAATGAATGAATAATTGATTCAGCTGATAATTAAATATATGTACTATCATACAGTCCATGTTTAATACTAAGAATACTCAACTAGGGAAAATGTTTTATAGGAACAATTTTTCCTTAAAGACCAATATTTTAGTTACCTTTCTTTGCCCAGCTGTATCCTGCTTTACTTCAGGTACCCTTCTGTTATCCTAGAACAGATATCTCTCCAGAAAGAGGCCACATCAGCCCACAACACCCACAGAGACTGAAAAGGAAGAT
The DNA here is from genome assembly GCA_004027375.1 of Macroglossus sobrinus. Lineage (NCBI taxonomy): Eukaryota > Metazoa > Chordata > Mammalia > Chiroptera > Pteropodidae > Macroglossus > Macroglossus sobrinus. Next base: position 34,458 of record PVKZ01001667.1, on the reverse strand, counting down.
CTTTGTGTATACTTACCCTTTCCCCATTTCTGTGCAACTAAGGGTGACTCCTGGGGATAGAAACCCCTTGCACAGTTTTGCTTCAACTTAAATTTCAATTTATCCTACTGTAAAAACAGAGTTTTGATAAAACTTGCTAACCTGGGTTTCTAAATAGAAATAGAAATAGAAATAGAAATGCACCTACTGTTTAAGTGGATTTTTAAATATAACATTGCTTTAAAGAAAGAACAGTAATCTTCTCTATTCATATTACTGCTGCTAAACAGAAAAGACATAAAGCTTCAGATTGAAAATGCATTGTTACCTCAATGGCACTTCAATGATAAATACTCTCATTGTGACATCTAAACTCTAATATACCATTCAGATAAAAATACAATTTTGAAAACAAATTTAATTTTGTAATTGTTTCTGAAATTGTTTTGTTGATAGTTGAGACCCAGAACAACTACATAACTGACAATTAATAAAATCAATTTAAGTCATTTTACTATTTATATAAGAAGCCTAAAATGTCTGAGAAAATGATCTTTTGCTTGTCAATTTACTTAAATCTATCAGGAAGAGCACTCCAAGAATTCTTGAGTTCACAGTTTTCTTTTTTTATGATTTCCCAATCTCACTATTTTTTCTCCTTAATGCCTTGGAAAATTATAAAGTCTGAAGCTAGGTTAAGTCAGAGAGATAAACAATTAACAACCAACAAAAGACTATCCTAGAATTGCAATAAATTTGATTTGGGAATAGATGGGTTTTCTTATTAAATTTGCAAGATCATTAGCATATTTTTAATCTCAGTTCTGAAAAAGAAGACTAAAGTAATATTTGTGTAATATTTGGCTACTGCAGAGGTAGGGAACTACCCCAAGAGGGGGTTCCCAAATTCTGTGTACTCACATCTCTTATCGACCCATGACAATACATGCACAGAACACTCAAAGCAGCTCAGCCAAAGATGAGATATCTGAACAGAGACCAGACTTCCTGCTACTTTCCCTCCCACCAAAAAAAAAAAAAAAAAACATTTTCTTGTTTTCTTGGTATCTTGAGGAATTTTAGATTGTATCTGGCATTATAAATGTTAAATTGTGGTTCTTCTGGGTTGTAACTATTCTCTGATGAGTGCTGGGTTTCTGTGTTTGTTGCTTTGTTTGTTTTATTTTGTTTTGATTTAGCAGTCAATAATACACATGATTAATTTTGGGAATGCACTGTCTAGAATTGAAATGAAATGAAATGATATTGAAATGAATTGAGTCCAACCTGGAGATGACTCAGATGTTGAAATTAGCAACCAGAATTTTAAGGCATATATTCTTCCCATTATGAATAAAAAGAAGAAGTCTCAGGTGAGAAGTAGAAACAATAAAAAGAAAAACACAAAAAAAATAAAATATTTGCAATAAAATATTTACTGGATGCACTGAATGGTAAAAGGAGATGAAAAGGGGAGTGAACTTGAAGATAGAGCAATATAAATTATACAATATAAAGAGGAAAAAAATTTTAATGAACAGAACCTCAGGGATATATTAGATTATATCAACAATTTAACTGTTATGTACATACAATAAAGAGGTAAAGTAAAAGGAGAATAGAGCAGAAAAACAATTAAAGAAATCATAGCTTAAAAATTCCCATATTTGATGAAAGACAGAAACTTACAGTTATAAGATGGTCAATGAACACTAATTAGAATAATTGCAGAGAAGCTTATACTGAGGTACATTGTAGCCAAATATTTGAAAGCCAAGGATGAAAAAGTAAATTTTAAAAGCAGCAAGAGAAAAATGACATACTACATAGGTGGTAATGTCAATCTGATTAACATTACACTTCTACTCAGAAACCATGGAAAGAGTAGAAATCTTTAAAGTTCTGAAAGAAAGTAACTGTCAACCCAGAATCATACATCCATCAAAAATATCCTTTAAGAATAAAGGTGAATAAGACCTTTTTTTTGGAAAAAAGAAAGCTTAGACATTTTACTACCAGTGAACCTGCACTATAAGAAATGATAAAGAGAATTCTGTTTGAAGGGAAATGATACTGAAGAGAAACCTGGATTCTCAAATAAGAATAAAAAATACCAGAAACAGTAAGTATCTGTATAGATACAAAAAACCTAGTTTTCATCTTTTTGCGTTTTATTCTTAATTTCTTTATAAACCATATAATTATTTAAAGCAGAAATCACAACATTCTCGTAAATGTATCACAAAGGATGGGGATAAAAGAATATAAATCTATATGGTTGCAAGATTTCTGTATTTCACCTGTGATACAATAATAACTAATTAGACTAAAAAGTTTAAGATGTGTATTTTAATCACTAGGGCAATTACTAAAAAATAATGCCAAGGAATATCACTAAAAAGCCAATAGGAAAATTAAAATATAGTTTAAAAAGTATCCAGAAAACCTAAAGGCAGGAAAGTAGAAACAAAGTAAATAAAACAGATGGGAAAAGTAAAAATTAAGTAACAAAATGATAGATCAGAACCCAACTATATCAATAATTACAATAAATTTTGATGGACTAAACATTCCACTTAAAAGGTAGAAATTGTTACAATGTATTTTTTAAAACAAAAGAAAGCTACTATATGTAAGCCACAGACAAGACCCAACTATATAGGCTAAAAGTAAATATATAGAAAAAATATTACATTTAAATAATAAATAAATAATAAACAATTATGGTTCTATCAGTACAGGATAAAACAGGTTTTAGAGAAAATGTATGAGAGATAAAGAGGGGGTATTTCATAATGATACAAGTTAAATTCATCAGGAAGACACAAATGTTTATGTGCCTAACAAAATATATAATATAAAAAGTGACAAACTAAAGAAAAAAATAAACAATTTCAAAATCATAGCTGGAGGTTTTAATACCCCTTTCTCAGCATTTGCTACAACAATTAGACAATGATCAGGGAAGACATAAAATCTGTGTAATATTATACTTTGACTTATTTGATATTTATAGGATACTATAACTACAATGACAGAACACATATTCTTTTCAAGTGTATCTAGTATGTTTTCAGGTTAGACTATATACTAGCCATAAAACAATTGTCATTAACTTAAAATAACTGAAATCATACAGAGTATGTTCTCTGACTATAATGAAATTAAATTATAAATCGTAACAATAAGATAACAAGAAAAACAATATATATTTTAAAATTAAATCAATTTATAAATCAAAGATCAAAGAAGTCACAGGTTAATAACAAAAATTATGATAAAAATATAATAAAATTGAACTGAATTATCATAAAAATACAATTTATATAAATTTCTGGGATGTTGCTAAAGGAATTCTTAGAGATAAATTTAGTTTCTTTTAGAAAAAAAAGAAAAATTTAAATCAAAAATCTGAATTCTTACTTTAAGAAACTAGAAAAATCCTATTAAATTAAACCCAAAGCAAAGGGAAGCAAATAATAAAGAGCAAAACTCAAAAAAGGAAAACCAAAAAAATAAAGAAAATCAATGAACTAGAAGCTAGTTTAATAAAATTTATAACTATCTAGCTAACAAGAGGGATTGAGAGAGAGTAAGGCAGAGAAAGAACACACATTATGAATATTAGGAATAAAAGAAATAAAAGAGGGAATAACATTACTAATCCTATGCAGATTAAAATAGTAAAAAAGAAAATATCATGAATAAAATGCCCAATAATACCAAATGTTGGTGACAATGTAAAGAAACCGGAACCTTCATATATTTCTGGTAGCAATGCAAAATAGTGCTGCCATTTTAAAAAACTATGGCATTATCTTATAAAATTAAACATGAACCTAGTACCAAGCAATGCTACTCCTAGGTATTTACTCAAGAGAAATGAAAACTGTGTCCACATAGACTTCTATGTGAATGTTCACAGCAGTGTTATTCATAATAGCCTAAAATTGGAAATGACACAAGAGCCCATTAACTAGTAAATAGATCAATTAGTTGTATTACGTACATTCTGTGCAATAGTACTCGATGACTAAAATGAAAAAACTTAATACATAAAACAACATAAATGAACTTCGAAAAAATTGTGTTAAGTGAAAGAAATCAAACATACAAAAAATTTACATAGTTCCGTAAAAGCTATAACCACAGTGTCAAAAGAGATCAGGGTTTTCTGGATAGTGATCAGGAGAGGAGCTCAAATGCAAAGGGGTATGAGAAAAAATTTTAAGGTAATGGAATCATTCTATATTTTTATTATTAAAATGACTGTATATGATTACCAGCATTCATTAACCTATATAATTAAAATAGGTGAGCTTTACTGCATATAAATTATACCTCAATAAAGACTGGAACAAAAAAGAGTTCCTTTAAATCAACTAGTCTCAGGCCATCAGTAATTAGATACAACCTTAAACAATATCTTGTCCAACTCTCTTGTTATGGGATGAATTGTTTCTCCTCCAAAGAGATATGTCGAAGTCCTAATCCCTACATATGTGATTATGTCCTTATTTGGAAACAGGATCTTCACACAGATAAACAGTTAAAATGAGGTTATTATGGTTGGCCTTAATCCAATACGACTGGTGTTTTTATAAAAAAAGAAATCTGGACACAGAGATAGACACGTACAGACAGAAACCAATGCCAAGACACACAGGGAGAAGTTACCCATGTGACTGGAGTGATGCATCTACAGGCCAAGGGAAGTTTGAGGCTACCAGAACAGAGGCATGGAACGGTACCTTCCCAGTACTCCAGAGAGAGCGTGGCCTGGGCAACACCTTGATTTTGGACTTCTGGCCTCCAGAATTGTGAGATAAGTTTCTGCTGTTTAAGCCACTCAGTTTGTGGTGCTTTGTTTCAACAACCCCAGGAACCAATACACCCCCATTTGATACTAACCATGTTGACCACAGTAATTATCACCCGTATGTCCAGTTTCCCAAAGAATCTCTCTAAGATGAGAATAACACCCCCCAAATGGTTATATATATATATATATATATATATATATATATATATATATGTATATATATATATGTATATATATATATACATATATATATATACATATATATATATATATATATATTTTACATATATTAAATGTGTGTGTGTCTGTGTGTTTGTGTGTGTATCCCAAAGAAGCAATTTTTTTCCTTCTAAGTTGGCTAGTAAATGCTGACTCCTTTTTGGTGTCGTTAGGCCAGGGCAAAAGTCAACCATAAGTAATTTTTAAAGCCTACTCTTCCTCCGAAACATTTTATACACATGAAACAGATTATCTAAACTAAATCCATTTACATTATTTAAGTTGCACATACTCCTAGTCCTTCACTTTAAACACTCAATATAGGCTGGTAGGAAACCCAGAAATGGGTGCCCATAGTGTTCTCAGTTTCACAAACCAGCATGGCAGTGTCATTGAAGACATACCTGACTGTAAATGAAATGCAAATAGATCCACTTCCCCACTGGCTGCTACCAGACTTCCAGGCAAAGTTACTAAATGAAATTGTAACAAATCACCAATTTTATTGAATCCCCTTGAAGTTAAGACTTTGAAAACAATTTTGCATTGGTGAACATATAAAGTTCTCTCCACATGTAGAAATGTTGCTTTCAGTTTACCATAAGAGGCTTCTTTTGCTCTCTCTTTCCTTTCCAACTTCTTCCCTGCTCTGCGGATTATATTTATTCGTTACCATTAACATTGAACATTTAGCAGCCACTCAGTATAAGACTGATACACATAGTCAACCTACCTCTTGTGATGAAGGCAGGGCCCTCTCACAGGTGACACAGTATTTCAGGTGAGCAGGATTCCCTGTGCCACAGGTATAGCAGATTACTTTCTTCTTGAAAACAGAATAAAAAATGCATGCTCCTATGAGCAAAGAACTGTGTAAAAAACCATCAAGTAGTCTTTTCAGTTAATCAACCAGCTATAGACACTATTTCAAAAACCAAACTTTGAAATTAGATTGATTTAGGAATTATTACAACATAAAGTATCAGATAAATGAATGTAATTTTAAAAGAAACAAAATGCCAAATGAATAATCTGAAAAAGAGTATTTGGCCTTTGGAAGGCAAATTGAATATTTTGCAGATTATGTATTAGTTACTATTTTTTTAAGTGTGAAAAATGTGATAGTAGGCTCTCCATCTCTTGGCTTGAACAATGAACAGAAAGGCCTAAGGTCAGCAAAAGCTTATCTATGTATTTACAAGTAACTTAGTTCTTGAACTGAGGTTTACTCCATGTGAGGCTTTATATTAAATACGAACTTAGGTTTGTTCACCAGTTTCTCACTTAAGAATGGCAAAGTAGAAAGACTGCCTTAGGAAATGAATAGTAAGTGCAGCTTTCCAAGTCAGGAACCCAGGGATAATTAACAATATGAAAAAAGGAAGGAAGGAGGGAAGGAAAAAAGGAAAGAAGGAAGGAAGGAGGGAGGGAGGAAGGGAGGAAGAAAGGAAGGAAGGAAGGAAGGAAGGAAGGAAGGAAGGAAGGAAGAAAGGAAGGAAGGAAGGAAGGAAGGAAGGAAGGAAGGAAGGAAGGAAGGAAGGAAGGAAGGAAATGATGGTGAAAATAGCCTAACTAGAGTTGTTATCAGAGGTTTAGTCACCTCTACACTTACCAGGATGCTATCACCTTTATTTGTTAATGACCAGTGCCACTTAAGTGTTTTTCTACTTCAGGTACCTTTGTTCTCCAAGTGTCCTGAAACTCATGTAGTGTGTTTTAAAGCTGGTACAGATAAAGAATACAATCCAGAAAAAAAAAGCCCCTGAGGTTTTAGTTCTAGTGCCACCAGGTAGGCCTGTGAAACCTGGCCTTTCCAAATATGGTTAGCTCCACTTCAACAGAAGATTCCAAGGTCTTCCTAGGAAGCTGAGTTAACTTAGGAAATCACAGTTCCTAATCCAGAGAACTCCTAAAGTGCAGATGCTGACTGACTGCTTTTCAAAATGGCAGAGAATCACACACTTGTTCTCACTGGGTCCTGATGCTCGCTGATTTTAGCTTCTTCAGAGTGGCTCAAAGTTTCCACAGCATAATTTGCAATTGCCAAAGCTTTTCTGTGAGATTTAGGGTTGTGATCTTTCTGAAGATGTTGCCTCAGAAATAATCTGGTGAAACTCAATGAGAAGTGAAACAAATTCCTGTCCCTGTATTAAAACATACTGAGATCAAACAAAAAGAATCTAGCTGTTTGCTGCAGAAAATACTCTAGAAAAAAAAGATTGCACACCAAGTAAGACTGCTTCCTTATTAGGTCCAACAGCTTACCCAAGACCCTCAACTTGCAAGGTCCACAATCCAAAGTTAGTATGTCTTCAGATAGTTACTGTGTGTGTGTATGCTGAGAGCACCTAAAATCTAGTTTTAGCAAATTTCCAGTACAAAGATGGATATGTTAATTAGCTTGACTGTAGTAACCATTTTACTATGTATATGTATATCAAAACATCATCACATTAATATATAAAGGTTTTTATTAAAATAAGTAAACAAAAAATTTTAAACCAGTATATCATAACTACCCAATCCCAACCCTGCCTTGCAAAATTCTTTTTAAATGTTTTTTAATTAATAAACCTTATTTTGCAGAGCAATTTCAGGTTCCCATCAAGTCAGAAGAAATTATATGGGGAGTATATGGGACAGAGAGTTCCAATATACTCCCTGTCCCCCACCACACACAACCTTCCCCACTGCTGATGCTCCACACCAATGTGGTACATTTGTTACAAACAGTGAACCTACATCAATACATCATTATCATCCAAAGCCCAAAGTTTACATAGGGTTTACTCTTGTCAAATTCTCTTTAAAATCACCCAAATGCAACACTAAAAGCCTATGAATAGCTTTCTCTGTCTTCTTCCAAGATACTAAAGCAGTCATAGTGGTGGTTTATCTTACTGCATCAGATTCAACCTTGGTCAACAGGTTTCTCTAGTGGTTTTTCTGATGGCTTCTTCACACCATGCCTTGGCTCACTTCCTTGAAGAGCAACAACCATTACCCAGAGATAGAAATAATTTTATCTTACAATCACAATACTCACAGATTCATATATGTTCACAGGGATGATTTGGGACTGAGGCCACCATGAGACTGCCTTAATGAGGATGCTAAACATCTATGACAAGAGCTTTTTTTTTTTTTTTAAAAAAAAAAAAAAGAACTTTAAAAAAAAAAGAGCTTAAAAAAAAAAGGTTACTACTATCAACTGCCATCTCATCCGCAGCATTTGCAATATATCTAGTTGAATGGTCCCAGGCAATTTAGTGGGACATCCATAGCTTAGTCCTGGTATAAAACTCTTCCTTACAAAGTAGTTGGAAGATGAGAGCAATTTTCTAGTCTCCCAAGTGATAAGCTTTAATTGAAACAATGAAATAAATAATATTGGAAACAAATTAGCAGGTCATTGGGAACTTAGTTTCAACGTTGATTTTGTAAGCTGCCAAACTACAGCTCTGCTTAATGCAGATCTGTGGTTACATTGGCTTTAGCCTAAATCATGTGCAGGAGGCTGGGGTCTCACAGGAGGTAACTGTGCCCCAGATGTTGAGTCATCAGATCTTTTTTAGCATAATGAGTTTGAAAGGATCCCAGACCTAAGCCTCTCAGATTCTGAGAAACCTCAGATATGACTAGAGTCCTAGAGGTAATACCATAAGTGGCTAAAGACCAAAAGGAAAATGAAGATCTCTTACTAAAAGAAAATTTCTCTGTTCTGGGGACAAGGGGGATGCTAATATTAGTTTTCAACTTAAGATAATGGCCAATGGAATGCATTTGTTTAAAAAATAAAACAAATCTAAATTTTGTGAATATATATGAATGTGTTTTTGTTCATCTAGAAAAATACATAGAAGGACAATTACTAAACTTCTATGATTAGTTATTTTGGGAGGCAGGAAAAGTAGAGGTGGGTGGAGAAATTATGCACGTCTTTATCTGTGGAACATTTCACTTGTTAAAAAATATGAAAAATTTTTAAAAAGTGTAAAATCCTCTTATTTTGAAACATAGACACCTTTGCCAGAGGGTAAAAGGAAATATTTCTGCTACTGTATCTTTCCATCTTGGCAGGAAAAAAAAATCTGACAGAGCAAAATTCGTCAACAAATATTGACAAGTATTCATGGCAGAATGTTTTCCAAAAATCTATCGTCTTTGTAATATCTGGTAAAGTCACTAGGATGAAGAATTTCAGCCCCAGGTTCCATAGAGGTGTTCTTTTGTGAGTAGAAGCAGCAATACTAATTGTCTAGCTATCAGAATGAGGCATTTCCGTCCCGGATCAGATGTTATGGTGATAAAAGTCTCTAAAAATCAAGTGTGATTAAAACCTGTCCTTGCTTTCAACCCTTCAAAGCCCAACAGAAAAAAAATTTGAGCTGTGGACAGTAGAGAAGTCACCATTTCCCACAACTCACAGCTCCCTGGAAATTCTGTAGTTCTGCAAAACCAAACTGCTTGCAAAGTTTTGAAGCTAATCCTGCAGTTTTCAGTTTCTGTGCACCTTCCCGGAAAGTTCCTTTCTCCTCCACCACACACACAACACATGCCCATGAGCCACTTCTCTTTGGCCCACCACCTTCCCATCTGGCAGACATTTGTGCCTATACAATATCTCTTCAAAGCTATCCCTGGCCCTAGCCCCTGTTAAGAGTTAATGAATTCCTCCTCTGTGCCACCCCACCACCATGACCTTCACTTCCACCATGATGACTGGAACAGGTCATGGAACAGGTCACTGGAACAGGCACTGGGGCAGTAGGTCTAGGATTCAGAGCCCAGAGAATGCAGTGTGCAGAGCCCTAGAGAGTTATCCAGGAAGCTGCATACTAGAAAATGTCACATCAAAAGGTACCTTTCAAAAAGCTCCTCAGTACCTAAGGTCTTTCACTGGAGGTGTAAGGTAGAGCCCAGAGAAATTTGGTGAACATGAAGAAATGTTCACGGCTGCACCATGGTGAGGGATTCCAGCTGCCTGGGGCAATGGCCAAGTACCTGTGACCACAGAAGGCCTGCCTAGAGACCTCACTTCTTCCTCAGCTTTCTCCCCTTACTCTCTCCTCTTCAAGGGACTGTGAAGTGGGGGTCCAGAAGCTTCCTCAGGCTCACACTATTCCTTCTGCCAACTTGGCACTTCTGGGAGTTTAGGCTTCTTCCAATAAATTCTTAGGGTACAGAATATACTTTGTATATGGTTAAGTTTCCAACCAAAAAAAGAAGAGGTAGTATCAAAAGAAATAAAAATGTTTTGATAAAAGCCACACAATTAAGTGCTTCATTATTGATAGTATAAGATGCACACTTATTGAAGATATGTCTGTATTGAGTGGTGGTAAATCATAACAATCCAATGCTAAAACAAACACAAGGGGAAAACATGGTGCCAATAGAAATGATCATGAGAGTCTCATTTCTGGAGAAAATTATAAAGGCAATACCCAATACCCTAAATCATTATTTCCTATGATTTTGAGAAAAATTAATGTTTCAGAGAGTCCTTTATGGAAGCTGTACCAATTCTAGAAATATTTAGCTAACATGAAACTTGTTTAATCAATAAATTCAAAATTCATAATTCCTTTTGAAAACACATCATCAAAAGTTAAACGAGATTGATTTTCTCAATTTCATCTTTGATTCCTTAGTTGGTTTCTTCATTATAAGGTATATTTCTGACTTTAGCCCATCAATAGAATAGAAATAAATTGCAAGCGATCATTTCTTGCTCATAAAAATTCTACTTTAAAAAGGGATTTAATGTTACAAATCACTAAAGAAGTCTTGTATTTATCCTCGATATAGGATCCACAATTAAGAAAACAATTACTTATGTATATCTTCTGTATCCCTGCTTTTCCACAAAATGGGAATAACTCTGGATTTCAAATACTGAGGGTGGTGTGATATAAGTGGTGGCTCACAACCAACACTTACCCCTATTCTTTCTATTTTGAATAGTTCAAAGAGCTTTATGATATAATCTTCAAACATTGTGAGTAAGAATTAGTAAGAACAGGTTCTGTTGTGATTAACAAAACAGCCAAAATAACAGTAGCTTGAGAACAAGAGAGAAGTTGATTTCCCTGCCATGTGTAAGAAGTCTGCAGACAAACTTCCAGGGCTTTTTGGTGGCTTCCTGTGGTAACTTTTAAAGTTTCTTAAGATTGAAAATAGTCATCTAACAAAAACATTAGTAAATTTGTATCTACCTGACTTTGGCCCAGCCTGTTCTTCAAAATCTCATTTCTGAAGGCTTCATAGCCTGATATCTTTGGAACCTTGCACAGTGAAAGAGAGCTTAGAGGTAGAAGGAAAAGTGGACTTATCTTTTATAAAATTCAATGTGCTTGTCCATATGGAATCCACATGGTCATTTTAGGAGTGTTATAGTTCTAATTTTACATTAAGCGCATGAATTTCCCTTCTTCCTACAAAATCTTGCTTTTTTAATCACCCAAATTCTCTATTAAATCTTTTTTACTCTCTAGTGATCTATACTTGAGATTAGAGAGGAGGTGAATGGGACCGTAGCTTGAAAAATGGAGAAAAGATACAGTTTTATGTTCAATGGTTCTCCCCGCAAATATTTCACAGTATATAATTTGTCTAGCAAATTTTTTGAATGCATGCAATGATATTTAACTTATTCATTCAAGTGACTACTTCTAATCATTCTTTACTACATAATAGGAACCCATACTCAAATAAAGCAAATAAAAGCATGAAGCCACTTTAAGGACAGGATTAAAAGTCAATATTAATTGCAGTGAAAAAATTTAAACATATATGGTAAAGAATTGCCTAAGTTATCTGTAGTGCAATTTGTCTTCCAAATCCATGGTCAGGACATTTCTATGTATTCCAACTGGCAAGTTAAACTCTTGGTCAGCAGCCTTTCCAAAAATTAGAGTGGATTTTGTTCACAAATATTAACTCATCAGTTGTTAGCCAATTTCATCAGTTGAAGAAGACATTTAATTGTTTAAACATTACTTTCTATATATTTTATTCATGTTTTTATGAAATCACTTTTTATTACCTTCAAGCAGAGGCTGGCCTGTGGTTGCAACTGTAGAGCAAGAGGAGCCTCACACACCACACAGATAGGAGTGTTCATGGGCACCAAGCTTCCACATTCTACACATAAGCCTACCTGCACAAAGAAGAAGTCAAGTTCACATTGGGATGCAACAGCTAAGGTGTAAGTAAACCTTAGAATATAAGGTTTAATTTGCTTTTGTAAGCAAAATTACCTTTATTCTTATTTTTTCCTACAAAGAGTAAAAACATGTTTATTGTAGAAAACAGATATGTAAAAAAGAAAAAGAAAAAAATATGTTCCAGCATGATGGAGGAAGTTGACAAATCCTCTCTCCAAATAGCAATTATAAAATTGGAAAAAACTATCAAAAACCAATCATTTCAGACTCTGAAAGTCAATCAAAGATGAACAACAATCTGAGAAGTACTGAACTTCAAATAAGAACATTACAAATTTGTGTGGTTCTTGTATGGGACCATTCCCATCCTCCTCTAGCTTTATCAGCATGGTACTCCACTAGGGAAAGGCAAGCTGTGAAAACTAGAAGCTTTGTGACTGCTGATGAACAGGGCTCACTTGATTTGAAGCATTTCTAAGGTGACAATCTCAGTGGCTCCACTATCCTGAGACTGTGGCACCAGCAAGTAGCCAGGGAGTTCCAGGAAGTCAGTCAACTATAGGAGGCTTGATAAGCTCTACACATACCCTTAGCTGACTGGAGGCTATGTGCATGTATAGCATAAACCAAATGGTTCAAGGCACCCACACATCCCTGGATGCACATGAAGATATAAGAAAGCTCAGCATAAAGTAAAAGCTGGGGCACCCTTGAAAACAACCTGAAGTTGAATGTCCTACCTAGCTCACACATAGGTCTATCAGTGGAGAGTGGAAGCTTTACTGGTAAACATATTTGAGCACATCTTCTGGCCAGTCTTCAGTCGAACACTAAGTAATGCACACCTAAGGGTGATGCCAGGCTTACAAATAAAAAGTAAAAGAAAAAAAATGTCCCAATATTAGTGGCTAGAAATTGCAGGGGAGACAGTTATGAAAGGTTTAATCCAAGCAAAAACACAAGACAAAACAAAAAATAACACTAGGAGAAAAAGTCAAAATCAAGAGTATTTGCAATATATTACCTAAAAGGCCCAAATGTTTAAAAATTTTGAGATATGAAAAAAAAAACAAGAAAGTATGACCCATACTTAGGGAAAAAAACAGTTAATAGAAATTGTTTTTGAGTATCCCCATATGTTAGACTTAGCAGGAAAAGATTTCAAAACAGCTATTACAAAAATGTTCAAAGAACTAAAGGAAACCATGTTTGAAAAATTAAAGGAAGTATGATAACAATGATCTGAAAAATGGGGAATCTCAATAAAGAGAATAGAAATTATTCTAAAAGAACCAAGTTAAAACCTGGAGTTGAAAAGTAAATTAATTAAAATGAAAAAAAAATTACCAGAGGGATTCAACAGCAGATCAGAGATAACAAGAGAAACAATCAGTGAGCTTAATTATAGTTCAATAGAAATTTCCCAATCTGAAGAATAGAGATAAAAGATTGAAGAAAACAGGCCTCAAGACCTGTGGTACATCAAAAATACCAACATACATGTAAAGGGAATCCCAGAAAGGGAGAAAGAGAAAGAGTCAGAACAAGAATTTGAAACAGTAATGGCCAAAAAGCTCTTACATATGCAGACAAATATTAATATGCAGACCCAATAAGCTCATTCATCCTCAAGAATGATAAACACAAAGAGATCCACACTTAGACACAGTATAGTCAAACTGTTAAATGTCAGAGACAAAAAAAATCTTAAGAGTAGCAAGAGAAAAAACTATTTATCACATCTATAAAAACCATGGCAGCAGTAAAATAATATATTCAAAGAGCTGAAACTAAAAATAACTTACAAACAAGCATTTTATATCCAGTAAAACTATCCTTCAAAAGTGAAGGTAAAATAAACATTCTAAGATAAACAAGAACAGAGAGAAATTGCTAACAGGCATGGCTTTAGTAGAAGAAGTCCTGCAGACTACAAATAATTTACATAAGATGATAACCTAAGTTCACAATAAAGAAATGAAGAAATGAGAAACAGGAATGGCCAAAAATCTCTTACATTTGCAGAAATAATAAGTATCGGGGTAAATACAAATAATTCCATAAACATTTTTTCTCATCTTGAAATGATGTAAGATTTTTTAACATTGTACATTCAGTTAATAACATAAACAGATATAGTATATTTGACAATATAAAAAAGATATAGAAATGGGGAGGAAAGAAAAATATAGCAAAATTTCTGTATTTTATTGGATTAAAATTAAGTTATTCTGAAATAAACTGTGAGAAATTAAGGTGCATATTGTGATCCTTAGAGCACCTTTAGAAAATAATTTTTAAAATAGTAAAAACAACATAGACATTAAAATGGCACACTAAAAATTATTTATTTAACACAAAAATGGCAGCATAGAATGGCCAGAGAAACAGAAAAGACATGAGACAAATAGAAAACAAACAGCAAAATGGCATATGTAAATTTAACCATATCAATAATGACATTTAATGTGAATAGACTAAACACACTCAAAAGGCAGAGACAATCAGAATGGATAGAAAACATAAACAAACCATATGCTGCCTACTAGAGATATGTTCTAAACTCAAAAATACAAATAGGTTGAAAGTAAAATACAGCAAAAGATATATAATGCAAATAGCAACCATAAGAAATACCAGGAAAAAAGGGACTTTAAAACAAGAAATATCTCTAGAGACAGAGGTATCTTGTGATGATAAAACGGTCAATAAATGAGGAAGATACAGCAATTATAAATTTATATGAACAAAACAACAAATCTCCAGAATACATGAAGCAAAAACTATGAGTCACACTTTAAGTAAGACTCTATCACCTGATCACTTTAAGCCCCAGTTTTTACTGGTGGACCATAGTGGTATTTTGGATCTTCAAGAATTAGCATCAGTTCAGAGCCAGTATCTAGTAATCCACCAAAGGTTTGGGCATTTCCTTTTCGCCAGTGCATAGTCACTCTAGTGACGGCAACAAGTCCTTTTGCAAAGGCTGTGAGAAAGATTTATGATATGTACTTGCAATGTCACAGTGTGTATCTATCTGTCCCTCTACTTGCTGCTGGGTCCATACTCAAGGAGGTTTGATCTCCTTCAATTAAGGTGCTCTGGGTTTGTAAATTGACTTAGGCCTGGAAACTGGGTAACAGACTTGGATGTTTCGCTGTGTGACTCAAGTCTGATTTTTGACTACAAGACCTATTGGTGTTTAAAACTTTTTTATTATATAGACCAAACAAGAAATACATGGATTTCATTCCTAGGAATAACACGATCAGATTCTGATTACTGATGTGTCACTGCTACCCTGTACAGATGTGCCCATCTTGCCTTTGGCAGTTAACTGATGCTACTTGACCTCTGCTACTCTGGAATCCTATTGGCCCCAGTGAAATCAGGGGGCCCATCTCAATGGCAGCATCCTCTCCATGATCATGTCTGGCCTACAAAGGAAAGCAGACACAGAACTTTTCAAGGATACAGGTGCTCCTTTCACTAATTAATCTCTGAATGCCTTAGTGATGGATGTATCCTCTGGGCCTTCTTGTGAAATGTAGGTCAGATTTAGGGAGTACAGGGCACACATGATAAAGCTACTCCAACATTCCTATCTTCCTTCACATAATGCTAGAGAAGTTTTCATATCTCAGTCTTGCTAAACACAGGCCGCTATTGGGTCCAATTTTTAGTTGGCCAACTAAAAAAGCGGTTAGAGCCACCTCCAGCTGCATTAGCTAACACATTAAATCCAGACTCTATGGATAGTGCATGAATATCAATGAATTTGGTCCAATTTAGTGTTATAATCTGCCCTCATTTAAAATCCACTTCTCCAACTTGTTCATCAAGATTCTGCCAATATATGTTAGTAAAATTGTGTTGTTCTTTTCATGTGTAAGCTATTTTCTCTTGGGTCACAGTGTGCATCTATCTATTCCATCTACAGCATGGTAGAAATGCCAAAGGGTACATGTGGTGGGTCTTAAGGAAAATAAGCATCCTCTTTAAAGGTATCAGCCCCAGGTGAGGTTATCACAGAGCTTTCAAGCAAAAGAAGGCCAGTATCTTCAGATAGGAGGGCAAGCTACATCCACTGGAAAGGAGATTCAAAGTGACTTAGGGAATTAAGATTATTGGTTTTATCTGGGTCCAACCTGAGATCTCCATTCCAAGTTTCAGAATCTCATTCCTTCCTACTTTATGTCCAATCACATAAGAAATTTGGTGATAGCATGAATTCAGCTGATGTTATAGCTCGCCAACATATAAACTTAAATTTTGAGTTCGATTTCAGTAGTATAATGCTGTAACTACAAGAATAGGTTATTTTATGGCAGTCATGGGAGCTCTCTGGCTCTCAGACTAAGATCTAAAGGTCCTGTGCTTATTGGTTTCTGTGAATGCTCCCTTGTACCAAAGAGGATCCATCCCACACCACAGTCCTTGAAGTCATCATTGCTGTTATAATAGTCAAGGGCAGCAGCTACCTAACTACTCAAGATGCTTGATTCAGCTGGCACTTCATCACTATTAGCCATATGTGACAGCTTGATTAATTGTGATGCCACTTCAGGCTATGGATTACTAGTATATTATTTCCCCAATGGAAAAGGAGCTCAGCACTGCTCTCTAGCAAAGATAAGGACCAAACCAATTCCAAAACCTTATCTTTGCAGTTCTATTTCCTAGGGCCACTCTTGCTACCAATTCTGTATAAGTAAGAGTCCAGTCAGGAGACAGAAACCACAAAGTAATTTGAACAGGAAAAGTTTAATATAAATAATTAGTAACTAGTAACATAGTATTAACTACCAATGAATAGAGCAAGCTCTAAATAATACAAGAATATCCAATTGGGAGAAGTCACTACCTCTGTGGCTGAGGCAGAGAACTCAGAGGGTCGAATTTGGAAGAGGCACTTATTAAAGTGGCATCACCCACTGGACAGTCAGGTTCACTGAGATGACACACATCAAAGCTGTCAAGTAAAAACTTCCCACTGGGGTCCTATGAAACTTATTAGGGATCCCTCTCTCAAGGAAGCTGGCAGAATATGCTGGGAAGCCACATGCTTAAATTTGCTGGAAAACTTCCCAGTGAGATACCTGAGACTATCTGAGAAGCTGGCTGGGGTGCCAGTGGGATTGACTCACTAGGAGCTGTTTATGGGATGCCACTGAAATTCACTAGGGTTCAGCACAACTAGGTGTTCTGCGGGTTAGATGAGCACTATCAAAGCAAAAAGAGAGAAGAGCATACCAGACCATGGAAAGATGGCAAGCCCATTCTCCTGCAGTGTCTTTCCACAACAATATCCATCTACTGACAGAAATAAACATCAAGCCAGCTGGTGAAGAAAAAATTTTTAAGGTACCACAAGGCAGGGCAATGAAAGGTGGATCTGGAGTTGAGAGGCACACCTCTGCATCTCTCTAAGGAGACTGTGTGTCTTGGGTCCAGGATCCTGGGAACAGTATCTACCCCCTTGAATCTCAGAAACTCAACTCCATGCAGAATACAATAAGTGCTCTATAAATAATTTAAATTACAAAGCTGTTTATACATTCTAGCATATTAATAAATATAATTTGGGGGACAATATAAATGTTTCAAAGTTCATCATTTTAAATATTTATAATTTCTGTGTGTGAAAACAAAGTTCGGAAAGTCTGTTTTCAGGCCAGTAAAAATAATTTTGGTATTATTCCAGTGAATATAAAAAGGAAGAATTAAACCAGTGGGACCTGTTCATATTTTATTTGCTGTATTATCTTTTTCAAGGAGTTAAAAATATATCATAGAAGTAAAATAACAATATGCCCATTTAGTATCTGACCCCTTGCTTGAAATCATAACTCAATTCTAAAACTCTAGACTTTGAACTCACTGAATTAGTGACTTTTTCTTAGTGACTGTCTTTTTCATATGATCATTTCCCACTCAACTTCACAGGTCCTTTTATTTCATTTTGTAAATCTTAGTTAAAAAAATATATCAAGTGCATAAGAGATGAATACATATTAGTGAAGGCTTTGATTTTCAGTAAGCCAAGTATGCTTTCTAACTAACTACAAACTTAGTGGTAAGATAATATCAATTATTATCATTATTATCTATCCTAGCCAAAACTTTTCAATTTAGATACTCTAATCAATCAATGGCCTATATAAACACTTCTTTGGACAGAATGATGTATCTTATGGATATACAGACTTGTAATTAGTATTTCTTGTCATTTATTTCTAGAATGCATTTCCTTACTGTATCTAAGTTATGAACAGAAATATCATATGAGTAGGAAACATATATTTATTCAAGCATGCCTCATTACAACAATAAGATTTTAGTTTCTTTATGAGCCTGTGCTTCTATAAGGCAACACAAAAGAAATAGCAAATAAGTTTTTTTTTTATTTCTAAATAGGAGTCTGGATAGTAAGGAATTAATCTGCAAGTAATTTGTTATAACACATATTTATGTTTGTAGTTTGTGTATACCAAGTATTGTGCTATTGCTACAAATAAAGAAGAGATAAACTAATTTTAAAAGATTTTAAGGATTCTGCTGCTCACCTGAGCTCCTTCTGGGGGTGGGAGACGACAGCCATATATGGGTGGAACAGGTGAGCCACATTCTTGACAGAAGCGAGCAAAGGGATCAGATGGACGGGTGGCAAGGCAGTGGGCACATCTACAACAAAAGAGGTACCTGATTGTCCATATTCTGATGGGCTTACATTAAAAAGTCAGGTGAATATCTAAAAGTGTTCAAACTTTTTTTTTAGATTCTCTTGATTTTTTAAAATTAAGTTTATTGGGGGTAACATTGGTTAATACAATCATATAATTTTCAAGTGTATATTATCATTCAACATCTGTATATTCTATTGTGTGTTTACCACCCAAAGTCTAGTTTCCTTCAGCTACCATATATTTGATCCCCTTTACCCACTCACCATCCCCCTAACCCCTATATTTGACCCCCTTTACCCCATCTACCTCCCAAATAAAATAACCAAAAGAAGAATACTCTCACAGGCTATGAACAAGAACAAGATAGAAGATGCCTCTCTAGTCATTTTATCACAAAGTAGCCTCACAGCTGGAACCAATGGTGCCCTTCACCTGTAGGCCAGGACTATCTCACTTCCTGACTGTGCCAAAGTTTATCAGCAGCTTCTTAGTGGGGCTCTGGCTCGTCCTATCACATTGGATTTGACATGTGAGAGTGAACCTTGGGAATTACAGTAATGTCTGCATTGCATTTTTCTGACTTCCTACTTGAGCTTTGTGACCAGTCTGTGTGACACTCTGGAGGGTCACTGTCAGGCAGGCCCTGCCTTTGCCTTCACTCACCTGGGTAGAGTTCCAAGGCTTTGTCCCAGCAACATCTGACCCAATTTCTTAGGCAGCTAGATCCCATCAATTAGTCCTCATCCACCTACCTGGTTCTGGATATCAGCCAAAGTGGAAGCATTGACAAAATTCAACATCTTTTCATGATTAATAAAAAATTTCATAAACTAGGAACAAGAGGAAACATCCTCAACATGATAAAGACTACATCATACTCAATGGTAAGAGGCTGAAAGCTTTTCCCCTAAGATCAAGAACAAGACAAAGATAGCAACTTTAACCACTTCTATGCAATATAGTATTGGAAGTTCTAGCCAGATCAGTTATGCAAGAAAAGAAATAAAAGGAAGAAGTTATCTCTGTTCACCAATATGATGATCTTGTATGTAGAAAATCTGAGAGAATACACATAAGTAAACTGTTGGAGCTAATAAATGAATTCATCAAAGTGGTAGGGTTAAAAAAACCACAAAAATATGACATATTCCTATAAACAATTCCATTTATAATAGCATTAGAAAGAATAACATACATTGCAATAAATTTAACCAAGGAGTAAAAGACTTGTACAATAAAACCTACAGAACTTCTCTGAAAGAAATTAAAGAAGACATTAATTAAAGACATCCTGTGTTCATGAATCAAAAGACTCAATACTGTTAAGATGAAAATACTACCTACAGCATTTAATCTCAAGGAACTCTGAATAGCCAAAACAGTCTTTAAAAAGAACAACAACATTGGAGGAGTCATACTTCCTGATTTCAAAGTTTGCTGCAAAACTAACCAATAAAAGCAGTGTTGTTCTAGCATAAAGACAGACATAAGGATAGAATAGAATACAGAGTCTAGAAATAAACCTTTGCAATTATGGCCAAATGATTTTTGACAAGGGTTCCAATATCATTCAATGATGAAAGGACACTCTTTCCAACACAAGTACTGGAAAAACTGGATATCCATGTGCAAAAGAATAAAGTTGGAATTTTACATTACACCATATACAAAAATTAACTCAAAATAGTCAAAGGCATAAATATAAGAGATAAATCTATAAATCTCTTAGAAAAAAAACATAAAGTACAAGCTTCATGACATTGGATTTTGCAGCAATCTCATGGATATGATACCAAAAGCACAGGCAAGAAAAGAAAAAAATAGATAAATGACCATCAAAAGTTAAAACTTTGCATATCAAAGGATACTATCATGGGAGTGAAAAGACAACCTACAAATGGGAGAAAATATTTCTAAATCATATATCTGTAAAGGGATTAATATCCAGAATATATACAGAACTCCTATAATTCAACAACAAAAATTTTAAAAAAATCAAAAAATAGACAAAAGACCTGAATAGACATTTCTCCAAAGAAGATATATACAAATGGCCAAGAAGTACATGAAAAGATGTTCAATGTCACTTGCCATTAGAAAAATGCAAATCAAAATCATAATGAGATGCTACTTATATTCATTAGAATGGCTATCATCAGAAAAATGGAAAGTATGTATTAGCAAGGATGTGAAAAATTTAAAACCCTTGTGCATTTCTGGTGAAATGTAAAATGATGCAGCTGCTATAAAAACAGTTCAGCAGTTCCTCAAAAAGTTAAACATAGAATTACCATATAATTCAGAAATTCTACTATTAGGCCAATATACAAGTGCATTGAAGATGGGGACTCAAAACAAATAATTGTACGCCAATGTTCATAACAGCATTATTCACAATAGTCAAAAGGTGGAAACAACTCAAATATCCATCAACAGATAAATGGATAAACGATATGTGGTATATACATACAATGGGATATTACTTATCTTTAATAAAGAATATAATTCTGATACATGCTAAAATTTTAATTAACTTTGAAAATACTATGCTAAGTGAAATAAATCAGTCACAAAATTACAAGTATTATCTGATTCCACTTATATGAGGTAATTAGAACAGGCAAATTCATAGAAACAGAAAGTAGAATAGAGGTTACCAGGGGCTGCAGAGGGTAATGGGGAGTTATTGTTTAAGGGAAACCATCATTCTATTTAGAATGATGAAAAAGTTCTGGAAATGAATAGTGGTGATAGTTGTACAACATTGTGAGTATACTTAATACTACTAAAGCTTACACTTAAAATGGTTAAAATGGTAAATTTTACTTATGCCTATTTTACCACAATAAAAACATATAAAGGATCTATTGATTATGTGAAATAAAAGTAATACTGTATTGTGGGGTTCATAATATTTGTAAAAGTAAAATATATGACCACAGACCACAGTGGCACAAAGGCTATTGGTATTCAATTACTGGAAAAATCTATCATAAGGTTCCTGTGCTGTATATGAAGTAGTACAATACCACTTGAAGATCAACTGTGATAAGTTTAAAAAGTACATATACTATAAACCCTAGAGCAACTACTAAAAAGTTAGAGCTAATAAACAAACAAAAAAAGATAAAATAAAATAGAATCATAAAACATACCCAATTACTCCAAAAGAAGGCAGAAAAAAAAGGCAACAAAGTATAGGTATAACAAACAAAACAAATACATGATGGTTGATTTAAATTAAAACATATAAATAATCATAATAAATATAAATACTCAATACCTCTATTAAAATGCAGAGATTGTCAGGTATGATTTTTAACAAAGCAAAGCCTACATGATGTTTTTTAAAAAACTAAATTTATAAGGACACACAAATAGGGTAAAAGCAAAAGGATGAAAGATATATCATGCAAACACTAAAGTTAGTAGAAGTGACTACATTAATAGCAGATAAAATAGATTTCTGAGCAAAGAATATTACCAGGGTTAAACAAGGTTATTTTATAAGGATAAAAGGGTCAGTTCAGCAAGAAGACATAAAAATCCAACAGATTTATCACTTAATAATAGAACCTCAAGTACATGAAACAAACACTGATAGAAATGTAGTAAGTAGACAAATTCACAATTATAATAATAGATTTCAATAGAACTTTCTCAATAATAGATTTAACAACAGACAGAAAATCAATAAAGGTAGAGATCTTTTAAATAATCTCAACCAATTTAATCTAATTGACATTTATAGAACACTCATCCTAGCAAAACAAATTATTTTCAAAAACACATGAAACATTTACCAATCAAATCATACAATATATATGTTCTCTAACCAAATACGAATTAAATTTTAAATAAGCATCAGGAAATGGAAGGAAAATCCCCCAAATATTGGGAAATTTAACATAATACTTCTAAATAGCCCATGGATGGAAAAGAACAAGGATAGTTAGAAACAGTTTAAATGGAATTAAAATTAAAACAAAATGTATCAAATCTAGGGGCTTCAACTAAAGCAGTTCTCAGGAGGAAATGCCTATATTAGAAAAGAAGAAAGGCTACAATGAGATGGCTTCATCTTCCACATTAAAGAATTTAGAAAAAGAATCTGAAATTAAACTCAAGTTTCATTCAGAAAGAAATAGATAAGCCTAAATAGACATATCTATTAAAGAAATTGAATGTTTTTAAAACCATCCTTCAAAGAAAACTCTGAACTCCAGTGAATACTACCAAACATGTAAGAAAGACAGAATACCAATTCTACACAAACTTTCAGAAAATAGAATAAGACAGAATACTTTCCAACTCATTTTATGAAACCAGAATTATCTTGATACTAAAACCAAAGACATTATAAGACAAAAAATTATGCAGCAATATCTCAAGAAAAATTCTACAGCTAATATCATCTTTAAGATCAAGAAATGGAATACTTTCTCCTTAGGATCAGGAATACGGCAAGGAGGTCCCCCATTTGCTCTTTCTCTCCTCTGGCACTCTTCCTAGCCAATATATTAATGCTAACTGCATTCCCTATGCCATGCTCCCCATCCCCGTGACGATCTATCAACTACTAATTTGTACTTCTTTAACCCTTCACTCCATTTTCCCATCACCCTAATCCCTTTCTCCTATCCTCTGTCCGTTATCAGATTGTCCTCTATATTTTGAGTCTGTTTTTGAGTAGTTTGTTCTTTTTGTTCCTTAGATTCCACATATAAGTGAAATCATATGGTGTTTATCTTTGTCTGACTTATTTCACTCAGCATAATAATATCTAGGTGATAGGGTTTTTTTTTTTTTTAGTTAAACATACACCTATTACATGACCCTGTCATTCTACTGCTAGGTATTTACCTCAGTGAAATGAAAGTATCTGTGTACAGGATGACTTGTATACAAATGTTCACAGCAGCTTTTTCTGTATCAGCCAAAAACTAGAAACAACTCTGATGTCCATCAATAGGTAATTGGATAGACAAATTGTGATATATTCATACAATGGAATACTATTCAGCAACAAAAAGAAATAAATGTTTGATACATGCAAGAACATGAGCAAATCTCAAAATAATTAGGCTAAGTGAAAGATGCCTGGCAAAAAAAAAAAGAGTACATACTGAATCATTCCACTTACATATGGAATCAAATTCAAACTAAGCTATAGTGACAAGAAGCAGATCAATAGTTGCCTAGGGATAAGAAAGTATACAAGAGAAGAATTTCAAAAGGGTACAATGTAGGAAACTTTGGGAGATAATAGGTTTGCTCATTTTCTTGACTGTGATCATAGCTTCAAGGTTTTATATATATATATATATATATATATATATATATATATATATATATACACATAGTTTCAAGGTTATATGTGTGTACATATATATATATGTCCATTTAACTCATTAAATAAGTACAGTTTATTATATACCAATTATTTCTTCAAAATCTGTAAAAACTTAATTAAAAAAAACAGTTTGTAGTGGGCAAACACCATTGTTATATCCCATCGTTAAATGCTTTTTGACAACAATGTGTCTTAGGAGGATTTAAGAAATAAAGAAGAGAATGAGATACTTACTTGAGAAAGTCTGTCTCTCTTTGAATTCTCATAATCTCTGTGCTTGTCAAATTCTTCTGGCCAGCTATGTGTGCAAAGCTAGGGAACTAAAATTAAGAATATAATAAAATCCTGGTAAAAGCTGTCGTACAATAAAATTTCATTAACAATTCATTTTAATGTTTGTCTTATATCCAGCATCCATCCTTTAAAAACCATGATGGCGGGGGCGGGGGGGAGTGATGTCATAAGTAATATTTACCTTAGTACCCAACAGTAAAAAATTAAGTGCAATCCATAATCACATATGTGTATTTCATTAACAATACGAGTTTACAAAAAACAATATCTGAATTTACCAGCAGACAGACCAGATTTTAGAATTTAAAAACCTAAGTTAGCATCCATTTTTCTCAAAAATTATATCCCTAGGAAACTCAAAAGGACCCACCTAAAAGAACAAATGCAGCAACTGTCTCCTATTATCACATTTAACTCACTTTGACATATTTTTATTTGAGCATCCATTTTGTACCGGCACTGCGTTCAATACGAAGAGGAGGTCAAAAATAAATATTACAGTCCATGGCCTATTCTGGGACTGAGGTGGTTTGATGTGGTCTATAGGTCCAAATGGTAAAAGAATGAGACAGAAAGATTGAAGAAGGAACGTGAAAGGGAAAAGCTAACACTGAAAAGTCTGATAGTAATAAAATGTGTCTGACATTGTGTAGCCATTATCCCCTTGACCTTTCACAATGACTTTATGAGGCAGGTAATTTTCAAAACATTTTCTTTTGATAATTTCATACTTACAGAAAAATTACAAGGGTTGTACAAATAACTCTTGTATAACAGGTCTGACCAATTGTTCACATTAACATTTTGCCCCAAGTGCTTTCATTCTCTGTCTCTCACTGAATCATGAAGAATAACCTGAAGTTATGATGCCATCTCTAAATAATTCAGCATGTATTTCCTACAAACAATGATGTCCTCTTACACAACAGCGCAATTATCAAAACCAGAAAAGTCAATAGTGATATAATACTATTATCTAACCCACAGATCTTTTTTCAAATTTTATTAATTGTTCCAGTGATGTCCTTCACAGCTATATTTTTTTTCTTGGTCTAGGATTCAGTCTAGTATCACACTTTGCATTTAGTTGTCATGTCTCTTTTGTCTCTTTTAATCTGGAATAGGACCTCAGTCTGACTTTTTCTTTCACAATGTTGAAATTTTGAAGAGTAACAGGTCAGTTCATTTGTAGCATCTCCTTTGATTTGGTTTTGTTTCATGTTTCCTTGCAACTGGATTCAGTCATATATTTTAGTACAAATACCAGAGAAATAATATTGTGTCCATCTTAGTACATCATATCAACAGACACTTATATTCCCCATTTTTGAGATGAGAAGGCTGAGACTCAGAAAGGCTAAGTCACATGCTTGAGGTCACATCAACAGTATGAGTACAATCTCATGTAGTCAGGCCTATCTGACCCAAGTAGACTCCCTGTCTAGACAATGCCTGTGGGCTGGGCTTAAGACTCCAGACCACGCTGCAGGCAGTGGGGATCAGTCAAGGTTTTTTAGTTGCTTTTGTGTCAGATTCAACATAGCCTAGACCAGAAGTCATAAAGTGGTGGTCTACTGACCAAAATTGGCCTGCCACTGAGTTTTATTTGACCCTGATATACAAATTTTGAAGTGATTGCTAAATTTTAAAGTCAGGTTATAACACATAAAGATGCAGGTTTCTGGCTTCTCTTGTAAATTCCTCAGATGTGGCAACAATGAATCTGCAGGCCTCCTTGTCAAAGGTTGGCTGGAGCTGAGTAGAGATTACCCCGTTAGCTGGCAGGGGCATTCTACCTGGCCAGAGAACCCCCAAATCTTATGCCCTAACACTAAAGCCAGGTTTCACTGTCATTTACTTTCCACCCAGGCTGTCTCATGCATTTACTCTGCTGGCTGGCCCCTGCTGGTGCTCCCAGACCAGATGCTTAGCTCAGAGACATCTTGTCTCCCTGATGGTTATCAAGATGTTGTAACACCTACCAGCATCATTAATTCTGATGTTTGCTGAAATATGCTTCCAATGGGATTGGGCTGGAATCTTGAGAAGAATCTCTTAATAATATGAAAAAAAATAGTGGAAGATAAAGTTTTGTGGTCCTTTTCTGGCCTCTTTGGCACTCCAAAATCCAGTCAAATTCCTCCAACTTGTCCCCATGTTCCCAGTTTTTTTGGATTCTGAATCTTGAAATCTTTACATATTGTTTTACTTATCTTTTCCTTGGAAACAACAATTCTTAAATAACTAGGTATGTAAGGTCACCCGAATATCCCTAACAGAAAAAATAATTCTTTCTAGATATATTAATTAAGGTCATGTGAGACTGCTTTTTTGAAAATTGTTATGACTGTTTAGTCATATGCCATTCATTCTTCAAAATGATACTTTTTAAACCTCAGAAGTAGTATTCTTATTTGGTGACACCAGTAAGCATTGCTCACAGAAATCACGTGTGCTCATTAGTCTGTCTGGTAACCAGGCAATCATTCACTCCAGAAGACTGGGAAGGGCAATATTCTATTGTAGAAATGGTTGTCCTTTTGTTTAGTGGGATTTGCAAGAAGGCTTTTTAGGTGTGCAGCCCTCTGGTCTGAGCTTTGTGGCCCTCCAGAAGATAGTGAGTGGCAAATGTATGTCAGGCTGCATTACACCACAACATTAGAGATTGGAAGTGAAGAAAAAGGCCTGACATAGGGATAAGGAGGTTTGGTCTTCAAGGCCAGTGAGTCTCAGACTAGCCTGATTATCAAAGTCATCCATAGACTCCATTCAGGCTTATGGGATCAGATTATCTAAGAGGATTGCAGGAGGATTGCACTTGGGGTAGCTAGAAATACATATATATACGCGTGTGTGTATATGTGTATGTGTGCGCGCGCGTGTGTGCGTGCATTTTTAAAAATTCTTCCCAGATGATTCTGATGTGCAACCAAGTTTGGGAACCATGGTTTTGGCCTTTATGCTTGATAAGTGTGAGTAGCCTTGGAATCATGGGTACATAAGAAGCAGTTGTGGTTGGATAGAAAATGTGACTCCATGTATGCTCTACCTGGGGCTCAGATTAGAGGAAGAGAGTAAGGACTCCTGGGTTGCCCTTAGATGCCAAAATCCTAAATTGGATTTTATAAACATTGAAAAATCAAATTGCTAACTTAATAATAAAAAAAAAAGAAAAAGAAAAAGAAAAATCAAATTGCTATAACAGTAATATAGTAGTAGGCAACTAGTATAAGGGCATTTTTCATATGTTATATAGTAAGAATGTATTGATATAGTTTTATTTGGGTTATAATCACCTTCATCTTGTCAAATCAAATGGGCAAGTCCCTGTCCTTGTCTAATTTGAATCCCAGTAACATTGAAATAGATGACCACTGCCTTCTTCTGAAACCTTTTCCTCTCCTGGCTTCTATGACACCACTTTTTTTTTTTTTGAGGGGTTGGGGGCTTTCTTCCTACTTGGCAGGCTCTTCCTCCTCTGCTCATTCTCTAAAAATTTTGTCTTATGCCTTCTTCTCTTTATTTTCTGTACACCCTTGACAAGTAATCTCATTCAGACCTAAGCTTTAAATAACCATCTATATACTGAATATTTCTAAAGATATATATCACCTGCCCTGACCTTTCCCCTGAGTTTGAACTTGTATGACCAACAGTCTATTTAACACCTCACTTGAACGTCTAATGAGTCCTTGAACATTTGTCCCTCCCTCATCTTCCCCATCTCAATTAATGGTACCATCACTTCCAGATGCTCAGGCCAGAATCCTCAGAGTCATCCTTAACTCTTTTTTTCCCTCATCCATCCATGTGATCCCTTAGACAAACTTGTTGGCTCTACCTCCAAAATACGTCTAGATTCCCACTGCCTCCTATAATTACCACTTGTACAACCTTGGTACAAGCCACTTTCATCTTCTACCATGAAAAAAAAAAAACTTCCTAAATGATATTCTCTTATTTCTCTACAGCCTAATGTCCATACTGTGGCCAAAGAGAAATTTTTTAAGTGTATATGAGATCATATACCTTCCAAATGTATATGAGATTATATTCTCTTTACAATTAGAAGAAAATTCAAGCTCCTTAAAATGGGATTCATAGCATCTGTGATTCCCAACCATGCCTGCCCATTAGAATTACTTATGGGTGAATTAAAATAAATGAATAAAATCATGTCCAAACCCCATACCAGACCAATTAAATCAGAATTTCTGACATTTGGTTCCCAGAATTGGTTTCAAGTTTCTTGATGATTCTAATGTGCAGACAAGTTTGAGATCCACAGCTCTTCATGCTCTGGCCCCAGCCTACTTCTCCCATCTCATCTCCTACTTGCTCACCATTTTCCAGCCACACTAACCTCCTTGAAATCCCCTAACATTGCTGTACCTGTTGTTACTGCTGCCAAGAGCTTTGCAGGGCTGGCTTCTGTTTATCTTAAAGGCTCAATTCAAATGCTACCTTCTCAAGGAAGCCCCCTCTTATCACCCTGAATCAGAACACTGTTATTCCTTTATTCTCTATCCTAGGGGGTTCTCAAACTTGGGTGTATATAAAAAAAGGGGGGGACTAATTTAAACAGATTACTGAGTTTACTGGCCCACCTCCAGAGTTCCTAATTCAGTAGGTCTGGGGTGGAGCCTGAAGATTTGTATTTCTGATGAGCTCCCATTTGATGTTGATGCTAGTGGCCTGTAGAGTCCACACTTTGAGAATCACTGCTCTATTCCATTACCCAGTTTTATCTGTTTCATGACACTTATGGTGATTTAAAATTTTTGTCTGATTATTTATATATTGATTATCTGTCTACCCCCAACCCCAATAAAATGTAAGCTCCTTGAGTACAGGGAAATTCCTTGTCCAACTCAGTATTTACAGCTCTGAAACAGTACCTGGCACATAGTGAAATATGTGCCATATTTCATAATGCAGCTGGGAGACACTGCACTAAAGTATTTCATGGAAAACATTAAAAATACAGTAGGTATTTTGTATTCTAAAGATTTTCCCTTGAAGTTACCTGGGACTGGTGGGTGGGTGGTCTGGAACCTGAATCTTCACGGTAAGCTGGAATTTCCAGGGGACTCTCTGAGAAGCGAAGATCTTTCAATGTTTTAGGTTTGGATCTTTCATCTACCTTGAGATCT
Source organism: Macroglossus sobrinus (assembly GCA_004027375.1). Taxonomy (NCBI): domain Eukaryota; kingdom Metazoa; phylum Chordata; class Mammalia; order Chiroptera; family Pteropodidae; genus Macroglossus; species Macroglossus sobrinus. The sequence continues at coordinate 4,783 of PVKZ01001667.1, read as the reverse complement.
ACAATTACATCAAAAACATTGTTCTGTGAACATCTGTAATTATATACATAATCATATAAATACTTCATAATAGCTGAACACTGTCATCATATTCTTTCCCTAAAGTAGCAATTATATAAAGGAGCCCTCACTCAGATGAATTAGCACTGAGAAAGAAAAAAATTAACCCAGACAGAAAATTAAGATCTACCCTGTTATATTCCACAACATTTCACATCAGTCTGGGGAAAATAGATAAATCAAACTGCAAGGTTATCAGGAAATATTATTTCTCCCTATGACACGCTGCAGCAGTAAAATGTCATAACAGTACCCACCTCTCCCCTTTGAGTGACTATTCTTACTTGCTTAGAAACCTTTTTCTCTAAAATCAGATTTTCAGAAACTCTCTTGTTTGAAATCATATCAGTTAAGAACAAAACATCTGACTCTTGCCTGAAGACCTAAGTCACTTTGATATAAAGAAGCAGACTCAACTTCCAACCCTGGTGCAGAGCTTTAGAGAAGGGTTTCTGGGCACAACAATCACATTCACTTTTGTAGTTTCCAAGGAAACAGAACCCTGGTTCCTTCCCCGTCCATACCTGATGATGGTCACATACAGCCCTGTTGTGCTTAGAGCCTATCAAAACGCTCCTTTCATTTACATTTCACCCAAACTCCACCTTTCCCCCCAACCCTGTAACTGTGTCTTTCCTTTATTTGGTGACAGGCCTCATGGGTCCACAGGTGTGTGGTCTCCCTTGTTGCTATGAGTTGATAAAACCTGACTTTGTTGGACTGCTTAATTGGGTGGTCTTAAGCTAAGGTGTTAGCTAAGTTAGCACTAAAACTCAAATTATAAGTTACTCTTCTGTTCCAGTATTTCTTATTTCTATCCCTCCGTAGACAAAAAAATAAGCAGTGAACTTGTCTGGGGGTTTAGAATACTAAATCATATCTTCATTCTCTCATGTCATACCTTGAAATTTTCTAAGGTTAATATTCCAATCCAGTTTATTTTCAGCATTTTTAGATTTCTTCCTTAGGTTTGATCGAACAAATCCATTTTTTAATTCCTAGAAATAAAGAGATTACAGATCAATCACTTGGTTATGCCCACTTAGAATGTGAACATTAAAAGCTATGTGATAGAGGCAGTGACATAGCATGTACTTGAATGGACTGACAGTAGTTTCTACAAAGTGATCTCTATCTTACCTTACTCTGGAAACACATGGCTTTGTGTTGAGGCTTCTTGTTTGGCAGCATGTCTGGTTGGTAGACCCTACCAGCTCAAGCAGCCAAAACAAGAGGCAGGTAGCACAACATGTAGGCAGGATGCTGCCATCATGCAAGTCTGAGTAGTAACAGAGGGACCACCACATCCACCAAGCAAAGACAGAGTGGGGTCAGACCAACATAAAACTTATGTACACTACCTGCCCAAATAGTCCTTAAATACTCTTCTCTCTGGACTTTCTTCTTCATGGACTTAATCCCTTATTAAGCCTGATTAGGCCTGAGTACTGCCTGATACATGTAGGCTGTCTCTGCCTAGTATAGATGCCTGCCCTCATCATATTTGAGCCCCACACTATACCTGTACCCACTTTTCTGGTGCCACAGCCTCCTGTCTGGCTTCTGATCCATTATTGGGCTAAAGGGACTCCCCAAAAACTTCCCCCTGTACCTCTCAACAAGACCTCCATGACTGAGACCTTTTCATTAACTGCTTTACAATGGGTTGGCCCATCCTCTGGCCTTGGGATCTATCTCACTGATGCCCACAAACCCAGGGACTGAAGTTTCAAATGTCCGTTTTAGATAGGTCTAGTTCACTCTACAAAGGCATAAGACTTTGCAGCTATTTGGAGATGAAGATTTCAACATAACTGAGGGCTTCTACTAGTCTGGTGCATCTATTCAACAAATATACTCACTGCCCTCTCCTACCTGCCCCTGTGCAAGGCACTGAGTATGGCAGACATACTCTCTGCCATTTTGGAGCTTACCAGTGCAAGGGGAAGATAGGCAAGGAGAAAAGTAATCACATATTCAAAGCATTTTATAAAAGGAGAAGGCTCGAATGCTAGGGGAGCAGTGATAGAACATAGAAAACCCAGTTTAGTTTGGCTGAGTATATACAAGGGAGTCACAGAGCAAGAAAGGATGACTGAGGACAGAAACTGATCACTTGGGATGCCAAGCTGAAGGTTTCTATTTCCTCACTAGGTAAAGGGGAGCCATTGAAGGCACTGGAGCATGGGCAGTGATAATAAATAGGAATTTCTAAAGTGCAGGGTGGAAGAAGGAATAACCAAAGGAGAAAAATTGGTAAAGAAACTTTGCAATGGTTGATAATGACCTCAATTACAACAACCTGTGAGTAGAAGGGTGATGAAATGGAAGGTGCAGACTCTGAGAAAGAAGAAGCCAAAAATACAGTGACCATCTGAATGTATTATAATTTCAGTACTTGCCTGCTTTGAAGAATCTTTGAGAACATTTTCAACACTGTCTTCTGAAGAGACTGTATCTGGTGGTTCACAGTCCACCTGAAACACCTTTGTTACAATGCCACTCTGTCTGCAGTCTCTGAAATTTTTTTTAAAAGAAAAAGTCTGTGTATTACACAAAGATTCCCAAAAAGGTGGCTAGCAATTAAGACAACTATTAAAGCTCCTCAGTCTAGCTGCTAAATTTATTATATCTTAAATCATAGAAATCAAAATACAATTCCTATAGTCTTTCCTTACCTTGTTCACATTTGGGTTATCTATTGCTCTGTAACAGACCACTCCAAAATGTACTGTGTTAAAACACAAATCTGTGGTTAACCAGCTCTGTCTGCGATCTCTTGTGTCTCTCCCTCTTTCTTCCTCTCCTCTTCTCTTCCTCACCATTTCCTCTCTCTCCCCCACTCTCTTTCACCATGTGGTTAGCTTGAGCTTCCTCATTGTATGGAAGTCTGAGGGGAGTTAGACCGCCTGCATGGTAGCTGCCTTCCTCCAGTTTTTATGCTCCAAGAAACCAGAGCATAAACTGTAATACTGTGTGATCTAGATTTACCATCATTTCTGAAGCATTCTATTAGTCAAAAGTAAATCATGGGGCCAGCCAAGATTCCAGTGGAGGGGCTAGACTGGGAAGCATAGATCATGGGGCACATTTTTGGAGACTATCTATCATACGCACCATAAAGATTTCATGCTGTAAGTCTCAAACTATTCTAAAACAAAGAATGATATATACCTAGATATATATCATTCCATGTGAGTCAAGGGAATTTTCCTTACCACAGCTATAGGTTGTATAATATGTGCTGTATGTTGCTCTGGTAGATTTTTAACTGTCATCCTTCAAATACTAGCATACTTTTAATTTATTCACAATATATCACAATTAATCTTGTACTTCTCTGATGCAAGAGGTTTCATGAGAAAGCAATGTAGGGGTGCCCATAACTAAAAACTGGTGATAATTTATTCTCAGTACCAGCAGTTTACCTATACTCTTGTTTAAAACAGCTTTAGTGAGGTACAACTTCCAAGACATAAAATGCACCTAATTTAAGTATGTAGTCTGATGATATTTAGTAAACTTACAAACTTTGCAATTATCACCACAATCCAGTTGTAAAATATTTCCAGGGGGTGGCTCCATAATGTAGTGGTTAGCACATCAGCTTTACACAAAGAAGGTCCTGGGTTCATGCACCAGGTAGAGCCACAGACCATACCCTGGGTGCGCCAGGCTGCTGGTGCGCCAGGCCCCAAGTGCACCAGGCCCCAGGCCCCAGGTGCACACCATGAGAGTGTGGGAGGAGACACCTCGCTTCAGAGATCCAGTTCTTACAGGGAAATGGCAACATCCACAGGTCAGGAGTGGAAGTGGCAGGGGGCATTAAAGAGGGAGAAAAAAAACATTTCCATCACCCCCCAAAATTCCTTGTACCTATATGTTGTAGTCACTCCTTGCTATCACTTTGATCTGCTTCCTATATCTACAGTTTTCCTTTTCTAAGAAATTTAAAATAAATGTAATCATATAAATATAGTCTTATGTTTTACTTCTCTTAACGTTTTTATGGGGTTCAACCATGTTGTTGTGTGGATGTAGCCATATCAATAGTTTCTTCATTTTTATTGTTGAGTAGCATTCCATTTTATGGATGTTCCATACTCTGTCCATTTTCCCATTGATGGTCATTTGAATTATTTCCAGTTTTGAGCTATTATGAACAATGCTGCTATAAACATTCACATGTAAGTTTTCAGGTAGACATGTTTTCATTCTTCTGGATAGATATCTAGGATTGGAATTGCTGGGTTATATGGTAAAGATATGTTTAACTTTTTAGAAACTCCTAAACTGTGGCTGTTCCATTTTACATCCCCACCATTTTCTGAGGATTCCAGTTTCTCCACATACTTGCCATCACTTGATATTTCACCCTTTTTTGATCATCTGTACTCTTGATCATATTCTCTGTAAATATTTGCTTGAGATAAGTCTCTTGTGTATTAGGCAATAGCTTGGCTATTGTAACACAGAAACAAAAAAATAGAGGCTTACGATAGAAACAACCTTGTTGTTCACCATCCCAAGGTCATTGCACTTGTGCTCTTGACCCAACATGGCTGACTACCACAACCACATTCTAGCCAGCAGGAAGCAGGGCCATTGTTTTCTTTCTTTATTGTTCTTTGTCTGCTTTGTTCTTATTGATTTTCTTTTTCTTTTAATTTTTTAACATTTTATTTTTTTATTTCTTCTCCCTCCCACCTCCGCTCTCCCTCCT